>QVRM01000889.1:0-114195 GCA_003439945.1 Dermanyssus gallinae
AAATTCGGTACGCTCCGTATGTATAAGAGCATCACTGGACCAATGAAGAGATCTCGTCGTCTCCATCCTAAAAGAGAAGCAATTTCAATTAGTAGCTGGGAAGTCGTAGATAACTTAACATATTTTATCGCTAAGGCACAAACAATACTGTATATTTATCGCTAAGGCACTACCACTGTATAGATTCATAAAGATGTCTTAATGCATTTTTATTAATTTATAGACAAATGCCGCTTGTCATAGTTTATAGCAGAATTTCAGTAATTTACTGTAAGTTAATCTACGGAGCATCATCCATTTTAGCAAGAGCAGATACTACATGACTATCTCCGCAGCTTGAATTCTACAAGCATGACATCTACACATTTCTCCTGAAACAGATACACAAGTTAATTATCTAGTTTGGCCCTTTTATAAATTAATCTAATACTAATGAAATTAATCAATCATATTTATTTCACTCAGATATAGCATGCTCTAGTCATACTCTAAACCAATTCTAAAACACCTGTGGAAAGAAAAAATCAAAAACCGTGAAGCCTCTTGTTAGCCATTCCCTTTTTTCATTTATATGACCTGCCAGCGTTTTCGTCGCACACTTTTGTGCGCTCGGCGGTGTTGCTACTTGACCAATTCGCAATGCTTAGCATTGACTACGACAGCTACATCACTTTCAACCTACCTCAGTCGGCACACCACACAAATACGCAACCGTGCTTTTACACATTGCAAATAGAGTAGCTGTAATGCTGATTTTATTTTATAATATTGAGTAGGATAGCGAAATCCTGTTTTTCTTAATATATTTAACATATATTCAGTACAAAACATGTATCGACGCTTGCAATGGGCCTTAAGGCCCGTGGCACGGACGTCGAACGCAAATTGCTATCAAAAACCCAGTTAATCCACATAAACAGGCTTTGGTCACGACTTTACTCGAACAACCGGAATACTGCTCGATGTCACTATTAGAAACTTGAGGAAACAAGATCCAAGAGGCCTAGTTTCAGAGCCTCTATATTTGTCAACAATATGCATATAGGCGTTCTAAGACAACCTTGCTTAAGGATAACTTGCTTAACTTCATGCTTACATGCTTACTAATTGAGATTATCTTGTAATCTCCAGAACTGAATGTATTTGCCTTTCTCAACGCAAAACCCGAATCTATCACTCGGAAATTTTTTCAGCGCGCAGCCAGTTTTCTCTGGTCTTGCGGGAACGTTGCCTAACGATTTCTGTACAAGTGGTCCCGGATGCCCTTTTTGTGATAAGTCAGCTCTCTGCGTTTTATCATTCTGCGTACGAGTTCCCTTACAACTTTCCGGTTGTCTTAGTCTGCAGCATCAGTCCGGCCATTGTTCCCGACGTGGGTCCTTGCATGTCGTCGGCTTTTTCTTTTATCTCTCATTCCTCCTCCTGTCAGTCCAAGTGCAATTTCGAATATTTTTGTACCGCAAAGCCCTATCCTCGTCACAAAGGTTATTATTACATAATACAAAACCGCTAGTGTTATATATCGATATTGCCTTTTTGGGGATGCATTAGTTAGCGCTCTGTCTGAGCTAATAATCTTAAGCACTTAGCGCAACTTCTGCTACTTTCTTTAATGTGGTTTTGAATTTCTGTGACACAGGCCCTAAAGTCCGTGCCACAGCCGTGCCTTAAGCCCTATTGCGAACGTCGAGACATGTTTTGTACTGAATATACTTTAAATAAATATTTATGTTATATAAACAAATTGATATTATATTTTTTTAATTTACAAAATTAATAATCGCTTTGTCTAGTACTTAACCCATGTGTTTGCGTAATTGAACACCAAAAACAAATCCTTCCTCTTTGGCGCTCTTGAAGCTGCGTGTGGTGCCATGTTGCTATCAAGCGACTCGACATCCATACAAAAAGTCAAATGGCTTGTGTCGGCTCAGTAGCATGAGTGAACTCCCAGCCAACGAACAACCGCTGCTATAAAGCGCACAGCATGGAATACACACGTGTGCGTGTTGGAATTTTAAGGCTTCCCGACAAAAGGTAAATGCATTTTCTAACAAGTGCACTCTACCTGCTGCTCAATAGTTAAAAATTCCAGAAGGCATGGCTGAAATTTTGCATATAACGCAGTCGGGTTGTGCCTATCGCAGGAGGGCTTCAACGAGATAATAGTATATCTTTCCATGAAAAGCCGACCGCCTCTTACTGCATATTATGGAGCAACGCCGCCGCGGTTTTAGAGACCTTCAAGGTAACTGATAAGTTGTCGGCCAGCAGTCATGATGTTCGGGTTTTCAAAGTGTTTGCTCCCGGTAGGTACGCAACGAATGGTGCGTAGCCAAGGCTGTTTTACGGGGATTGTCTAAACCCCAATCCTTAACTATAAGTAACGAAAATATTTTAGACTAACCTGTATACAAAAGGTCCGAGCTCTTCCAAGGCAAATTGTGCTGCCTTGTTGTTCGTCCAGCCAGAAGCATTCGTGTAGTTGAACACATAAATAAATTGATACGACGGGACTGGTGGGCGAGCAAATACGTTTGCCAGCGTTGAATCTTTCTCCAGAGCCGGAGGCGCAACACGTTTCAGTTCCAGTGTCATTAGTACCCACAGACTCGTGGCCACCGCGATGGCCAGAAAGCCCAGTGCTAAAAAGAGAAGAAAGGTAAAGTATTATATCCTAGCAGCGCCTATAAAACAATATGTGCCGTAGAGAAAAGTTGCTGCAAGCTCTTATTGAAATTATAGAGGCGAAATCATGTCTCTAAAAGAGTACTCCAACTGCGCTAGTACACCAACAACTATGAAAAATAACTGGAGACAAAAATGAGTGCCTAAGTAAACGCTAAACCTAGCCTTAGCGTCCAGAGCCATAAGAAGAAAATAAAAGAACCAGAGCATCCACACAAGGATGACATCGCTCGGGCCTGCTGGCTCTGTGCTAAGTAGGAATGCCATGGATTCTAAGCTAAAACATTAGGTATACTTGGCATACGACATAATGCATATTAACTGCAGATATAATTACTACACGCGACCTTAAACGGGGAGCAAAAAATAAATTGTAATACACTAGGAGTAACACACACATCTGAATGTTACGAGAATTATAAAAGGTTTGCCTGCAAACACTAATAATAGAATTTGACGAAGGTTTCATTATGCCGGTTTGCATAGAAAGAAAGGCGGTGGTATGCCATCTTCCTCCACCGGTCCAATCTAAAGTGGTTGATAGCAAAACGAATCCAATACAACAAAATAATGTCACAAGTGATCGACAGGCTAATATGCAAGAGTAATTTTTCTTATTAGAGTGGCCAATAAAAAAAACTTAGCGGTCAATAAATCGCTTAGTCAAGCCCAAAAAAGTTTCTTTTCTTACACCCGCTTTTCATGTGTAAATTATCATTCGCTGCCTAGAGTGAAATTAACAATAGACGCGTCGCCGCAAGCTTCACTCAGGTATACTCATCAGAGCATAAACAACGGTTTTAAAGAGAGCCCTGAAAGAATAAAAAGTCCTATTTAGATTTATTTACAAAACGATGTGAGTGCAAGAATTTAAGCATGGCCAGGTGGATGTGGTATTGGCTAACTCCATCGCCAGTAGACATTCTTTATAATATAGGCATCTTAATGTTTTCCTAAAAGTATATTCCATTTGACGCTATACAGCAAACGCAGATGTTAAAAAAATGCCTTGATTGTACCAAATATCCATAGCAGCTTCTATATATATTAAGCCGAATTTTTTAAAACATTTTACCACTGAATGGCGGTCAGTGCAAAAGGCGCCCTTCAAGTGCAGAACTTAATTTCACCGGTGCTGGAGAAATCTAGATTGAGACGGGCCATTTTGTCTTTCCAAATGCGAATGTAATTCTGTGGTGGCAACGTACCTACTAGCTTTAAATTTCTTTAAAAACATGATGTGTCTAAATGAGAAAAAATATGTAGTTACATTTTATAGATCACGCGAAACAAGTAGAGCATTATCGAGCAAACAAGATTGTTTCTAATATTTACGACAAGCCCGAAATCACGTTTACAATACTGAATTTGTTATTACCCTTTCGACCACGGCAATCGAGTTATGTTAGGTAGGTCATAACAAAACAAGATCGTCGTGGCATCAGCAAAATTCAATCATTCTACCAATACTGTTACGCCGAGCCTAGATCTAAGATAGGTATAAATAGGTGCATCATAATACAGATTATTGAGGAGCTTCCGTGCTGACAAGTTAATTGACTAGTCGATTAAACAGTACCACAGATTGACAAGTTGATTGAACAGTACCACAGTGTCAATTTGGTATATTTGTGATGATCTTAGAGCCTTATGTTAGCACATAACCACAGTCTATGGCCAGAACAGACAAAAACCCGTGTCTCATCACACCACCTACGGCATGCCTTATTTATAAACTTTCGTAAGCACCAAGGATAGTTTCTAACGTCTCTAAAACAATTTCGATAGAACGCTTCTCTAGCTGCATGAATAGCTTCTAAATAACGTTTACAAGAAGTCAATTAGCCAGTTTTACTCTCAAGGGCTTAAGGTGACTACTGCAAAGCACAGTTACGGTGCGTTGACGGAGACCAGACCAGAGAAAAAAACCCGATCACAGACTGTAAATTGGGCGGAGTCTAGCTATCCGTTTAGAGATGACGACTGGAGCCACTACTGCAGCCTGAATAATGTTGTGACGAAGTTACTGTGTACGCATCCTAACCGACCACGTCCAGCGGCTACAACGCCCCCGCCAAAAGCTCAACGGACACAACATTCACCGACCGATACATGTCTCAACAGAACAAGACATCTATCTCTCAACCAGCCAGCAGAGAACAGCCACAGCCTTGCGCGCCGAAACCCCAACGTTCTCCGCCGTCCAAACGATCATCGGCCGACATCGGGAGAGGGTCGACCTATGATCGGCAGTCCAAGTAACACAGTAAATTAACCTGTATTCCTATACGAAACAAACACAACCTGCTGTACATTTCGACCGATTTGCCAGCGGGCTCTGACACACTTTGGAATGTCGGCACGCCGCGGTGCCTTGTGAGCATGGCTTAAAAAAACATCCGTTGCTCGGCTGTGCTTTGCATTAGACCTCATGCCGCGTGCCGTCATTCATCGTTACCGAGTTCCTCGGGCTACAGTACCCGTCCGGATGAGTCTACATCCCCAAGCTGACTTTGCGTAACACACTAGCGTTACAATATGAGCAAAACCTAAACTATTAACATAATCGACATAACATAAAGGAGTTAAACATAATTGAGTGCAATGCGACGAGCATTACGCCCGGCTCTAAATTACACTTTTAGTCGAGCACGGATTATGCTGGCATTCTGTGTGTACTGAAACCTCCGGGTTTATCGAGGGTCAATGGGGAAAAAACCTGACAGCCTCACTCTGATCCCCTTTAAGCGCAGCCGCATCCTTATTTAGGACGCAACTGTAACCGACTCATTAGCCCCTTCAATGTTCGGTGCAGATCACACATCACAATGTTTGCCCCATATCTAGCAATGTTATGGCACATGGTGATAGCAGGAACATCTAAAACAGACTTAATCTTGACTTGTTTATTTCATCAGCAGTATTCGGGTTCCACGCGGTGGTACACGCGGAATATAAGGCAAAAAAAAAATGGAACTGCATGCGTAACAGGCAGAACTTTGCGGCACATTCCAGTTTGTTGTCACTTGGGGCAGGCACTAATTACAAAGCTCAATAGCTTTTTGTGGTTCTGGTTCTCTATTACTTGAAGCCCATTCGAGAGAGCTTTCAGCCTTAGCTTCATCGAAGGTCTGTGTCGATGCCCATTTTTGCCATTTCTGCTGTGAATCAAACGTAACGACATGTACATACAACAAACCGTCGTGCATACACATATCAAGCGGATCCTCAACCAACATTTAATAAGACGGACCCCAGTGCAAGTCTACTCATACTCGACAAAGACACGCCAAATCGCAAAATGGCGACAATCGAAGCCCACAATACATATACATACATACCTCAGGGTTTTGGTTGAACTGGCTAACGGAAAAAAGAAGTTGGTCGCTACACAGTGCGCAGATTATTACTATATGACAAACTGTCTGCGCGCGACTCTGCTATGCACCCCAGCACGACACGGTAGTTCGTTCATTTACCGCTCTCCTTTCTGGCGCTACTATTTTCGCTTTCGCCTCCACTCACACGGAGCTGGCAGCGGACCTCTTGATTCGTCTAATTATCCAATCATCAAGGCTTGGTATCAGTTCTAGATGACGGCGTCGTCAATCGTCATATATATATATATATATATATGAGGTTTGTTACAATGCTATTAAGTACAACGGTAAATACTCCAAATAAAAAAACACACTGCTGTTGCTCGAATAATGACTTAGATAGCAGCAGAAACAGTAGCTACGGCACAGTGCACGTTACTGACAATTAATTAGACTTAAGCTCTAATTTCCAAAATGTCCCATCACCAAATTTTCCTTGTGCTTTTGCCAATTTGTTTTCTATTCTCGTTCTACTCTCACAGAAACGTGTGTTCTTTGCGTTTATTACGGACATTCCCTACGACATTCCCCGCATTTCGTATTTTTCCGTACACTTCACTACTTTGAATCGCACACATTGTGGTTACCATTCAAATCGGGCAAGCGAGGTTAATTTAGTCACAATAAACAGTTGATATACACACTTTATGCAATGTTACTTCGCTATATAGTATATGAACAAATCGAGTCGAATTCTGTCAAAACAGCAATCGGAGCAACGTTGCTAAAAACAAGTGTGAAAACGCAATACCGGAAAGAAGTGCCTGCCGAGTTCGGTAACAGTAAAATATCTGAGACGACAGGGGGAATGTACACAATTTGAACTTGTGTGGTCCAGCACGCAACGCTGTCGTAAATTATATTGCTTTCAAATTTTCTACAGTATAAACTGCCGGACTGGGTGTTAAATATCGACACACGGACTCTGCATTACAAAAAACTATTGACCATACATTGATTTATTTGCATGAATAAGACCTTTGAGGTCTGTAAATTCATATTACACATTATACAAGCAGGCATTAATTAACTTGTATCCAGCTGCATATTCACTCTTAATATTGATTGTGCCCACAGAATGCAAGGTTTCTAACAATTGTATACATGTTTGACTGTAAATTATGTAAACGTTTTTTAAATGCATAACATATTGGATTTAATTTCATGCAAAACGTTGACTGGTTCAAGTAAAGACCTGTAGTTTGTTGTGTCACGGTTCGTTTGCAACTACTGGGTGCTCATAAAGGATTATTGTTGATAAGATCCGCTCAGGTCACTAAAGTGCTTTCCCCGAGGAGCTCTCTTAATCTACTTCCAGTTAAATTGGGCGGGTTGCAGGCATGACATTCTTATTTCAGATGCCCAAAAAGTCAAGCGAGTTTTGGTCTCACTGGCGTGAGACTCTCACTAACTCAAATTATCCCCCTTTGTTTAATTCAATACCTGTAGGTGCCAGCTCACAAAATGCCTGGTCGACGTTTCCACACGAAAGCAGGCTGGCCAAGCTCTTTAGGCAAGCAGACAGCCTCGACCATAGACAAAGCCATGCTTAAAGCAGTTTGGGTCATTGTGTGCTGGCTTAGTACTTACTACTTAAGGCTAGCGAGGACGACGGGTTAACCCTAATCCCAGTTCAAACCGGACACATGCTTGTATGGAATTCAACGGTAACCGCCTCTTAGTTCCATTTATGGTCAGCGCGACGATTGGTATTCATAATGAAAATGTAGCACAACTTTAACTTCAAACTAGGCTATTGCAATCTTAGTAAAATAAAAGTAAATTAATTATCAGCGAGTTGATTAACGTGTGAGCACGCTCGCTTGCAGCTATGGTTTCTTCAGCGTTACAAATATAATATTCCTAAAAATAATCAGATACAATTTCGCGTAATGCTCAGCTTATTTGACCAAGTGAACTGAAATCTAGTAATTACTGCATGGCAAAAGCGTAGCAAACAGTGAAATATTTGCAAGCCGTAATCAGATTTTAACTCACCAGTGGTGATGTAATGTTTCATTCTGAACAGACACCACGAACCTCGTAGCTTAATTCACTTTACGCACAATGAACGATCAAAACGCGAGTATTCAAAGCACTGAAACTGTGAAGACAATGTTATAAACTAAAAAAAACTAATCGCAAATTTAAATTAACGTTTTCTGGCAACGGATGCGATTCGATTCCTGTCGATTTTAGCAGACTGAGAAACGAGGCCTAGATAGCGCTATCGCTTCGCACGCTCCGCTCAGAAAGGTTGACGAAACACGCTCGGTCCGGTTTTATTGTCTCTCCGCCTCCTCTCTCTCACCAATTCAATAGATACTGTCTCCTGTGGCGCATTTATTTGAATGCGCCATTCAAGGCCAGCATCTAGATCTGCCAAGTATCTCTAGGGATGGACACTCTCACTAACAAATTAGGTGATAATCATACGCAGTACGTTACTAAAACAAAAAACAAATTGACCTTTTCCTCCTTGTACAGACCGTTAGCAGCGGAGATTAAATATGAGATGTGGGAGAATATGAAAAACTTTTCTGCTGCTGCAACTGCAGCGGTGATCACCTCCAAACATGGTGGAGTTTTCATGTGTCATAGCAACTACGCAACAAACAATAGCAATTGCAGATTTGAAAAAGCAAACTTTATTGAAATTAAATTAGCCGTATCTGGTCGAGCGTTGTACTTATACCCCAGGGATAGATCACATTTGCAAATGCAGCGTGAGGACAGAACGGCCTTGTGTAGGGGTTAAAATGACAGAAATGACCGTGATTGAATATCAGAGTTATTGATCAGTTAACTAGTAGGACAAATAGGTTTAATTATGCCCAGAACTTTTCGTCTAAGAAACGCCCAGGTGAAAGTCACCTCTGCAATACCAAAGGGAAATCATACGGAAATACAGGCAGAGAATCCAAAACCTTTTTAAAAAATGGAAGGTCTTGTAAAAGCGGGAAAATTGTCCGATTTACAATTATATTACATCTCTAGTCAAATATAGATATCACAGTACTGAATATTGCTGAGTTGCGGATGACTCATGAAATAAACGATGAAAGTGAAATATAAAACATGTCACGTGTACGTTTTTTTGTGAAGAATGTGAAGGAGTACGTGAAAGAAAAAATAAGAAACTGGAAGCCCGTTGCTGTTTATCCAATGGTGGTCGGGGCTCCTGCTCGAATAGATTGTACTGCATGCACATGCCGAAGAGAATGTCACGGAGCATATTAGAAAAGAAGATAGATGCCCTGCGTCCTTATTCGCACAGGTGTCGGAATCAGTAAGAGTCAAGAGCATTTGCGGGAAAGTCTGAGTCAAGAGCATTTGAGGCCGAATTGCTCGCATGTAGTATCAATCAGGACCTAGCCAGAAACAACAAAGTTAACTTACCTGTCCTCAGTGGAATTACAAAAATATGAAATCAATTGTAGTCTTCCTTTCGCGCAATATGACTACACAATACAATACACAAACGCCATATGTCTTTGCGCACTAGTACTTACTGTAACTAGGCCGAACTATGGCTTTCGGTTGGTATTTAATAAAGTGTCTTTGACAACAGACTTGAGGTCCTGGGAGAGCAAGCGGTGACGTTGCTGTACTATATAACAATACGCTCAATGGGATAGAAGTATTATACATCTATATTGTTTATTTCGCAATATCATCGCATTTCAATATGGTAAATAATTACAATACAACTCATTCATTATATACAATTCTAACACTTCAGCGACCGTCCCACCTGGCGAAAAAGTGCAAAGATAGCCGATGCGTCTGGCAGCTCGCTGCGTGGTATCTAGCGCATGTCTGCGAGCAGAACCGGCAACGACATTGATCGCTAACTTGGTGAAATCCTTATTGCGAACATACCAAGTGATGATAGCCATGCACAATGTATCTTGTGTACACGTGCCGGCTGGCGCATGCCATTCCATCCCAAAGCTCCCTGGCGAGGTACAGATCCACCTGCGCTACCTCTGCCGAGGTCTCGGTCACTTCCTTGCCACTCCAACAAAAACTGCTAAAGTTGTTCTGTAATAGGTGACCTAAGCCTGACTCTGATTATTTCCACTGCCGGCCCGCAACCCGTTAGCAGGTACAAGAAGCGGCTTCTTGCCGTCCGCGGTAAGCAAAGAACCCGCTTCATATATATTGTGAAGCACCTTTCTAGCTGCGCAAAATTTGTCGCTGAAAGATGGCTTCAGACCCTGCCAAGGCTGTAGCTCAACATTGGCACGCTCGCAAGCTCAAAAAGACGCCGCAGTCAAAGACAGTTGTCGAGGGTCTCTCCCGTCTGTGTGAATAGAAGCAATAGCCGCCCTGTTGCCGATGTGCTGGGTAAAGGTTGTTCCCGTATAGTGTAGTCCCAGACCCAAATACGGGAAAGAGTTCTAGACAAAACAACAAACTCCAGCGGTTGGCCACAACAGGGTATTACGTCTGCTGCAGCCAATCGACCTTCACGGCGAAATTTTATGGCTTTCGTCTTCCGCGAATTTATTTGCAGCCCCTTACGATGAAAGTAACGTTCCACGTCGCCAACAATTCGACGAATGGCACCGCGGTCCCGGTGGACCACTACTATGTCATCCGCATACACGACGACGATGGCGTTTCTGAACTCCTCCCGCACGTGGCGTGCTAGGTCTGCCATAAGCAAGGAGAATGCCAGGCAACTGAGAGAGTCTCCTTAGGAGGTCCCTACGTTTTGACTCAGCTGCAAGGTGTCCCTGCCCCTTACGTTTACTTCAAGGCGGTCTTCAGCAAAGAAGCTGGAGAGCACTCGTAACAAAAAACCACCCACCCCAGCATGTCGAAATGAATCGACTAGTAGGTGATGGGGAGCTTTGTCGAAAGCCTTGACACAATCAATAAAGACAGCGTACAAGCGTCCCCCGGGCGCCATCTTGTTTTTATAGAAGTATTATACGCAGGGGGCAAATGCCCTGTGCATGCAGAGAGCTCCATAACTTATAATAGCCTGCCACTCATATGCTTCCTTGGGTTGTTATGCTAGTTACGGCATATTGCCTCCCCCAAATTTAAGAAGATCGTGAAGAGATTAAAACACATTGCATTTTTATGAAATGTACAAGCGATATGATGCACCATACCCATACAAACAGTAACCCTTCTTCTGTGGAGGCTACTTCTAATCAAGCTGACCTAACTAGAGATTCTGCTAGCAATATTGTAAAGCATTCATGGAGACTGGACTGCTTAATCACTTACTCAGCAGGGGAAACGTACACGAGGTGTGGCACGAGGCTAGGTTTACTCTGCTATTCAAGAACAAAAATGATAACAACGTGGACAATCCAAATCTCTACCAGGGTATTGCGTCGGAACGCAGCTTTAGACAAACTTTCTTTAAGTTGATTATCTCGAAAGTGTTTTGAACTGTGCTCCGGAGCAGTTCGGATTCAGGAAAAATCGCGGCACAGGACGCGGTCCATGTACTTCAGTTGGAAGTACATGGACAAGTCTTCGACAAAGCTCACCGCCACTTGCTAGTCAATTTATTTCGACATACTGATGTGGGTGGTTCTTTCTTACGACTGCTCTCCAGCTTCTTTGCTGAGGAGCGCCTTCAACATAAGGGGTGAGGACACTTTGCAGCTGAGTCAAAACGTAGGAACTCTCTCGGTTGCCTTTTGTTTTCCTTGCTCATCGCAAACCTAGCCCGCTATGTGCGGGAGGAGTTTAGAAACGTCGTCGCGGTTATGTATATGGATGGCATAATAGTGGCTCACCGGGATCGCGGTGCCATTCGTCGAATTGTCAGCGTCGTAGAAACTTACCTTCACTGTAAGGGTCGGCAAATAAATTCACGGAAGACGAAAGCCATTAAATTTTGCCGTGGGGCTCGATTGGCTGCAGCAGACGTATTACCCTACTGTGGCCAACCGCTGGACTTTGTAATCTCCTTCCCGCATTTGGGTCTGCGAATACACTATACAGAAACTAGCTTTACCTAATACATCTGCAACAGGTATCGATGAGCTATTGTCTCTATTCACTCAGAGGTGAGAGACTAACCGGCTACTGTCTCTAAGTGCGGCAGTGCGTATTTTTGAGCTCAAGCTTGTACTAGTGCTGAGCTACAGCCTTGGCAGGGTGTGGGGTCATTTTGCAGCAACACATTTTTGCACTTAGAAAGATGCTTTACAATATATATGAAGCGTGTTCTTTGCTTGCCACGAACGGCATGAAACGGCTTCGTATAGCCACTAGTAGACCGCGAACCGGCAGTGGTAACAATCAGAGTTTGGGTTAGGCTACTTATTACAGGACCACTTCAGCAATTTTTGTTGCGGTGGCAGGAAAAGTGACCAATACATTCATTTTTCATTTTGTTTTTGCCTAATTCGTTTTTTAATCATAACACTATTATGGATGCATGCCTATATTTTCACATATTTATTTATGCATTAAGAGCATTATTAACATGAGTTTGCAATTCAAATTTACTTGAAATCGACGGCGTTATTTGTTTTTTTTTGTCCGTGTAATATTTATTCAATACTATCATTATTACTATCACTTTGCAACTTATTTTCCGAACAAGCTTCAATTATGGACTGAGCTTTTTGCGTGTTGCATTTATGTTACCATCAGAAAAACTGCTTTGCCTTCTATGCATACAAGATCGAGGGTCACTATCTAAATATAAAACTATGATATTTCTTGATCAACTGTTGGTTTACTGACATTTCTTGGAAGATAATTGCACACATTAATTTTAAGTTCCATTAAGCACATAGTTTGTTCGACCCTTTTTATGAGATAACAATGTATTATTTATATAAGCCACTTTTACCAATTTACAATATATTGCAACATGGTTGTATGTTTATATCATTTTTAATCAGATACCAAAGTTTCAGGATGATGCTCTTTGAGATCGAATTTGAATATGAGCAGAGACTGTTTCTGCCTGTCGGAGGCCGATACTTTGTTCCAGTAGGAGGCCCCAATGCTTCGGATGGATAGCTTTGACTGGTTGGAGTTGGCGTGTGACAGTAAGCAAGTCCGCTGTCAAGTCTGTGGTCACTACAGATAAATATATTGTTTAATTATTGACTAGTAAATCTTTCCATATGCATATATTATTCACTCCGCAGTGAGTTATCAGTATTGGTGACTATATTACTACAGAACGAACGGAATATTTATGGTTGCACCGCTATCTACAGCAAAAGTGCCCTACCGGTATATTTATACGGCCTTATATATATATATATATAAGGCCGTATATATATACCGCAACCTTGGAGACTTCGCGGTGTCGACTCACTGCCCGTTATTAACATCATTTCGGGCGACGATTCAGGGAGTCCCAACTTGCCTTACAGAGGAAGAGATGTTAAAGGAATTAGCACCGCTTGGGGTCACCCATGTAAAGCGCCTTACGCGGTTTCAGTCCGGGACTAGGGTCCCTCTGGGTAAAGTAATTCTGTTGTTTGCCCAATAACCCCCCACATCAATATTCTTGGGATTTCAATCGCACCAAGTCGTGCTCGAACCCGACCAGCCTAGGTTGTGCCACAAATGCCTACGGCCGGGACACTTCGCGGAACGGTGCACGCAACAGCAGGTCTGCAGAAAATGCGGCAACCCAAGCCACCTTGCCGCAAGTTGCACAAATCAAACGCGGTGTATCAACTGCCGGGGAGCTCACCCGTCCGGGTCGCCATCCAGCCCCCGTCTGATCTATCTCAAAGAGAGAAACAGATTATTTCTCGAGGCTAGAACTCTGCAGCAGGTTCGGGTAACTTACCCGGCTGCTGAGATCACCAGCAGTCGGCCAAACCCCACATTGCAATCAGGCACCGCGCCGCAACATCCAGGAGGGCCACCTACTTACGCCAACATCGTCCGCGGTATTTCACAGTCACCCGAGGATCCTGACCCGCAGCTGCTACTACCTGCACCGAGGCCACTCCCCGCCAAGAAGCCCAAGAAACGCTCAGGAAGATCCTACACAAACAAGGGGACACTCGCCCCACGGCGCCGATTAACCCGTGCCGCGGTACGTCGAGCACCTAGACCCGCACGGTCTATTCTCGCCACGGCGGATGCTGTAACACAATTGTCGCAAGTCGTGTCAGGGGGCGGTTCCGACCTGTTGGGTCAACTTAAGGCCTTAGTTGTGGTTTTAGAACCCCTCCTGCAGCTACTGCCTATGTTGAAGAGCCTTAAACATATAATGCAATAATGACGGAACAGGACGCCAGTAATATAGCCAGTGGCGGGCCAGGGTCATCGACTCACTCACAGGGAATAACTTGCCCACTATGTAACGGACAATACACAAGAAGAGGGCTTACGAGACATATAGCAGCCAAACACCCATCGGCCTCTTCAAACATATTTACACCCACGCCCACACCAATCGACAACAACACACAGCAACCCGCCCGCATCATCGAAGATATTCAAGGTGCAGCCAAGAAGTTGAGACTCGTAAGAATCGTCCCAAAACCGGTAAGGAAGCAGGTGGCGCAGGCCCTGACAAACGTCCTCTTAAGGGTCACAGCAGATAACAACGACGATACATGGTGTGCGCTCTTCTCGTTCGCGCCAGTGGTTCTCCGTCTGCCTCCTACCCGCAACGACACCCAATCACTCTCTGTTATAATCCGCCATAATTCACGTGAATTCTCCAATGGAGCGCGCCTATCCGAGGTCATAACTCCGGGCCCCACACAAAAGCGTACTTTCACGAATAATCGCGTTCGCCAGACCGTTCTTAAGCTAACCGAGGGCGACGTATCTGGAGCCGCCAGGCTGATCGGATCGTCGGAGGTCGTGGCTCCCAGCACGGATTACCTGACGGCCCTTTGCGAAAAACACCCTCCGGCCCCAGCAGACCTAGACTGGCCAGTCCCTCCCAGCCTTCCACTTCCTTGCACCACATCAGAAGAAGAAGTTGTGGCCGCGGTCAAGAGCTTTTCAAGGAGTTCCGCCGGGGGTCTTGACTTTATACGACCCCGACTGCCAATGGATTTACTATCTCCGACTCTGGGGGATACAGCCGGTCGGCTGGCGGGCGCACTGGCAAAGGTTGTCGACTTACTTCTGTGGGGCGCCCCTCCATCGCAACTGCTGCCTATAATCTTTGGAGCGAGGCTTTTCGCCTTACAGAAGACGGACGGGTCAGTGAGGCCGATTGCCTGTTCCTCCACCTTGCGCAGGCTAGCCGATTACATGCAAAAATTGCATGTAATCGGACCAGAGGATTGGCGAGGAGACGGGTCCTCACCAGCTAGGCTTTGCCATACCAGCCGGGCTGACGCCGCGGTGCATGCCGCTCGGGCGTACATCGAATCGCGCACGCTTCCTGGGGTCCTCGTGAAGCTTGATTTTAAGAATGCATTCAATACTGTAAGACGAGATCACCTCTTGAAGACGGTCGGGACACACTGCCCACAGCTGACGCACTACGTCAATCAAGCGTACCGCACCGCTTCTTACCTGGCCTTACAAGATGATCTTATAGCTTCGGCCACGGGGCTGCAACAGGGTGATCCTTTGCCCCCCCCCCTCTGTTTTGCCTGAGCATTAAAGAGCTAGTTGACTCTATTAAAAGCCCACTCAACATTTGGTATCTGGATGACGGCGTTCTGGGGGGCGATGTGGACGTGGTTGCCAACGACATTCGGCGCGTGCTTGATTTTCGTGAGACCTCGGGTTTGGAGCTAAATCCCAGGAAATGTGAGATCTATGTTACAGGTAATACAGCACAGGCCCCGGACCTTCGCATCCTTCAAGCGTTATTACCCGGATGTAAGGTTACTCACGACAATGAGTTGGAGCTTTTGGGAGTCCCCCTTCGACCGGAAGGACTCGCGCACGCACTTGAAAGATGGCAGAACAAGCTGAAGGACGTCGCAAACAACCTCGCGCCACTCGGCGCCCACCGCGCGCTCTTTTTACTTCGAGCGTCGTTCTCAGCTACGAGGATCACCCACCTTCTTCGCGGAGCTGATCTAACAGGGCGGTTGGACGATCTGCGTCCATTAAACGAGTTAACTCTAAACGCCCTTGAGACTCAACTTAATCTATCGCTGGCGCCTTCCGCTCGAAAACAGGCACAACTACCGATCTCAAAGGGGGGTCTGGGAGTCCCGGATCCGCTCGTAGCTGCAGGGCCAGCGATAGTTTCCTCCCTTTTCCGATGCGAGAACAACGCCATCGCACTATTAGACGAAGCCGGCATCTGTCAGTACAAGGAACACCAGAGACGCCTGTACGAGGAGCTAAAGATAGTTTGCAGGGACGCTCCGGAAAACCCTTTAAGCCAACATGACTGGAGCACATTCTTATACGACGAAGCGTATAGCGGCTTACTTGCGGGAGCTATCAACGACTCCACAAAGGCTCGCCTTCGAGCTGTAGCTGCTAAAGAATCTGGAGCCTGGCTTCATGCACTTCCAAGTGCCCCACTGGGCACCCTCCTGGACGACGAAACAACCCGAATCGGGGTGGGTCTTCGTCTCGGATGTGACCTAGTCTCCCCTCATCAGTGTAAATGTGGCCACCCCGTAGACGAATTAGCCCATCACGGGTTATCGTGCATCATGAGTGCGGGACGGCGGGCCAGGCATGCCGGTATTAACGACACCTTCGGCCGAGCGCTTCGGTCAAGTGGTTTCCCTTGCATTCTAGAGCCTCAGGGCCTCTCCGTCGACGATGGCAAGCGCCCGGATGGGATGACTCTTACTCCCTTCAGTAGGGGCAGGATGCTTGTCTGGGATGCCACTGTCACCGACTCATTAGCACCTTCAATGGTCGGTGGCGGGGCGATCTCGGCAGGCCACGCCGGTAATCTAGCCGAAACGAGAAAGCTCGCAAAGTACGCATCAATAGGTTATCCACATGAGTTTCAACCGCTAGCTTTCGAGACTTTGGGCGGCCCGGGAAGCCTCACTCGCAAACTTCTCCACAGAGTCGGCACGCAGCTGAACCTCGCAACCGGAGACAAGAGATCCGCGGCTTTCTTGAGACAGCGCCTCGACCTCGAAGTCCAACGCGGGAACGCGGCGTCCGTCCGCGGCACGCTGCTGAAGTGGTCCCAACAAACTCTATATGAGATAGAGTAACATTCCCAGTGCACACGTTCTCGGGAGACAATTGTCGCTCCATTTGTATTCTTAATAAATTAAATTATATAAAAAAAAAATATATATATATATGCATACATATATAAATATATATATATATATATATATATATATATATACATATATATATGCATACATATACATACTCTTATGCATTTGCACGTGCAATTGTATGTCCAACAAGCCAAGGGTGCTTTACCCCTTGTAGATATGGGTGTTGCTGCTGTTGCCAAGCCATATAAGTTTGGATGCACTCCATGGAGTATACGCTTGATTTCAGCTATGAGACAGTATTCTATATATTTTGTTTTTTTTTGTAGTGCAGTCGCATTGAGTCTCGCATCCAGAGGTCCAGAGTTGTTCTCAGTGCTCGTTTTTGGAGTCGGTAAAGCGACCTTATAAGACGCACCTGTGTTAAGCCATAAACTTCTACAGCGCAACTCAGGTAATTATGGACGTAGGCAAAATACGTCGCCATCACTCAGTTTTGAAGAAGAATTCGTCGAGCTCTGTATGAGCTGCATTGCTTTCAGATATTTTCTTACGTATATGTGTGGCATGAGCTTGTCAGCTTCTCGTCCAACGTAACGCCTAGAAACTTCGTTTCCCTTAGAAGCGAAAGGGCTATGTCGTCGCGCTAGAATCGGAGGGGATTGATTGTATCGGAACCCCGCGTTGAAAGGAATTGCATTATACCTATTTTCTCCAATTTATATTGAGACCGTTACTCCCGAACCATGATGATAACCCGTGAAGGTCCTCGTGGAATATAGCCTCTACCTCAGTTGAGGAATTCCCAACGAATAGGGCGTGGTATCGTCCGCAAACAATGTCAACTTTGCATGTTTTGTTACGCTAAATATGTTGCTAATAAGGATTGTATATACCTAGGAACAGAATTAATAACAATTCAATCGCACTCACATAAAATGTAGCTTGTACGCGAACGATGTAAGCCTACATATCCAGATAACCACAGGACGTTCCTCACTCTACCTGTTACCATCATAATTATTTTCATATCTGCGTCATCCTTCATCACGTCTCTGATCAATACAAGTAGGTGGCGAAACTTGCAAAATCAATAAACGTGTCAACGTCACTCCTTGTCTCCCGGTTGTGAGGGTCGCTCCCTTGTTTTTAAACACATATACTTTTTTTTACATTCGATAGCTGCTGGCAGGCAATTCTTGCTAGCTTTATACATCTTCAACCACCAAACGCGATGATCATTTCGGATTTGTTTTCTGAGCTCGCTATTTTATATTCCTTTAGCTTTTCTCTCTTTATAGCACTCTCTGACTATGTAGCTTCTCAGTTTTCTCCTGTTCATCTTTTCCGTTTCCTCCTCTTTATCGTTTGCTGTCTCTCGGGACATACGCGTGCACGTACATTTACATACGGACGCATATACAACTATGCCGTTTGTGTGTGTATATACTAGTATATAACAATGATTGATTTATTGTTCGCTTGGCATGTATATTTAATTACACATGTCACCCTTTTATATCAGGGGAGCTTAGAGCGCCAGCATATATATTACCTACGCATCCATATAATCCATGTCTACTTCAATACCTACCAAGTATTTGCTTTCCATTGTGACAACCTCTTCTTTGTAATATCGACCAGGTCATTTCTAAAATTTGGTCCTAGAGCTAGGGCCTCCGACAGCTCTATATCTCTGCTCCCCCTTAAGGCTATGCATGCTTTAATAATATGTTTGATTGACTCATTCTCTACCCCACATGCTCGACATTCTGTACTTTGCCCCTCCTTATAAACAGCTCTACTTTTTTTTCTTGCGTTCGAATTGGCAGAGAGTAGACGTGTTCAACATTTGCTCCCGCTAATTGGACTCGTTTACCCTGTTGAGGAGTGACAATCGTAAGAAAAACTACAACAGTGACCGAACAGACTAAGAGGTGTCGAGAGAGGTGTGAAGCCCACTCCAAAGCGTACCAAGTAGTGCTGCCGGAGTTTCAACTCCACTCAGCCTGACAGGCGATCGTGTTCGATTTACAACGTCATCACAACAGGCGTTGGTTTACGTTTGGCGTCGCTTTGCGATCCCCTATCGCGAGAGACTAGCGAGCAGGCACGTGACTCTGTGGACGAGTCGGGAGGAGCGCCGACTCGCAAATAAAGTTTCCGGGTTCAAATCACGCGCGTGTCGCCGGTTTTTAAATCATTTTTAAATCGTTTTAATTGCATTGATTATATTTTGCGTTTTACTTAGTTGAAAATATCAACTTAATACGTATCGATTGCCTGCAAAGGCCACGATGCCGCCCAGCAGGGGTAGTACTGCCCCGCCGCCGCCCACCCTGGATATATCCAGGTTACGGCAAGGCCCAGTCGACGCCAGCACGGGTGCTGATCAGACCGACGCCCCGAAAGGGGTGGCAGCAAACACCCACGATTCGTCGGCCATGGATGTTTCCGGTAAACCGAGCCCATCCTTACCGAGCACCCCCGCGCCTGGTCAATGTAGTGGGAGCGCCACGGCAGAAGAGCGCGTCATAGGCTCAAAGCGCAAGAAGTTGTCTTCAGACTCGACGAGCGCTGAAGATGACAAGGCTGTTGTGACAAATGATGACGGGTTTACTCGTGTGGTGACCCGCAGGGAAAAACTGACTGCGTCCCGCGAGCAGAAGAGCCTAGCTAAACTAAAGGAGAGTATATCGTCTGGTGAACTAGGGACGTTTAAGGTGATTATCCAAAGAGAACCATCCGAAGGCGAAGCCTCAGTAGAGTTTCCTGAAGGCTCGCTATTGTCGGCGTACAAACATATACACGGCGTGGCTCCCGGATGCAGAATATCAGGTGACAGAAAATCCATTATCGTGTGGCTTTCGCGAATTGAGGACGCATCTCGGGTGCTTTCGATTTCAGCCCTAGGGAGCTTACCGGTGGTCACACACAGCCTATCCCTATCGGTCTTTAAAGCCAGAATACATGGAGTTCCAGTATCAATAACCGAAGAGGAGATACTACGCGAGTTATCACCGCTCGGAGTCAACCACGTAAAAAGAATGTCGCACATGCGGAGCGGAGCGAGAGTTATGCTTAGTAAGGTGATTCTTTCCTTTACGCGCCAACCTCCGCCATCCGTTTTTCTTGGATACCAAAATCATCAAGTAGTTCTCGAGCCCGACCAACCCAAGTTATGTCACAAGTGTCTGAGGCCGGGACACTTCGCTCACAGGTGTACCATGGTCCAGGTATGCAAACGGTGCGGCACTCCCGGACATTTAGCAGCAAGCTGCCCCAATTCAGCAAAATGTGTGAACTGTCGTGGTGCTCACGCGGCGGGTTCATCTGCATGTCCTCGCTTGGCTTACCTCCGAGAAAGAAACCGAATTATACTTGAAGCCCGGACACTGCAACAGATGAAGGTGCTACATCCGGCAGCCGAGATTACTGACATGTCCCCCGTATCAGCCATGTCTGTAGATAACACAACTCAGGCTTTAAAACAACCTTCTTACGCTAGCGTTGTCCGCGGGATCTCTCAATCACGCGAAGACCCTACCCCGCAGCTGCTACTTTCGGCTCCTATATCAATCCCCACGAGGAAAGGCGGACGTTTGACGGGACGGTCTCGCCGGAGGACGCCCGTTGTAAGGCATCGCCGTATCAAAACACCCGTCAAGCGCACACGTAAAGCGACCCAGGCTGTGCTCGGCCCTCCCTCGGACTGTCTCAGATTCTTTCAGGCTTAAGCCCAGACTTATCGGCTAAATTCAAGGCCTTATTAAAGCTTTTGGAGCCGCTGTTACAGCTGCTACCGCTAGTGAAAAATCTACGACAAATCGTACAATCATGAATGACCACGATCGCACAGCTCAAGACGGAGCAGCATCAAACCCCACTCCAGCTACTATCAAATGTCCACTATGCGACGGGCGATACACGCGGCGTGGCCTAAAAAGGCATATATCAGCCAAGCATCCCACCGCCACTGAGGCTTCCTTCTCCACAACGACCACCTCTGTGCCCTCTCGTTTGCAACCGGCGCAAATTTTAGAGGACATTCAAGCAGTTATGGGGCGAATCAGACTAATCCGAATTGTACCGAAGTCAATTAGGAGGCAAGTGGCCGAGGCCCTTACCCGTGTACTCTCAACAGTCTCATCTGATAACGACGTTGAAGCATGGTACGGTCTTTTCTCCTTTGCCCCCGTCGTGCTTCGCCTTCCCCGCGCACGCAACGATGCGTTGTCTCTCTCAGTCATCATCCGCAACAATCTTTGCGACTTCTCTCAGAATATGCGCCTGTCAGACATGATTGCCACTTCGCACCCTCGCACCTCTACTTATAAACCATTCAAAAATGACACCGTGCGCCAGTCCATTATTAAACTCTCCGAAGGTGATGTTTCTGGTGCCGCCAGACTTATTGTATCCACAGATACTTTAACGCCGGGCATCGACCGTATAGAAGCCTTGCGAGAGCAACACCCATTAGCTCCCGAGAATGGCCGACACTGACCAGATCTCCTCTGCCCTTCGTGACATCAAAGGAAGATACCAGGCGGCGATTAAGAGCTTCTCCAAGAGCTCTGCCGCAGGGCTAGACTTTATGAGACCCTGGTTGTTAATGGATCTTCTTTCCCCGTCCCTCGAAGGCGTCGCCGCCAGCCTACTCTCCGCGTTGGCAAAGGTTGTAGACATCCTTCTTTGGGGCACCTCTCCTCCTTGCCTCCGGCCCTTGATATTTGGCGCAAGACTATTTGCCCTTCAGAAAAAGGACGGTTCGGTACGTCCTATTGCGTGTTCGTCTGCGCTACGCAGGCTCGCCGCGAAGATCGGAGGCAACCACAACAAAGACGCCATTTCTCACGCAACCGGGGCACACCAATTGGAATTCGCGACGCCGGCCGGAACCGAAGTAGCTATTCACGCAGCCCATGCCTTTCTCGACTCACGCGAACCTCCAGGGGTCTTTGTAAAGCTCGATTTTAAAAACGCTTTTTACTGTATACGACGCGATCACTTAATGAAGGCCGTCGCATCCCACGCCCCCCTTAGCACCACCCCTGTTTTGTCTGGGTATCAAGAATCTGGTGGATTCCTTCAGGAGCCCGCTGAACCTCTGGTATCTTGACGATGGTTTATTAGGAGGAAACGTTTGCACAGTAGCCGAAGATATTCAACGGGTCCTGGATTTCAGTGTTACATCCGGGCTGAATTTAAATCCGGCCAAATGCGAGATATGCGTTATTGGTCCTACACTTGAGACCCCCGAAACAGTCACAGTCACTCCGAAACCTGTTGCCTGGCTGCAAGCTAACCGTCAAGGACGATCTGGAGCTACTGGGTGTGCCAATTTGCCCCGAGGGGCTCAGCAGCAATCGAGCGTTGGAGATTGAAACTAGAAAACGCCGCCACTCGCCTTCCTCTTCTGGGAGCCCATCGGGGACTTTTCTTACTCAGGTCCTCTTTTTCGTCCTCAAGACTAATCAACCTCCTTCGAGGGGCCGATTTATCTAATCGAACCGACGAGTTGCAAAGGCTCAACGACATGACACTGTCTACCCTCGAGTCCTTGCTGAATACATCTCTACCGCCTAGCGCGCGAGAATAGGCATTGCTACCCGTTTCAAAAGGGGGCCTCGGGGTACCAAATTTACTGACCCTGGCCGGGCCTGCTATAGTATCGTCGATGCTAAGCGCGGAAAACAGGGCAACCCCTCTTTTAGATTCAGCGGGAGTCGACCAATTTTGAAACCGCTTAGCCCATCTTCAAGAGAACCTTGAGGCGCGCTGTGAGGGTAGGCCTGAAAACGTACTGTCCCAGCGTGACTGGAGTTCCCCTCTGCACGACGAGGTACAACGACATCTCTTTAACGAAGCTGCCGACGACACAGCCAGAGCTCGTTTAAACGCCGTATCCGCCAAGGATTCAGGGGCCTGGTTACACGCGCTTCCCAGTGCCCCCATAGGTACCCTTCTTGATGACGAGTCGATTCGCATAGCAGTAGGCTTACGACTAGCGACAGACATAGTTAGCCCTCATCGGTGCCAATGTGGTCACCCCGTCGATAAACTAGGATGTCACGGACTATCGTGCATTATTAGTGCAGGACGACGCTCGAGACATGCCGCTATTAATGAGACCTTTAGCAGAGCCCTTAGGTCGTGCGGTCGTCCGTGCATTCTTGAACCCCCAGGCCTCTGCGCGGAGGACGGCAAAGGTCCAGATGGTATGACACTCACACCATTCGAGCGAGGCAAAATGCTAGCTTGGGATGCAACCGTTACCGACTCCTTAGCTCCTTCTATGGTCGGTGGCGGCGCATCCGAAGCTGGTTATGCAGCCTTGCGGAGACTAACAAGTTAAGAAAATACTCATCAATCGGCTATCCCCATGATTTTTGCCCTCTTGCGTTTGAAACCCTGGGTGCCCCTGGCGTTCGGACCAAGCAGCTGATCCGCAAAGTTGGGACCTTGTTAAACGTGTCATCCGGTGATAACAGGTTATCGTCCTTTTTTAAACAACGCCTGGATCTTAACATACAACGTGGAAACGCTGCCTCCGTTTGGGGCACACTCCTGAAGTGGTCTCGCCCTGGCCTCATCGAAACGGACACGTGACAGTCACAATGCGCATTGGCTTAGCTAGTTGATGTGTGTAACATATACCTAATGTATTATACGGAAAATAAACTTTAAAATAAATAGCTCTATGTATCCTTGTATGAAACATCCCTGCCCTGGCATCTGCTAATAGCCCACTCACTCTTGAATTATCGTATACCTATTCTACCCCGCCCTTTTCCCGCTTTTCCTTTCCATACATAGTTGCCAAACTTGATCTGGAGCCCATCGCCAATTTCTATTTTTTTGTATATGACTTGTTTACCTTCAACTTCACTATTTTCTCTAATACCCTCTATCTTGCCCATTGCTGACAATTGTACCCAATCTCCCTAGCTGCAAACTCTACTCTGCAATCCCACTTCGTTTTAATCCTAAGTGCCGTCTTTACCAGCTGCATCTGCTTAACCCATCTTTTATTTGTAACACTTCCAATCCTACTACTAAATCTAAGCCTACTTTGTACTTTCCTTTGTATAGAATTTGACATTCTCCCTTCCCCCTCAAGAAATTCCCTCGCAATTTGTTAAAACGGCAACCCAATGCAAATCCTATCACCTCTCTTTGAATTGTTTGTACTACAAGCTTCTTTGCCCCCCTAGTCCCATTAAATACTAAAATTGCGCTTTTTTTTCATGAAACGCCATGGTCAGTTCCTCCGCTGCTTCCCCACATGCATTCAGCATTTGTACCTGTTGTCCCTGTACCTGTTGTCCCACTCTTCCCTGTATCCATATTGTCCCCTCCTCTCTCCTTTGTCCCTCCATCTGTTGTCCCATCCTGTGTGTCTGTGTCTGTGCCCTACCGTTCCCTTCTCGCTTAAATGCCCATACCGAGTTCCTGAAAAATTTGCGCTGCCCCGATTTCGTTAATTCCACGTCTGCGTCCCCCTACCGTGTTCCGTTCCCGTATGTCCTACTTGCGCATTGATTACTTTAAATATTATGGGCCTAACATTGTGCCAATCGCACGCCCTCTTCCCAATTGGCCGTGCGGCGAGTACAGCGCCTACCTCTCCGTAGTGCACTCCATCAGAGACCATGGCGCTTAGATTATCTTGAATGTATTCAAGAGACAAGTATTCGTAATTTGCTGCCCTGACCAACTGCGGTATCTTCCTATTCATTGCCCTGCACGTACCGCGCTAGTCCCGTCGTTTTTTAGCAGCCACCACCACTGGAAGCGAACAAACTGTCAACACAGCTAACACCCGTTTTCCCATTAGTCTAATAGCCACCGCCTCCCCTGTTTGATCGGTTGAACTTATCTGAGGTGTCTGCTCTTATTGTTGTTGTTGTTGTTGTAGCGGTTGATGTTGCTGTTTCTCGACCGCTAGCATCTTTTCTTCTTCCTTTTGCTGACTAGCCTCCTCCTCTCTCTTCTCCACTCATATCCACGCATCCCCTCTGGCGATCTCGTTTCTGTTCATCTCTTGTTGTCGCCTCCGTCGCACCGCCCTCTTCGTCATTTCTTCCTCTTCGCCACTGTGGCTCAAGTCTAACACTACTGGCTCCCCTTTCCTTGTACTACAAGCTTTTTTGCCCCCATAGTCCCATTAAATACTAAAACTGCGCTCTTTTTTTTCATGAAACGCCATGCTGAGTTCCTTCGCTGCTTCCCCACATGCATTCAGCATTTGTTGAACTTCGCTAGTACCCCGCCCTAACACTACCATATCCTCTTCGCCTCCCTCCTAACATGTTTAAGATGGCAACCCGTTCAAAAGGAACATTGCTCCTACGCTTTCCTTTTGCCCTGCTTCCTGTTTTAGATCTTACGTCAACCTTTATCTCCTCCTCGGTATGCCACTGACGGCCAACCGTCTGATGACCTCCAATGCCCCCTTGATCTCTACTGCTCCTATGTGTTCTCCCTCCCTCGGGAAGTAGCTCCCGTTGTCTTGATTCCCCCTGTACCTGTTGTCCCTTTCTTCCCTGTATCCATATTGTCCCCTCCTCTCTCTTTTGTCCTTCTATCTGTTATCCCATCCTGTGTGTCTGTACCCTACCGTTCCTCCCTCGTTTAAATGCCCATACCGCGTGCCTGAAAAATTTGCGCTGCCTCGATTTTGTTGATTCCACGTCTGCGTCCCCCTACCGTGTTCCGTTCCCGTATGTCCTACTTGCGCATTGATTACTTGAATTATTATGGGCCTAACATTGGGCCAATCGCACGCCCTCTTCCCAATTGGCCGTGCCGCGAGTACAGCGCCTACCTCTCCGTAGTGCACTCCATCAGAGACCATGGCGCTTAGATCATCTTGAATGTATTCAAGAGACAAGTATTCGTAATTTGCTGCCCTGTATAGCCCCCCAGAACGACAAGTAGCCGATATTATTGAAGATATTGGGGAGTGTCTTAAACTTTGTACTTGGCCAGAAAAACATATTTTAATTGGAACAGACGCCAATTGCGACTTGACAAAGCAATGTAGCCGCCGAGCTGCCTTTATAGCAGGGACGCAAGATTTAAGACTGCAAATTAAAAATGACCATACAGAAGTAACATACATGAGCTGGAACGGCTCTAGCGCAGTCGATATTGTTCTGTCGTCAGCATTGCAGCCAGGAATCATAGTTCATCACCTTCGGTCATTACCCTCAGCTCTCCGCAAACACTATAAGGTAACATTCGACTTATCTCGCGCCCAGGCACCCATCGCGCCCTCAATACCTAGTTGTAAAATAAGTCGATCGCTAAACTCCCACATATTAATACAAGCATTACAATCAATGCAGGACCTCGATGACATAGACTGTAATGAGAGAACCCTCCGCTGGGCTATACACTTATCATCGATTACAAGAGTAAAAAGACGGTACAAGCACAAACCCTGGTTCGACCACGAATGTAAAGTTTTAAAATATGCAATTTGTAACAATAGAGATTATAGCCAAAATAGATTTTACCAACTAGCGCTAATGAGACGAGTTTTTAAAAACATGATACGAGAGAAAAAACAGCACTATGAACAACAGCAACGTCTAAATCTTATACAACTTAGTGTAAATAAACCTTGGCTCCTCCTGCCACGTAGAATAGATCCAGGAAACCCGATTATAAATGATACCGAGTGGATCAGACATTTTAAAAACCTTTTAGGAAACGATTTTATACTTCCACCCGAAGATGACTCAGACGAAACTCTTGTATTTACAGAGGATGAAGTCATAAGTGCAATTATATCGAGACAAAATGGAAAATCAGCCGGGCCGGATTTTATTGTATATGAACATTTAAAAGCTAACGTGCAAACTATAGGTCCCTATCTGACTAGGCTTTTTAACAAATGCACTCGACAAGGCAGAATACCTAACGAGTGGAGAAAAATACTCATGCAGCCTATTTACAAAAAGAAAGGGGATCCTACTGATCCAAAAAACTATCGAGGAATTGCCTTAACTAGTGTTCTATACAAACTGCTTACATCGCTCACAGTAAAGAAGATGTATGAACGCACGGCCAATGATCTGCCCCGTGAACAGTTCGGATTTCTACCAGGGAAGTCAACAGCAGATGCGGTACAGTTTGTGATTGACCACGTAAATGAACGCCAAAGAAACAAAAATATGACGTACGCTGCATTTGTCGACTTCCAAACCGCGTTCGACAGTGTGCCTAGGGACCGCCTTCTTGAAACTCTTCGAGAGAGGTTCAATATTAAGGGCCAACTATTCAATTTAATCCGAGACATGCTGAGCCACAATATTATAACCATTAAAAACGGAAATCACTATGTAGACGAGCCTGTTACACAAAAGACTGGAGTAGCGCAGGGCGACTCTGCAAGTCCATTTCTTTTTATACTGTACATCTCTGGCTTAACAGACCTATTGCGCACAATGAAAGCACCGCATGCCTTTTACGCGGACGACCTCGTAATTTTAGCCAAATCCCGGGATCACGTACGATTCTATTTAAATGAAACCTCAAAATGGTGTGCGGAAAACCGACTGACAATTAATATTTCTAAAACTAAGATCCTTCGCTTCAGCCACGGCGGCTCATATGCCAATGCCGACCATCGCGTCAAGATCAACGGTACTTGCATTGAGCTGGTCAACCATTTCTCGTATCTCGGCGTCACCCTGACGCCGCGATTGACTTTTACTAGACACATCGAGGAACTGCGAGCAAAGGCCATGGACGCAATTGTGCTACTCGGAGACATTCGAGATGTAGATCTTGACACAGCAATGAAAATATTCAGGATGAAAATTAGCCCAATACTCCAGTACTGTCTTCCAGTAATTGCGCCGCACCTAACACTACATGATCTCAAAAATTTGGACCGTGTAAAGGCGTGTTTTGCGAAACGTGTACTAGGATTACCTAAGAACGCGTCAGCTACCCTGGCATTAGAACTATGCGGAGAACGCACTCTGGTAGAAGATATAGTGCTAGACAAGTTACCGATCAGTACAAATACACTTGAAATGTACAGAACATTCAGAGAGGATCGAAATGTAAACTTTGCTATGTGTAATTATACAGATGGGCCTGCCTTTTGCTCAGAGAAGTGGAAACGAGCCTTTCAAAGTAACCGGTCATTATTGTGCAGGGTAACATGGCACGGTTATCACCACTATATGTGCCTCAAGGGTGATTGTTATGATATAAATGAATGTGTGTGTAAGTTTTGTGGTGAGTGCAACATATGTCGCTATCACGTTCTAACATGCCTGGCAATTGACTCATATTCATTACAGGCGCGTGTGAACGAGATTTTGTTATAGTTTCGTGAATCATGTGTATCAATTCAATCCTACTACCAATAACTATGGTGAATAAATATGATGTGTAATTTGCTGCCCTGACCAACTGCGTTATCTTCCTATTCACTGCCCTGCACGTACCCCGTTAGTCCCGTCGCTTTTTAGCAGCCACCACCACTGGAAGCGAACACACTGTCAACACTACGTTTTGCCGTTTGCAAAATTCTATTAGGTTTTGTACCTGTGTGCTAATCGTATTCACAGCACTTTCCATATCCCGAGCCGATAGTACTGAAAAACATCTACCGGTCCCCCATGAAACACTAGTCTATGTTCTACATTATTGTACATTTTAATTGCTTGCTCAGTTGCTGCCGCAATATCCTTACTCCTCGACCCCTCGTAGAGATGAAATAACCCCCCCTCGGTATTAGTAGCCACCCGGTAAACCTTTTCCTCTATTCTGCATACGTTTGAATCTCCGGCAGCTAACACCCGTTTTCCCATTGGTCTAATAGCCACCGCCTCCCCTGTCGATCGGTTGAACTTATCCAAGATGTCTGCTCTTGTTGTTGTTGTTGTAGCGGTTGATGTTGCTGCTGCTGTTTCTCGACCGCTAGCACCTTTTCTCCTTCCTTCTGCTGACTAGCCTCTTCCTTTCTCTTCTCCACTCGTATCCACGCATCCCCTCTGGCGATCTCGTTTCTGCTCCTCTCTTGTTGTCGTCTCCTGCATCCTTTCGCCTCCGTCGCACCGCCCTCTTCGTCATTTCTTCCTCTTCGCCACTGTGGCTCAAGTCTAACACTACTGGCTCCCCTTTCCTTGTACTGCAAGCTTCTTTGCCCCCATAGTCCCATTAAATACGAAAATTGCGCTCTTTTTCATGAAACGCCATGCTCAGTTGCTCCGCTGCTTCCCCACATGCATTCAGCATCATGTTTAACATGGCAACCCGTTCAAAAGGAACATTACTCCTACGCTTTCCTTTTGCCCTGCTTCCTATTTTAGATCTTACGTCAACCTTTATCTCCTCCTCGGTATGCCACTGATGGCCAACCGTCTGATGACCTCCAATGCCCCCTTGATCTCCACTGCTCCTATGTGTTCTCCCTCCCTCGGAAAGTAGCTCCCGTTGTCTTGATTCCCCCTGTACCTGTTGTCCCACTCTTCCCTGTATCTATATTGTCCCCTCCTCTCTTTTTGTCCCTCTATCTGTTGTCAGAAATACATCAGAAGAAACTACCTTACCTTTTTGACGTTATGGCTACACGGCGGTTCCAAACCCGTAAAAGACGGATGATATAAATTTGCCGGTTTGCCCGGTGTATAGGAAACAAATTAGAGATTTAAATGCCTTCAGTCTGGGCTGTAAGTCGACAAGTGGACGTTTGGACACACGAAATATTATAAAAAGGTAGGGCGACATTGATTAAGCTGGCCGATGGTAAGACAAGCAGATTGCAACAGAAAATCCCTCGGCAAGCAAACGACGGCTATAAAACGGCGATCATTAAATTTAGATAACCTGTACGAAGACATCTGAAACAGATGTAGAAGAGTCGATCGGATCGGTGACTTCAACTTAAGAATAACGATAATGGAGACCTATAACCGAACTACTACGAATACACAACAGCTCGCACAAGATTGATATGCCCTCCAACCTACAAGAAGACTTAACTAATTCTAACTTAGATAACTATTACTGTTATCTTAAAGGAGGAGTAAAGAGACTCACTAGACGAAGCTATGCAAAGAAGCTAAATAGATCCCCTGGAGAAAAGCGTACCGCATCGCACTAAATAAAGTAAAATGAATCGATGTAAAAATCGCCTGAGACTGACGGAAGAGCGGGTATGACGGGTTCTGAAAGCACTTCTCCCAGATGTCCAGTCTATCACCTTCTTCACATTGTCGGCGGTTGATAAAACACTAGAAGTCAAAGACTTACTGTTGTATCGTAGTAAATCGGTGCAATGAAAATTGACTGACAATAAATTTAAACAAGACTCAAGTTCTACGTTTCAGTCGTGCAGGAGCATATGCCACCGTAGATCACCGTATGAAGATAAACGGCACCCCTGCAGAGCTAGTAAGTTATTTCCCATAAGTGGAAGTGGCTCTTAACTTCAGCACTCTCGTTTGGGAGGCACATAGAATAAAATCGGGCCAAAGCAACGGCAGTTTTAATGCTTCTTGGAGAACTTCGTGACACCGATTTAAAGATTGCCGTCAACCTATTTAAGATAAAGATTGCACCAACCGTCCGATATAGCTTACAAGTGATTGCGCCTCACCTTAAGCTGACGGACCTCAAGAACATCAATCAGTTAAAAATTGCTTTATACAGCGTGTACTTAGACTACCTAGGAACGCATCGGCGACACTAGCACTATGTCGAGAGAGAACCTTTACGGAAGACCTCAAATATGATAATACCATTTAGTGCAATGCATTGGACCGATACGTAGAGTTTAGAGAAGAAGGAAATAATCACTTTGTAATGCAGAACTATACATAGGAACCAATTGGAATTTTCTACGGCTGAATTTCTACCCGCGTTACCTCTGTTCAAAATTCGCACTAGCTTTATACATCTTTGGCCGCCAAAGGTGATAATCATTTCGGAATTGTTTTCTCAACTCGCTGTTTTGTATTCCTCTAAATTTTGCCTCTTTTTAGCACTCACCGACTCTGTAGCTGCTCAGTTTCCTCTTGTTTATCTTTTCCGTTTCCTTATTGTTATCATTTGCTGCCTCCCCAGGACATACGCGTGCACGTACATGTACATGCGCGCGCATATACAAACATATCCTTTTGTGTGTGTATATGCCGAAAACCCTAACGCACTTGCCTAGAAACGTATCGGCGACACGACGCGTCAGCACAGCGTCGAGAGAGAACTTACGGAGGACCTCATATCAATCAGATACCACTTAGTGCAAATGCGTTGGTCCAATACCTAGGTTTTAGAGAAGAACGAAATATTAATTTAGTAATGCGGACTATACAATGGGACCAGCATTCTCCACAGATACGTAGAAAAAGGTTCTATAAACAAATCGGGATTGTGTAGGATAACCTAGCATGGTTTTAACAATTAGATATGTTTGAAAGGAGCGTGTTTTGAAATTGATGAATGTTTGTGCAAAGTTTTTGGAGAATGTAACATCAACCTCTACCACTTGTCGCGTCAATCGACACACAATCACTGCAGAAACGTGTGGATTGCCTGCTTAGTTTGAACACTCATTTATTAGATATGCAGATTACTTGTAACTACCAATAATATGGTAAATAAACTGAACGATTTTACCTTAGAAGTCACAGACAACACCCACACGGTGGACTTGAGAAGGCTGCCCAATGATCTGCTCTAGGTAATAAATGCGTTTCAGTCTATGAATAATTCTAGGGCAGATACTGACCGTACCACCTACCGCCGTTAAAGGTGCATCGATATACTTTACTTATGCGAAAACGCCGCATCTAAAGGCGCTTTAGAACCGGTGGGTCTCTCTAAAGAGATGATAGCGATAGCCTTCTTAGATAGACTCTCCATTGATAATGACAGGACGGTACGACAATGAGCTTAACGATAAAACCAGTGACGCTCTGAAAAAGGTGCATTACCAGACGGAAGACCACTATCTAAATGTGGTGGAGCAAAAGACTGAGGCAATCCTCCTGTGCGCCGAGAAAGGGTTGCCAGTGGTTATTCAATTAAAAGGGACCGGTAATACGCATCTGTGGAGCCTACGAGACGGAAGAGACAATTACAGTGTTCATCCTAGCCAGACTGAAACCTTCGCGTTTGACAAGAGAGCAATGAAACATCGCCGGATAAAGCTGACGCCGACAAAATAAATGTCCTTCAGCAAGAATGGCGGAGGAGCTTGTTGCGGGAGGTACCAAGAGAAAATGATCCATCATCCAACTCAACCGTCTAGCGATCACGGCTGCTTAAAATTAATAATAAAACCGGTTAGGTGTGCGTGAAAATATTTTGTTATAGATAGGCCATTTAGCACGCCACTTCTTGTTTTTATTGATTCTTTTAACCTTAACAATAACTTTCGTTACTGTTTTAATCAACAGCTCAATTATGCAATTCGCTTACAGATAATTTGGGAAACCTGTCAAACGTCTGGCTCTCCAATTTATCACAAATGCGTTTACTTCTTTACTGGGGAATGGTAGTCTGTTGTGTAAAAGATACAAACAAGTATGTTTTGCGTTTACTTTTATAAACGTTGTCAAGGGCTTAGTAGCTCAACTTAGTAAACGTTGTCAAGGGCTTGACAACATTTACTGCTGACGTGGCGCCATTTTTTCGGGTCTCACATGTTCGCGCTGGTTGCTTCTGGTATAGATTTGGCATGCCAGGCAGTTTTCAATCTGTTGTCGTCAGTGGTCAAGCCGGGCCAAAATACGCTTTGTGTTGTAGGTCAGAGTGCTCTCTCTTTACCTTGCTGAGCTTCGTGCAACGCAAGTTGCACCTTCTGACGCTCGATCGTCGGTATCACCAAACGAGTTAATGCCGCTCATTCCAAAAAATCCGCGCTATTATTACGCATCTAAATCTATTTTTATCTACTTTTTTATTGCGCTCATCGTTGAATTCTGTTCCGTAGCGAGCTTCACTTGGGTGCTGTGATCGTTTGAGAGTGACGTGCAAGAGAACACGGCGGCATCTTGCTGTTTAATTTCTGGCGTGGCGATCTCGGAATTGGTTTGCGGAGATTGCAATAGCGTATTAGTAATATACATTTTTCCTGGAATGTACAGGACTTTAAACTGATACGGTAAGAGTCAAAGGAGCACTTTCTTTAGAATAAATGTATCTACACACAATAGTCCTCAATATGATATAACCGCATTTCACTGTATATTCCTTCCCGATGTCAAAGGAGATAAAATGTTCGCAGGTGAATACGATAGCGAGTAGTTCCTTTTAGATCTGTGCATAATCCTGTTATGGTTTGTTCAGGCTGCCCGATACATCGGCGACTAGTCTGTCTTCTTGTTTGTATCAAAATGGGCTAATGTCGGTGACTTGCAAAGTTGTTCATTAAGGTCACGTTCAGCTTTCTTTGTTAGTACAACTTCGCGCGGATAAGCGCACGTGCGCTGCAGTTCTGTTAGCCATATTAGGTACGCATTTTGCCACATATGTGACCATTGCGAAGAATCGACGAACACGGCAAGCCAAGGACGCCATGCAACATCCCTGGGTTGTTGCATGCCGTCAATGACAGCAACGCGGTTGTCAGGCATTGCGACTCCATCTGTTGTTATGGTGTGTCCGATGAGACTGACTTCTCATCGACAATATTAGTGGTAGTTTTATTAATCAATGATTGGTTTACAAATGTACATCTTAAAAAATCGCATTTCCACGATTGAGACAGCGGAATTGCTCTTTCACGACGCTGAAGGTGATATCGATCATACGGGCAGCCACAAAGTTTACATATACACTCCGGTGAGATCTCATGAAACTTCTTGCGCGCACAGATCTTCAGATGGAAGCCGTAGACGGCAAATATGGTGATTAGATGCCGGCTTTTATAACTGCAGGCTCTCCACAAATCCGACGTCATTGCTTTCGTTTCATAAAACAGCGGGTCGATGTCGACCATTTTATTTTCCCAATCTAGACCGTGTTCTCTAAAAACCGTCGTCTTCGGCAGGTTGTACATCCTCTGTAAGTCCTCAACGAATAACGACGACGACGCCAGTTAGTAAACTAACTTATTCAGCCTAGTTCGGTGGGCGTTCAATGCTCTCTTTAGGAAACCGGCTTTAAGTTAATCAAACGTCCTTAAGTTCGATCTCGTGAGATAAGGCCAAATCACCTGAACACCGTAAGATGCTGTGAGTGCAATCTTCAGGTTAAAAATTTAACAGCAGCCTCCATCGACAGCCTGTATGGATCCTTGACACTGTAAAATGATTGTAGGCCTTTTCGGACTCTTTCTTCAACATGCCTAGCGAAACTTGTGCCACGTGAAGAAAACACGACCCCCAGGTAGGGAAAATAAGGAACGATTTCGACGATTTCTGAATCCAGTCGGAGCTCATCGCTTTTGGCCAATCTTCCTCCTCGTCGGAATTTCATTGCTTTAGTCTTGCTCGCATTGATCTTCAGTTCGCTCCGGTTTACATAACGCTGTAGAGTTACAAGCGACTGCTGCAAGTAAAAGCGACTTCGCGAGAACAATAGTAAATCATCGGCATACATCAGCGTTTCCACTTGTGAATGCTGACTATGTATTTCCGCCGGGACTCAGGTTATCACCCTAAAAGTTCTAGCATGCTCAATGGGACTCCACTGCGTGTCAGCTTGTCAAGGATGATCGTTCGCGAGGCCGTATCAAAGGCCGCCTTGAAGTCCACGAACACGGCGAATAGATAACTTCCCCTGAACCTACTAGGCCCGTAAATTACTAGAACATCCGAGTACAAGATGACCTCGACCAGATTCCTGGGTTCCTTTATATAACTCGGGGGGTCTTTTAGGAAAACGGAAAATAGGAGTGGGCTTAGGTTATCGCCCTGCGCCAGGCCCGTTGTGTGTATGAAAGGCTGGAGCTCTGCTACTCCGTCGTCGATGGTGATCCTATTCTCCTGGAGAATTTGTGCGAGAAGGTTCAGCACCTTCATTGGGACCCCTACCTCAGCCAGTGTGCACAACCCTTCTCTCGAGGGGCCGAGTCGAAGGCCGCCTTGAGATCCACGAATACCGCATACAGCGGGTTACGTGGCTTTGCCAGTGCTGACTTGATATCTGCTAGCAGAATCGTACACGCTGTTTTTGTGGATCCCTCTCTCCGAAACCCATGTTGTTCCATTGGTATGGCATGAACACTTTCAAGAAAGCTGTCTGGTCTCCTCGTCAGAAGGGCAGAGAATAGCTTGTAACAAACGCTCTTCTTCGCAATGCCTCGCCATGACGAGGGGGCTGTCGGGTCGCCCTTGCCTTTGGGAATTACCGAAACTTATGTCGTTCCATTGGTATGGCATGAATACTTTCTAAAAAGGTATCTAGTCTCCTCGTCAGGAGGGCAGAGAGTAGCTTGTAAAAAACGCTCTTCTTCGCAATGCCTCGCCATGACGAGGGGACTGTCGGGTCGCCTTTGCCTTTGGGGATTACCGAAACCCATGTCGTTCCATTGGTATGGCATAAACACTTTCAAGAAAGCTGTCTAGTCTCATCGTCAGGAGGGCAGAGAGCAGCATGTGACAAACGCTCTTCTTCGCAATGCCTCGCCATGACGAGGGTGCTGTCGGGTCGACCTTCCCTTTGGGGATTACGAGTAGGGTGGCGTCTCTTCATTGAGTTGGAAGAGTCCCAGTTGGCAAGCATTCGTTGAGTAGGGCTGTCCAACACGGTGCCAACACATAGCCGTTAGGTGCTCGTTGCAGACATTGTCGGGACCGGCCGCCTTTTTGTTTCGTAAGCTATTCAGCCCTGCCTAAGCTCTCGGACTATGAGCTCCCTCTCAATAATATCACGACCCCCTTCAGTGTCCTCATCCCACACGGCAGCAAAGTGTGGAACCGCGCGAGGTATTGTGTCAGACGACGCGAACATGTCCGAGAAGTGATCAGTGAGGAAAGCAGAGCGAGCTTATCGGCCAGGCCGCTATCCTGAAACAGTTCGATAGCCATTGTATGGCTGACTCTCTGCCTCGGCGATCAGCCGGTTCTCCAGGAGCTCATGGTACTTCTTCCGCTGCATTTCGTACGTCTTCCGGCAGATCGTCGTGAAGATTAAGGTCAGCGCGCAAAATGCCGGTTGCTGCTCTGCGAGAAGCCTGAAGCCAATTTGCGCCCTCCGGGCGAGACGGCAGTGGTGGTCAAGCCATGGCTGGTGCTTCTTGTTCCTTCTGTCGGGAAGAGGTAGTGCGCACGCATGTAGGAACTTGGTGAGCTGTTGCGCTCTGTTCAACACGGCAGGCACTGGGATCACCTCGTCAGCGCGTTCCATAGGCTTGACCAAATTCAGTTTCCGCGAAAAGGCTTCGCGTCTGGCTGTTCGATCCGAAGCGATGTGATATCAATTGCCATCGGAATGTGGGCACGGATGCTCGCGCCTTCCGCGAGTGAGTTGTTGTTGCCCTGAAACTTAACTTCATCCCTGGCTAAGTTTGTTCCGAAAACATCGATAGCGGAACTGCCGGCGTGACCCAGGAATGTTGGTACCGAGCACGGGTTGGCAATACAGCATCCGTAGTCCGCCAGCGTATCACGGAGAGCCATTGCACGAGCGGAGTCGGGCTGGTCAATGCGAGCGTTGAAATCTCCGACGACGACTAGTGGGGGCGGAACGGAGGGATGCACTGTTTCGACTCCACTAACAAGCTTTTTCACCAAAACTTGGGTTGACTCCTCAGCGTCTGGTTTAACGTAGACTGTTACTATGCATGCCACCGTGCTGGGGTCGGACCTCCTGTTCCTAGAGCCTGTAGCACCTGTTTTATGAAGTCCTCGATGATCGGGGGGGGGGGGGGGGGGTGGCGTGTGTCTGCCGCTGCTCGGCGACTCGCTTCGTCCCTGCGTTTTCTAATGCCTTATCATCGGAGGAGGCACTCGTTGACTCGATCTGCTGAAGCTGACTCGGCTGCTGGATCTTCCGTTGCTGGGAGGCCGGTTGTGATGACGAACGGTGGGGGCCACAACGTCCGTCAGCGCTGCCAGTGCTTGAGCTGGGCATGGGAATTGCTGGCTGCCTCCTCTCCGCTCTCGACAACTAGGCGTTGTGAGATGGATAGCGGAAGCACGGAAAAATTAGCATTTTTATGGTTTGATTTTTTGCAAGAATGTCGTTGGCCGCTTTGCAGTCGGGGTCGAAAAGGGGGACAGATAGCACATGCACAGTTTTCAGATATACAGTTTTAGACATAAATGAGAAAAAAATGGCAAGGCGACAGTGGACACGTGTGTGTTATGCGCATCAGGAGAACCCGACACAGTTGACCCTACCATTGCAACCTGCGCTGCACTCGGGCCGACGCGACGAACCTCCTCATATACGATGGCGAAGATCGTCGCAAGAATGATGACAACATCCTCCGACTGGGCGGAGGGGGTCTCCCTTTTAGACTCCATCGTGACGCAGAAGACAAGTCTAGAGGACGCCCGGAGGTCACGCTTCCGGTGGAGTCAACCTACACTGGCAGTAATCCGTAAAGACTCACCCTCAGTTCGCGAGGTTCCTGTAGACCTAGGAGAAGGTTGAAGCATGAGGCTCCCCTCTCCTAGTCTCGAGGTACTGTGACATAATTCCGAACTAGGAGGGGGTGGAGGAGGTGGTATTTAGTGGGTATTACACCTCCGGCAATGGATTGAGACACATACTCTCCGCCCGAGTCGAGTCCCACACTATCCGTTAACAATACCGACAAATGTGCGTAACAGCATTTTCCCTCCTTAAAAAAAATTATTTGCTGGTACGGAGAGGTGCTCTAATTGTGAGGTTGATTAGCGACTGTTGGCTGTTGCATGACCTATTTCAAGCGCTTTCGATGCGCTGTGAACTTTACGACGCTTTGCACATTCGAGAGTGTCTCTGTTGTACAGTTTGTGTTTATCTGTCCACTAATCTGATTGTAAACAGCATTGACGTTACTGAGGATGTGCAGTTTTCGCAAATTGCACTCCTTGCCTAGTGTGGCAGGGCATCACGGAAATTGTCGAGCGTCATGCTCTCTTGCCGCAGCGTGACGAGCTGATGCAGGCTGTGTACTCCGTTCGTATAATTTCCCAGTTTGGCTAGGACAAACTTGCTTTAACATTCTGGCACGTTCACAACCACAGCCCGACTAAATCCGGCAATATGGCTACGAATTGGTTCTATGGCCGCCACTATAGCCATGAATTAAATTACTTGCGCGGGTAACTACAAATTCCGAAAAATACATCTAAACGGATGTTGACTAAACCAACTAGAAAATTCAAGATGCTCTTAGCTACCAAGCACATTGTCAAACATGCTTTATCATTATGAGACCACTCTGGCTTGCCGCTTAAAGACTGGTGGTGAAAATTAAAAACGCTTAGGTTAGAATTAAAAACAATTAGAAAGCAATTTCTTTAATCTTTCCCAGATAACTTCAATGGTTATAACAAAGCAACTCAGAACGCTCGTAACGGTGAAGAATTCCGGACAACTTAGAATTTACACGGTGACACCGTTTAGGCGACCTCCTGCACCACAGGTCTTTGCATCACCAAGAGTAACTTTGGAGGGAAGCCTAAATATTTACCGTACCTGAGAACGCTCTGGAGCTTCCCTTTAATGAGCTCTGAGATTACATCATTAGGTCGTCGGGGCAAGAAATCTCGTTTTACGATAAACGGCAAACTTACCATCGTGAAAAGGGAGGACAATAGAGCGACCTCACTTTATCTATCGAAGCTAGCAAAAGTCAAGGTGTCGCCCATAATGAAGGGCAATATAAGCAGGGTTCATACGTCTGGATCGAAGATTTTATTGGCACTGCGAAACGGAAACCGACCAAGAACCAACGCTATGTCAGAAACGGAGCAAGTTTCTTGGTATACTCCGGCAGAAGTTTTCCAGCCGAGGAGCGTTTTGGGACGCTTGCAGACGCTTAAGCGGCATGCTACCGTACTATATCCATTGCAGTACTACAATTAAGATTATCTGGACCACTTCAAGTCAGAGCAGATTCACAAATCATTGATAGAACACGTACAGCAGTTTCCATGTTTGCCACCAGTATTCTCGACAAGGCCTTATGTCGACACCAACTTCTTGAAGAGAGTATTAGTGTTGCGTCGTACCAGACGTTATAGGCGAGTGTGTTTGCTAGCCTCCCGGTGGCACATGCGCTTAACGAATACCTTTTTGAGCGGGGTAGAAGCTGGGTGAAATAAACGGGCTATTCTACAGGACACAGGCAATGAAGTCGCATACCTGGAAGGGTCCAAACATAACAAATCAATTCCTAATAACAGGTTTCAATTTTACATGACATACATATGAGTATATGCACACGTGATAGGAAGCATCCCTTGAGTGCACATGTGTTCTTCGTCGTGCGAACTGTACCAAGTCCAATACTGTTTGAAGGCTTCGCCGCTATGTAAAATACGATGATGCTACCGATCAATTGTTAATAAAGCATAATACAAAAATTACTAGGATCTTACCTTATAGTGCAGTTATTGCTTAATATCGCTCAAAATTTATCCGTGTCAGAATTCAGTTAGCATGTTTCCTTTACCTACCACAGTAACGCAAAATAACTTGTAAATTAAAGTAGTAAAACGTCAAAAAAATATTATATGCAAGTCATTAAACGAACCAGTAAACTAGCGAGTAATAAACGTCACTAGAAGTCTTTAAGCAACATGAAAATATGGAAGCGTACCGCCCTTCTCTTGGTTGAGAGTAGCTGGTTTCTGCCGCTTTCAGGACCGGTGGACTGGTTTGGACAACGTGTATGACCGTATGAGTTTCGGCGGTGATTTGCTCTCGTCTTCGTTCGGCTCACGCGATGTAGATCCAGACGGCACAGTCAACTACTTTGTGCGGGATTCTGCAGGATATAGAGCAGCGTGCATTTCCGTTCAAGGGCCTTTATCATCTCCTTCTAGTTAGACGAGTTTAATACTTTTATAGCTCCGTAAAGATAGGTAGGACAATACTTCTTGTCGAACGAAGCAAAATGCTTTCTTCACTGACCTGCTGTAGGAAATTGGCCAGAGCGTCTATGCCGGACTAGGAGTCTGAAAGTTAGGTGAGAAAAAGCAGCTGTATACAGACACTCTTCACAGCTGCACCCACCACGGGAGAAGTTAACCCCAATGACTAACCTTTCAAACCACCTCACTAAGCCTATCGGATCAGGACGCGCCTGCGTCGGGCCCAGAGGGTTGGAGCCCTCAGGGTGATCGCGGCGTACCGGACGGTAAGCGCAGCGGCGGCTTTCGTCCTTGCTGGAACGATTCCCTGGGATCTGAAAGCTGCCGAACGCCGCCGCTTATGGGGTACCCCCCAGCGCAAGAAGGACGAGGAGCGTCGGCATACTATCGACCTCTGGCAGGAAGAATGGGCCGGCCTACAAGAGGGTGCCCCTGGCACCAGTCTCCGCGCCGTTATACCCGACATCAAGGAATGGCTAAACCGCCCGGGGGGGTGAACTCACCTTCTACACGACCCAGATCCTGACAGGGCATGGCGACTTCCAGTCCTACCTGTTCAGGATCGGGAAGGCTCCCAGTCCTAAATGCATCCACTGCGGCGACGGACCGGAAGACACTTCAGACCACACGGCACTGAAGTGTCCAGCATGGGCGAAGCAGCGCGTACCTCTACTGCTTCTAATGAACACACCGGATTTTAACCTACGCGACGTCTGCAAAAAAATGACGGAAACGCTTTTAAACTGGAACACCACAGCCGGAGTCTTCAGAGCCATTCTACAGAAGAAAACGAGCGCCAACTACCTACGGCGCCCCCCCTCCCCGTGGCTCCCGGGGAACACACCCGCCAGGAGTAGAAGACTCGCCCCCCCTGACTGTTTGATGATATGCGCAACGCAGTTCCCAGTCAGTGTGGGGGACGGGGACATGACTGGTTTTTAGTGGGTTGGAGCCCCACACTACCGGCCCGCATCTGCAGGGAGCTCCCCTGCCGCGGTGCCCGCGTGTGCAACCGCATTTCCCAGTTAGTCCTCTATAAAAAAAATAAAAAAAAAAGCCAATCGGGTGCTGATTGGGGCGTTCTAGAGAGTTGAAGATATTTTAAGCATCATTCTCCCGATTTTCACTTTTTTTTCTGAGTTTCTGCTTCCCGCCTGTGCTAGCATTGGCCGAATCAGCCTGCAGAGTGCGTGTTCTGTTGTCGCTTTTCACTCAGCTGGTGGTGCGGCTGGCTCGCATGTGCCGGAATCCTCCTGACGAAGGAAGGTCCTGGAGCGCAACACCAGCATCTCTAACACCCAAGTGTTGACGGCTTCACTGTTTCCTCTGCTTCCCCACGCCAGCAACCAGCAATAATCACCCGGTCCTATCTGTTCTATAAATGCCATAGTGCAGCGTTTAGCGCTTCTAATCAACTCATCTCATATTTTCAATACTCCCACCAGTACTGTGAACTATTTTTCTGCTTTCAGTCGAGCCTGCCGGTATGTTATTCTCATGGCTTTGCTGGCAGCGCGATCTCACATAGCGCCATGGGTAGTCTCTCAGCAATTAATACAATTTTAGCTTTTTACTGTGTGCTCTGCATAGCTCCCGCACCTGTCCGAAGTACTGCTCTCTTAGATTTATCGATTTTTGCAATCGCTTTCCCTTTTTACCGTCAAATAGTTCGCTTTCTTTGGGAGTCGCACTCTTCCTACTCGATGCGCTAGCGGCCAATTTTCGCTTCTCCTCACAGGCTATAGGCCCCGCAAACGACTCTCCAGCCATGCGTTTCTTTATCCCCGCTTGGAGGCCGCTGCCCTGTCAACTTGACTTTTGACCCCGGCTGGACCAACTGTTTCCTTCCGTTCCGAGCAATAAGAAGCCACTCTGCTTCTCTTTTTCAACTGTTCGTCCGTTATTGCGTGAGGACTTAGAAACGTACTCGGGCAGATGTACGCAACCAATAGTGCCAGCCCAGAAGATGTACCTAAACTTATATCTGTGTGGGATGAGTTGAATATGCGAGCCAGAGGTAGCATGCTGGCTGAAATACCAAAATGTGACGTTATCAACGCCATACTGAAAGCATACCCTCATCATAAAGCGCCAAATCAGGATCAAAGTGCAAAATGAACTGCACCGAGTTATGCTGCTCGTTCTTGCCGTGCTCTATTCAACAATAATATAAGAGTGCGCATTCTTAACCTCGTCATGGAAGGAAACTATGTTGAGTGTCCTTTCGAAAGACAACCCACTCTCTCCGTAATCTTATCGTGGAATGTGGTATACAAGCTCTTAGCAAACGTATTGACTAAGCGGCTGAGGGCGACGTTGTGAATGGCTTGCCGGAAGACCAGCATGGATTTTATAGAGAACATTTTTTGCGCCGTTTTTGTGGACTTGAAATTTGCATTTGACACGGCGTCGCGGAAACTGGTTGTGGATAAAGTACCGTACCTCGGAGTTCCCCTCCTATTTCTTCAGTTCACGGACTTCAATTTTAGGGAAATTCTTTCGAGTATGTAAAACACTTCGTCTACCTCAGTGTCAAACTAACAAGAACTGGGTTGTGTTATACGCGATATTTCAGGGAAAGGATCCGTGAGCTTTGTTATTTCACAGTATTTAAACACCAGCGCCGATGTCGTTACAAGCAGTTCTACAGCTATTTAATATAATGATAGACCCCGTAGCTGGGTATGGGATACAAGGTATATGACCGTACCTTGGCTCAGCAAACCTTGCTGATCTCAAAGCTATCTGACGGCTGGAACATCTCTCTTTGCAAAGACCTTGCAGCGAAGCTATGACCTGCCTCGCACTGAGGCGTTTAAGCAGCACATTCAGAATTGGAAGGCGAAAAGGGCCGATATCGATCCAGCAATTTTTATGGTGCCTGCTTTCACCTCGTATGCGTGGAATAACCCCAATATGGATAATCATCATCTTATACTTCGATTTGCTCTGCATAGGTTTTACCAAAAAAGTTGTACTCGACTTGGCCATCATGAAGCTGGCGAATCATGTACTTGTGTTGTATTGTCAACATTTAGGAGCGACTAGTGCAGATAGTTCCGTATGGAAACTTAGATGATCCACTTCAAACAGAAACGTCGTCATGAGCAAAAACTATAGGAGAGCCAAAATTTAGCACGTACACTCTTAAAAAAATTCAGAAGAATAAGAAACACAAAAGGTCCGAGAACCGAGCGTAATGAGTACCGATATAAACCTGTCACGAGGACTTCATTGGACCATCTTGTAGCACCGTCCTAGACTCTAAGAATAGGACCTAAAACATACGACGGGACCACAATATCCGTACTTCGCTCCGTCGTCGAGCCCATGCTGCAGCTTCCCAGTGCGGCTATCCAGAAAGCTCCACTTCTGTACGTGGCCCGGCAGTGGAGAGAGCAGCGCATGCACAAAATTCTGGCAGCAATCGTCACCCATCCATGGCGGAGTTCTCGAAATATGTCACAAGGAACCGACCATGGCTCCACCAACTAGGTCGCAGGCGGTCCTCTCCTCTCCCCCCCTGCTCTGACCGGGCAGACATCGGTCAGAGTCAGAGTGGGAGATGGACGAACATTTGCCGAAACCGTGCAGACTCTCAGGGCACATTTGGCCGACAACAAACAACAAAGCCGTCGCGGCCGGTCAAGACACGCAGCTCCAGCCGGCGGACTACCAGCACCGGCAGAGGCCGTACAATCCACAGAAGCACTAGCTACGCCAGCCCCGCTAAGCCAGCGACGCTCTCGTCGTAAGACTGTCACCCAGCCGGCGAATGACGGCGGCGCCGACTGGCACCATGTAGGCGCAGTGTCTTCTCATGACAAACATTATCAAGATTCTGCAAATAAATCTTAACCGCTGCAGAACCGCGCATTACCTGCTAAAGTCGTACGTTGTACAACATCGAATCGCCCTCTGCATTACTTCAGAGCCAAATGTCGCTCTCTCGAGGAATCTAACCAACGCATGGACAGACAATTCCTGCAACGCTGCCATCTGGTGGACTGGACAGGAGACCGCACTGTCCATCGCGGGTTACGGCCAGGGGACCGGATTCTCATGGGCTTATCTGCCAGATCTTAACTGCGTACTATACAGTTGCTACTTTTCCCCAAATAGGACGGTAGAAGATTTTAACAAGTTTTTAGACGACATTAACGCATCGATTGACACTCATCGCTACCGTAGCCATTTATTGACAGTCGCAGGCGACTTCAACGCACTGCACGTCACGTGAGGCAGTCGCCGCAACCCGGACCGAGGACAGATCCTACTGGACTGGCTGTCGGGCCGGGGCTTGACACATGCCAATAACAGCGACGTGCCGACGTTTACGCGTCGCGGCCAGATATATTTCCTTGATTTGACGCTAGCGGATTCGACTGCCATAGCCAAAATCCAGGACTGGGTGGTACAGGAGGCGGAGGAGAGTCTCAGCGACCACCGCTACATCACCTTTCAGATAACGCCGCAAAGTAGACATTACCCGCTCTGCCGGACCGCCGATACTGGCAAATGCGACACATCGATAGGGAATTATTGGTAGACACTTTCAAGAGACGGCTCACACGCCTCGGCGATACGCCGCTCGACGAGGACAATCTAACGGCGATCATTACAATGGCATGTCAGGCGGCCGGCGGTCCGGCCAGACAAGGAGGTCCAAGGAAAGCCTCCCCTAAACACTGGTGGAGCCCAAAAATCGGGACCGCTTGCGCAGACTGCGTGCGCGCAAACAGCATCATGACTCGGGCCCGGTCGTGGTTGGCAAAACGCCGTCAACGAGGACACGATAACCGCCAGCTAGCTAAGGCGGTCAACCGTACTGATCAACTACAACAGCTGTACCGCACCAAGCGGTTGCGTCGCTATAGGCAGAGCGAAAGCCGAGGCCTGCAAAGCGCTGGTTGAGTCAGTGGAGTCAGACGTCTGGGGCATTCCGTACCGCACGGTCATGGTAGAGCTCCGTAAGCCGCCCCCCCCCCCCCCGCTCCCCACAGAGCAAGTACGAAACCTAGTCACCGCCCTCTTTCCCCGGCAGCCAGCCCGTGAACTCCGAGGAAGTGACGCATGCCGCGGAACGCCTCGCGACTCGAAAGACACCTGGGCCGGACGGGGTTCCCCCAAGAGTCATAAAAATCTTGGCGCAGAACCATCCAAAAACTCTTGCTCGGCTTTTTACACGCTTACTTCAGGACGGTCGTTTTCCATCCCAGTGGAAGCGCGCTCACTTGACTCTTATACCGAAACCGGACGCAGCAGCGGGATCATCTTTGACCCACCGCCCCCTATGCCTACTCAACACAATCAGCAAACTCTTCGAGAATGTGCTGGTCAGACGCCTGAACAAAGAGATCGAGGAGAAAACCGCTCTGTCGGACAACCAATACGGCTTTTGCAAGAGCCGATCGACCCTCGATGCCATCGAACGAGTGCTCCAGGTAGCCTACACAGAACAACAACGGACACTTAGGACGCGAAATTACGTTTTAATTATCCTGCTTGACGTGCGAAACGCGTTTAATACAGCGAATTGGCGAGTAATAATGGGCACCTTTGAACAGAGAGGCATATCTCCCTACATGCGACCGATTATTTCTTCGTATCTTGACGCGCGTTCGCTTTCGGCCAACGGTGAGGTCCACCCTGTCACGGCGGGCGTCCCGCAAGGCTCGGTGCTCGGGCCGATCCTTTGGAATATAGCACACGGCAGAGTCCTGCGGTTAGACGACCTGCCTGACGGGGTGGACATAATCGCCTACGCCAACGATCTGGCGCTGGTGGTCACCGCGAGAACGGAGGAGGTGCTTGAGGCGCGAGCAAACACGGCTCTTTTCAGAATTGAGAAGTGGATGGTCGACAATTACCTGGAGCTGGCCCTTCAGAAGACCGAGGTTATCTACCTAACCGGCCGCCGCCGTACTAGGCAAGCATCGTTAGAACTTGCAGGGCACCGCGCGACTATCAAACGGGAGGCACGCCAAGCGGACTAGCAGCCATGGCAGGGGCCATCGCTCTATATGCCGCGCCTATATGGGCTGGTATGGCGCTGCGGACCGCAAAGGCACGGCGCATAATACGAAGCTCCCAAAGAGCGATGGCCATCCGGGTCACGCGGGCCTACCGGACTATCTCGACGGACGTCCTGTTGGCGCTCGCCTGCTAGATCCCTTGGGACATACTTGCCGAAGAAAGAAGCAAGCGCAAGAAGGACGGCGACACTTTACGGACCCAAGCACGGGAGCACTCCCTGGACACATGGGCGCGCACGTGGTCCAACCCATCAGCTGGGGATACCAGAGGAACAAGAAGCTTAATCACTGACCTCATAACCTGGTATAAGCTCAAGGGAACACTTACATATCACTCCGTGCAAGTGGTCATAGGGCATGGACAATTCCAGTCGTAACTTTTTCGCATAGGCAAGGCGAATACATATATCTGCGTTCTCTGCACCACAAGCGCACCCCACGACGCGGCACACACCGTAGAGGACTGCGAGGCCCTTGCGGCCTACCACACGAGCTCCTCCTATGTCCACAAAGGTAACTACGACCATCGTGGCCAACATGCTCAAGTCGACAACGGACTGGCACGCTGGGATTCAATACTTAGAAGGGCTTATGCGCGAAAAATTTCGCCAGGAAGATCGCCGCAGATCGCGATTCAACACTTGGCCTCTAGTGTCCACTCCCGGGCAAGACCCACTCCCTGCTCGGGAAATACTCGTAGACTAAGGAAAGGGTCGCAGCACGGGACTCCCCTCTTCTGGTCTCGAGGTAATGGCTCACAATTCCGAACCAGGAGAGGGTGGGACAGCTGGTTTTTAGTGGGTCGAACGCGCGGATTGGATAGAGTATTATACTCTTTCCCTGTTTTTAGTCCCACACTACCCTTCATTAACATCGGAGGGTGTGCGTAAAGCATTTTTCACCTCTACAAAAAAAAAAAGATTTAACCCAGGCAACAGCCAGCGCGGAGCAACCCAGCTGGGCGAGTATCCGGAACAGAAACGAATGATCAAGACAACTTCATGTAGCCGCTACGTACCTCGACTGAATCATATAAGTTGGCCAGCACGAGGTTAGTCGACTTAGCACTACGAAAACAGAACTGGTTAGGCAAAAGGAAGTTAATCGACTCTAACTATCGATTTAGTCTGAGCAACAATTACAATTATGTTTATTTCACTCAAATTGAGTATAATATACATTTCAAAAATGTTTCCTCATGAAGCTCTATCTTCTTCACGCTTCCGACGAGAGAAGTAGTGCAGCGATTTTCGGTCCAGCGCTGTGTATTCCACTGCATGGTACTTGGCACACCTCTGCAGGCAGAACCGGCAGGTGCACAACTCGTACTCCTCGTGAAAGGTTGCGTTTGAACATACCAGGTAGTGATAACCATGCACTATGTACCTGGTGTATACGTGGCGATTGTCACATGCAGGACCAGACCAAAGGTGCAAGGCATTGAAAACGTCCAAACCACCGACCTCCCGTCTGGCCTGTTCGACTTTAGCTTCCCACTCCGAAATAAAACATTCGTAAGGTACTGTACGCGGCATCTTCAGCCTTAGTCGGATTGTTTCAGCAGCCGGTGGACAGCCTGACATGAGATACACAAAGCGGCTCCTCGCTCGGATAGGCAAGCAGAGCACTCGCTTCATATATAATGAAAAACACCTTTCGAGCTGGTTAAAATTCGCCAGCGTGAGGTGTTTCCACACCCTGTCAAGACCGTACATCAGCCCCGGAACAATCTTAAGCATGAAGAGCCTCACTGCTGAGAGAACGGTCAGTCTTCGGACATTGCCTACTTCCCCGTAAAGAGAGACAAGTGCCTTCCGTACTGTTTCGTTTACATGCGCTGTGAACGTCGTTCCCGTATAATGAACCCGAAGGCCAAGATACTGGAAAGAGTTAACAAACTCCAATGGTTGGCCGCAGCAACGTATAACGTCTCTGGCAGCCAATCGACCTCCACGCCTGAATTTCATGGCTTTGGTCTTCCTGGTGTTTATCTCAAGTCCCTTCGAGACAAGGAACGCCTCTATCATAGAGATAATGCGCTTGATGGCACCTAAATCGCGATGAGCGACCACGATATCATCTGCATACATTACCACTACGGCTTTTTGGTACTCCTGTCGGACGTAACCGACGAGGTCAGCAAGGAGAAGTGTAAACGAGAGGCAGCTTAGCGGGTCTCCTTGCGGAGTTCCCACATTTTGCTTTATCTCTAATACACCCTGCTCACCGTCTACCAACAAGGTGTCCTCCTCAAAGAAACTTGCTATTACACTCAGGAGAGAGCCACCCACTCCTGCTCGTTGGAATGCTTCAACCAGCAGTTCGCGAGGGGCTTTGTCAAAGGCCTTGACGCAGTCAATAAAGACAGCATACAGATGACCTTTGGGTTGTGCCACAGCTCGCTCGATTTCTGACTGGAGAACATGGATTGCATCACGGGTGCCTCGGCCTCTCCTAAAACCGAATTGCTCCGGTGGAAGTGCCTCTTCAGCCACCCGCTCAATCCGTCAAATAACCAACTTACAGAAAATCTTCTTCAATGTGCGTTCTGACGCCACTCCACGATAGAGATTTGGATCCTGCTTGTTATTAGTCTGAGCAACACCAATTTCTCGATGACCTTTGAGATATGATCAACGTCGGCCCGCCTATCCTTTAACTATGCTGGGAAGCTGCCAGACTCAAATGAACGATTTATAATGGTAGTAAAAAATCCTGCAATTGATAGAGCTTTTAGATTTTACAGAGACTTCGACTCCAATTTGCCGGATACCAATAACTTTGGAAGAATAGACAGCAGAGAGCAAAAATTTATTACATTTTTTTCCACACTTCATCATGTAAGATTACCATATCCTGAGCGACCGTAGACCTGAACCGTGCCAAAGTGACGGTTTAGCTCGTCTGCAATTTCACCCAAGAAAATACACATAGTCAAAAACAGCTATAACAAATAAAAAATGTCAATATGTGATAAGAAGGGGATGGTAGTAGTAGCCGGGGCATGTGAGACATTGAGATGAGGCACATAGACCAATTTGTGAAGAAGTGCAGAAATAAGAAGAGCAAGTGCACACGGTGCGTACCCTTACATGCAAAGCGTATAGCGTGTACACGGTAGGAGGTGCAACGTATACACGGTAGCAGGTAGAAACTGAGCAATGACGAGAAACAGAACATTATGTTCCGGATACTTTTCGACCCGATACAGTTTAAGGGTTTAAGCATACCAAATGTTCCAAAAGGGACGCTGCCGCTGGTGTCGGACGTGCCAGAATAACATCCTATTGCAGATATGCGCATCCATGGAAGTAGCAGAGTGCTAGGCATCCTAAAGAAGCGGACAACATGCCGAAGGTCTACACAGAAAGAGAGAAAAAAATTAGGGGAAAAGTCGCGGGTAGTATATGCATTAGGTGGTTCATTTACCGGAAGGTAACGACAGATGCATAAATGTTCACGCTACTGTGTGTAGCCCTTTAGCGTAGTACAAGTAGCAGGAGGCTACAACGGAAGGGCCATCTTAATTTATTTAGTTTGCCAATTTAGTATGCCGTATTTTAGAAGATAGTGAAGTGGCTATCACGAGGAACACTGTTAGCAGCTATACACATAGAGATATAAACATATCTAGAATAAGGGTACGCGAAGCCAGTCCACCCTACCAGACTAAGAAAATTAGCGAATTACTCGCCGGTATAAGGTCGATGAGAAAAAACAAGCAATAACTTAAAATCGGTTTAGCGAAGGATGCGAGAGCCGAAAGAAACAACATAGAATCGCTCAATAACATGCTACACCAGGGGCCAAATCTGGTATCAGATATAGTAGATGCACTACTAGCATTATAATAACTTCATAAGATATATCAAAGTGAAGGGACGCGAGTATAGTTCATTTTAGGGGCAGCACTATATTTTGGGCCAAAAGGCTCGCTATTTCAGGACTGCTAGAGCATAAGGCATCACCCGGAGCGGGCGATGGGTATGGTTTTAAAGAAGAAGTTAGTAACAGAAATCAAAAGCATTTTACATGGACGCAAAAAATCTCATGGCCGGTATGTAGAGGCCTTGTGCAGAGTTTTCAATACGGATAGATTCTCAGCAAAAACGAGCTGCAAATTCGCGCGAGAGAGCCGTGTTCCTGCAACGCGACAACAATAACATAGTAACAGTTAACCAAGCAGCATTCAAGATACTAGGAGTGCGGTCGAAAATGACAACAGCAAAAGTAGGGGGTTCTACGAGCATGACCAAAGCGAAAACACATCTCAGTCAAAACAAGCAGACAAATTGCACACTATTAAAAAGAAGTACAAATGAACTATGTCATAGGCAGCGTAACAGCAGTAACAGTTATAGAAATGATGCCCCTGCAAGAAATATGAAATTGCAGGCTGGACTAGGCCTAATTGTCGTATGCGTAGTGTGCTTCTGCAAAATGTTTAGACAACTTAGGAATAGCAACGGCAGAAGAGATATACGTAGAGGTATTCCTTTAATAGGTATTCCTGTGAGATAGTCGACCAATTCACTTTTTTTGCCACGCTAGCATAAAACCGTAGTTTATTTAAGGGGTAAACAAAAATATTGAATAAGGGCATATCTAGTGTTTGCGAAGAATGGAGTTAATCTCATGAGGGCATATTTCCACACTCAAACTAGAGCTATTGGGAGTGACCCTCGCGGCCAGAATAGTGAAACGAATCACTAGGGCGATTAACTCACCAGTATACTCAATCAGTTTCTGTGTTTTTTTTTCTGGGAGGTTTCGGCGCATGATGCACATGCGCCACTAGCAGCCTGCGTGACTAGTGTGAGACTCGCAAACCCACTAAACCCGGATTCCTCCCCACCCCCCCAGGCTCGGTATTACTTTGGCATTACATCGAAGTCTTTTCACACTTCTTGCAATGCTAAGTGTGCGTGATTCCACTACACTTGTAAAATTAAAGTAAAATTACAGAGTAAATGTAAATGTAAAATTACAGAGAAGGATAGCAATCTCGAGGGCCTAATAGCGGCCAAAATTCTAAAATCTAAGCACGTCCGTAGAAGAAAACCAATAACAAATATCGCTAATTTAAGACCAAACTGGAATCAGGACAGGTCCAGAGAACACTAGTGCACGTCCTACTTGAAATAAAAATATATGTCAAAATATTAAAATGGACTATATCCACACGCACATCTATTTCGCAAAATAAAAAAAGCAAATACCACACAACAAAATAGTACTTTAATGAAAAAGGAAATGTACGTCATTGTTGACAAGTTTATAAATTACACCCGACACTAATTTCACTCACATGGGGTATGCATAGAATATTGCTACTTAGACCGTTACTCTTGGAATATGATTCAAAAAAGGCATTTAAATGTTAGAAAATGTGCTCTAATCAAAGGCATTAAACATCTTAAAAATGAACTAAAATACCGACGTCTTTTAAATAATCACTTCACACCACCGACTCACCATTACATCAACCAACGAAGTTCGAGCCAATGTGGGCTGCCCGCTGCTGAGAGACTGTGCTGATGAGACAGACACAACAACACTGAGCACAAGAGGGCGAGAAGAGAGAGAGACGAACGCAACAGGCAAATAAGCAGTGTAGGATTCAAATAGTGTAGCAGACGAGAAAGCAGACGAGAAAGCAGACGAGAAAGAACTGACTGACAGCAAACATTTGACGCCTTCGGAACCGTTTTCGCATTACTTCATGAGATGGATCCCAATCAATACTAATGAGCAACGGTAGGGATCAAACACGTGCACCCTTGTGTCTCCTCTGGTCGCAAGGCGCACGTGAATGCATTACGCTACCGGGCTCGACAAATAAAAGAGGTAGGCCACGAAAAGTGTGGCAGCGTTGTCTTGGGGCTGTGGTGCTAGTAATGGTCGTCACCTGCCGGGGAGTCGCCGGTTCGATCCGTGTTGTCGATCGAATTCTCTTTAAGCGTTGCTCATTGAGAATAGGTAACAGCGGCCATCTTGCCGCAAGTACTCTTGATAGAAGGCAAGGAGGGGGGGTTGAGGAATCCGCTCTTCGGACAACGACCCCGATAAGTCGGTCAATCATCGGTGTATTGAATCTGTACCTCACGTCTAACCCCTTAATGCTAGGGGGCAGAGAGTAGCCTAAGAAGACAACTAGGAAACCTAGCGCCATACGATCGTCGAAGATGGTATCGAAGAATGATAACGGTGAAGGTACATAACAAATGCAGCAGCAATGAATGTATTACACAAAAGATAACAATCAGGCCTCCGTAGTGCGTGTTGCCTTGCAAGACACCCGGTTGGGTGTATCTTTACGGTGTGGTGAATTTAGCTCTTCATAACAATTTAAAAAACAATTTACACGTTTCCTCTCCGCCACAGCAGTCCTTTAAAACATTGCATACAAGGCTAATAATGGCCAAACATTTGGTCAACATTATTGTAGTATCCACCACCCTAACGATCGGACGACGACCGATACGAGTTCGCTAGGCTCTCTCTCAAACAACACACGTCCTCTGCCTGGCTCGCACCAACGACTACTAACTCATTTATTCTCATGCCTCCTTATATACTCATTGATTGCCCGCGCATTTAGTGACTTCCCGCGGCATCTTCTATTTGGCGCCATGTAATTCAGCATGTTTGCTTCAGTATTGCCGCCAACAGACGATATATATATATATATATATATATACCCGCGCAGCTTAACGGACGCTGCTATCCTACATTTTCCCCCCCCCTTCACCGGCTTGTTTCGAATTCGGCCCCATCTTCACCCACGAACTCCCGTAGACGGCTCGGTGCGCGTCTCATCCGCCGTGGACGTCCTTCACACGTCGCGCTGTTGTTCTCGTGTTGATCTTCTGGCGCACCTCGTATTTCTTCTTCAGGTCTCTGTTGCGCACCTTGATCCGGGCGCTGTAGATAGCCTGGCATCTGCGCTGCCCGTGCTACCTGTGGTTGGCCGGCACGCGTCAACCGGTTTCTGTGCCATCTCCTACCGTTTTCCAACTCGTACATGTCTTCACCGACTTGTCTTTTAACTCTCGTCGGTGGTCCATACTTCTCCTCCCCCTTTGCAGCGACTGGTCTCCGTATTCTGACCCAGTCACCGGGCGCGAACTTGGTTTCCACTGCCGCTCTCCTCCTGTCTGCGTACTCTTTTTGTTTGTTCTGCCTTGTCTCCACTCGCACTCGCTCATCTTCATCATTCTGATTAGTGTTTCCTCGCCGGAGACCCGCGTCCAGTTTCGTCCTCATAGACCGTCCATGTAGTAATTCAGCGGGCGATTTGCCTGTCGTTGCCTGTGTGGTTGCGTTGTATAGGCCGATCATCTCGGTCAGGCGTCTCCGCCGGTCGCCGTTCATTTGGGCAGCCGACTAGATGAAGCCGCCCAGAGTCCTATTGAATCTTTCCACCAACCCATTTGCTTGAGGGTGGTACACGGGTGTACGAATGTGTCGAATTCCGAATTCGGTCATGAATTCTTCGAACTCATAGCTCAGGAACTGGGGTCCGTTGTCCGTTACTATGCTGGTCGGAATGCCTTCACGGTATATGAGCCGGTGTAGCATGCCAATGATCCGACGAGCTGTTGTTTCTGCCATGAACTCTACCTCGGCCCACTTCGAGTAGTAATCCATGACAACCACCGCGTATCGCGCTTTCGGTCCCAATGAGCTGTCTGGGCCTCGGATGTGGACTGCTAGCCTTGTCCACGGCTGAGCTGGCCAGGGCGTCGTCCTCACGGGTGCTGTGGTAGCCACCGCTGTCTTGTCATGTAATGCGCACAACCGGCACTCTCGTACCGCTTCCTCTACCCTTTTGTCCATTCCCGGCCACCAGAACGTGTTTCGCAGTCGATGTTTCGTCTTCACCATCCCCTGATGCGCATCCTCGTGGGCCATCTGGAACGCTCTCTTTCGAAGTTGCTGCGGCAGAACTACTTGATCTCCTCTCATTAGTACGCCCTGCGTTTCGGATAGTTCATGAACAACGGAGACCCAGGGCCCGGCTTGCGCCAGTCGAAGCCGTTTTAACCTAAGCCATCTTCTCACGCTCTGAATGTCCGGGTCAGCTAAAGAACAACTTACAACCTCCTCCCATTGTATTGGCCTTAACTTTTCTTCTAGTGTCGCTACTATCATTTCCTGCCCATCACACGCTTCAAAAATGTCTTCTGTCGGCAGTCGAGAGAGCATGTCGGGTACATTATTTGTTATACCGCTTCTAAATGTTACCTCAAATGAGTAGTTTCTCAGCCTTTCTACTAACCGACCTATCCTCATTGGCGCTCGTCCCTCCCCCTTGTAGCCAAGTAGTGCTATCAGCGCCTGATGGTCTGTCCGTAACGTAAACCTTCTTCCCCACAGGAACGTGTGCCACCGTTCGATCGCAAACACGCTCGCCAATGCCTCCCTCTCTCCCGTGGAGTATCTTTGCTGTGTAGGTGTTAGTGAGCACGATGCATACGCTATTGGCCGCTCTTCCCCGTCCTGCTCTTGCAGTAGCACTGCTCCTACTCCGTGCGCTGACGCGTCCGTCGCCACTATCGTAGGTGCTGTTGGATCGAAAATGGCTAAAGGTGCCGCCGCTACTATACTTGCTTTCAGTTTCTCGAATGCCTGTTGTTGCTCTGGCCCCCATTTGAATAGCACGTTCTTTTTTAACAATCTGCGTATTGGCTCGGATATATCCGAAAATGTCGGCACGCACCGCATATAAAAACTTGTCACCCCTAAGACCGACTTAACCTGCGTTACGTTAGTTGGAACCGCTAACTGTTTAATGACTTTCAGGTTATCTACACTAGGTCGTACCCCGTGTTCGTTAATGGTAAACCCGACAAAGTTAATCTCCTTGGTTCCCAAAACACACTTTTCATTCAGCGTCATTCCTGATTCTTGGATTCGTTGTAGCACCATGCGTAACCTTACATTATGCTCCTCTTGGGACGTTCCCAATACTAAAATATCATCTAAATATATGACCACTCCCTTTAGTCCTTGTTGCAGGTTTTTCATTAATCGTTGGAAAGCCGCAGGTGCCGACGCCAACCCGAAGCAAACCCTTTTATATCGAAACAATCCCCACGGGGTTACAAACGTAGAGAGGTCTCGTGACCTTTCATCCAGTTTAACCTGGTGATATGCCGAGAGTGCGCCTAGCTTTGAAAACCACCTGGCCCTGTGTAGCTCTACCAGCAGGTCGTCCAGATGCGGTAGAGGGAAAACATCAGGCACTATCGCTTGATTTACTTGTCTTAGATCCACACACAATCTAACTCTACCGTCCCTTTTCGCTGCTACTACCATGCCCAATACCCACTCGGAAGCCTGAACTGGCTCAATAACATCGTTCTCCAATTGTTTATCTAATTCGGCTTTCACCGCCGTCACTAGAGTGAGCGGTAACCTCCTCAACTTGTGATGCACCGGCCTAACATTCTCCTTAAGCCGCACTCTGTGCTGCACGGCTTTAACCAGACCTAGCGTTCCCGAAAACAGTTCCCGAAACTCGTTCTCTATTTGAATCGTTTTAACTTCTGCCACCGAGCACGATCGCGCCGCACAATCAATTATCATACCTAGTTTAGCTAGCGTATCGCGTCCTAGCACCGACCTACCATTAGCTACGACGAATAAATCGCATTCAACCTCCCGGCTGCCCAGTTTGAGGTGGCATCGAGCCATTCCCAGCGTTGGTATCCTTTCCTGATTGTATGCGCGTAGTATTGCGTTTGTGGGCCTAACTCGATCTCCCCGGTCTGCCAAGTGCTCCCTATTAATAATAGATACGGCTGCCCCCGTGTCTATCAAAAAGGTTACTAAATTACCGTCTACTGCAACACTACTAGCAAACTCCGGACAATAAAGAGACAGTGAGTAAACAGCTGCTGGTTTATTCCATACCTCAATTTCGGCCTCCTCTAAGCGTTCGCCGTTGGTCCGACGATCCCAGCGTGGCTGCTCCTCCACGCTGATCGCCTGTACATTCTGCCTCGCCTGACCTGTCGCGTTCCTACACTTCCGTCCAAAGTGGCCGAACTTGCCACACTTTCGGCACCTGACTCGTCTTGCCGGGCACAACTCTGACCCGTATCCGTGACTGTCCCAGCCGCACGCATGGCATCCACCTGCTCCGTACTCTTGCCCTGCCGCCGGCCTTGGTCTGCTTCGTTCCGCAGGCCTTCCCGCCTCCTGCACCGCGTTCACTTGCTCGTGTGACCCTGTGATCCTCTTGGCTTCTATGATGCACCTCTCCACGTGTAGCGCAACCGTCAGGGCCTGTTCGACCGGCAAAGCCTCTTCCAGGAGGAGCTTTTCTCTCACCTGTGGCATCGTCGCTCCCAGAATGAGCTGGCTCCTCAACGCCTGGCCCCGATCGTCGAACTCGCACCCCACCAGTAGTCGTCGCAGTGCCGCGATGTGCTCCACCAACCGCTCTCCGCCGCGTTGTCGTCGTCGGAAGAATTCGCGCGGGCGAACTCTTCCGACGAAGACAACGCAGCGGAGAGCTGCGTAATAACTAAAATATTCCTTAAACATTTCAGTTAGCTTCGCCACCATCCTGGCGTACTCGGTTAGTGGGACCTCGCCATCCTTCTCCGGCTCCGTTGCCTGATCCGCCATAGCACGATATTGTGCTTGACCCTCGAGCCCGAGGTAAGATCGCACATTTCTTCGCGTCGGTCAGTTTTGCTACGCCGACCGAGGTGGCTTCTAGATAAACCTCAAATGCTTGATGCCACTCCGTCCACGGTGTTGTTGGTCGGCCCATGGCTTGCAGGAACGTAGCTGGGGGTGGCAGATTTGTGTCCATTGTTGCGGTGGCTTTTTCCTTTCAGATCCTGTTGGCTGCGCCAGTTGTAGTATCCACCACCCTAACGACCGGACGGGACCGTTACGAGTTTGCTAGTCTTTCGCTCAAACAACACACGTCCTCTGCCTGGCTCGCACCAACGACTACTGATTCATTTATGCTCGTGCCTCCTTATATATCACAGATTTGCCTGCGCATTTAGTAACTTCCCGCGTCTTCGCTACTGGTGTGGCGGCATTCTCTATTTGACGCCCTGTATTTAGTTTGCTTCAGCATTGCCGCCAACAGACAATATATGTGCCAGCGCTTCTTAACGGACGCTGCTATCCAACAGTGAAACTGCCTAATTTGTGGAACTGCTTAATGAAGCGTGATATAGCAATGCATAAACCTGCCATCCACCGATCCTAGGTTGACTTTGCTAAACTCATATTTCGTGTAAAGTCTTAATAAACGGGGCGATGGCGGACTTGAATACCGAAAAACTTCTTCGATCCAGGTGACTACAATGTCTAACTAAAAGGCACCAAATGTTATTAGACGTGCGTGTTTTGCTGAGTGACTAAAGACAACTCACCCTAAATTAAAACCTGTGGTGCCTGTAACAATTCCGGAGTATTGTCAAAAAGCCAACTCAGGTCTGCAGAGCCTTTTAGTTCTAATTTAGTTAAGGGATGTGCAGACATAGAAAACGGCTGACTAAATAGCTCAGGTCAGAGGCGTCGCACAATTTTTTTGGCATAATATTAGAGGAAGACATTTTTAGAAGCAAAAAAATTGAGCCTTTAAAACATAGAAAACAGCAGTGATCCCTCAAGGAAGTTGAGGAACCCGCTCTTCGGTGAACGACCCCGATAAGTCGATCAATACTGCCAATAAATCGACGCTTCACCTTGAAACAACAAGTTTCAACTTTACGCCTTCTGAAATCAATCTTCAAGAGTGCATCATAGAAGTGATGCAGGACCTCGAGAAGCTCAGAATTAGATGTGGCTCACAGAACCACAGCTGGTGGACGCCGAAGGCAACGAGTCACAACATACGCAACCGCGACTAGGTCTATGCCAGTTTAACCGCAACGGATTTCGAAGCATGGGACAATTTAGATTCTGCCACTAATTATCAGGACTCGACGTTGTTGTCCTGACAGAAAAAAATTCCGTCCAGCGTTTCGTTGTCCCCGAATTTTATAGTTCGTATTGTCGCTCTCAGTTGTCCCATATGTGGCGTGTCTGCCCTTAGTCGTCCACGACTTGCGAACATAAACCTGTTGTACGCAGACATTAAGTCGCAGTCCATTCATTACCCACACGTTTGTTGATTGCCATATAAAGCAGTGCAAACGCTGTAAGCGATGACAGTACTTACCTGATAACTGGAGCAAAACCCTTTGAGTGAACGGACTACCGCCCTGTTAGAGTCACTTGATGCCTACGATTTGTGGGTGTGTACCATAGAAGCATCTCCACGTATTATGCCGATGCCGACCTGCAGCGGGCTCATTAGAAGAACGGGGTGGTCAACAATCGACCTTTTTGCAACTTCAGCTCTCTAGCGTGTGTAACATATGAGCGGCCGGCCTTCCATGTATTACTAACGGGGAGTAAGGAACATAATCCCGTCGTTCGTAGGCTGTCTATTGAGTTAATCAGTACTATTAAATAATGCACCGGCGTCCAATTTCATCTGAAAAACTTAACCATGACCCACGCAGATATGGTACTACACAAAATCAAGATTGCCCTCGCCCTTCTTTGAAAAACAAGGCATTCGGCTCAACTCTTGTAAAGAATGCACACCTCCTGCAAGGACATTTTTGCGTGCTCATATGGTAACCTGTTTTAACAAGTGCCTCTCCGAGGACACTTTTAAAGCCAATTGCTTCTAATGCTTTTTTCAAGATAAATTCAAATCTTACTAAGTTTTTAAAAGACCTAACCGCATCTTTTAACGAAAATTACTGAAAAGCTTGGTCATTTTATTGTTAGTAGCGAACAATTCTGGGTATTACAACACTTTCTACGAGATCTCCGGAACCCCTACGGCTGACGGAAGATACCTGTCTACAGCCGCAGTGCTGTCGCGCTGAATCTTGACCGATATGCGCTGCAACAGGTACTTGTTAGCGCGGGGGTCGTGAGTTGCAGCGATGACTCTCTGGGCCAGGATCTTAAAAATGTCATAGACTCCGGTCCGATCGGGCCAAAAGTCTTCATACATATTGGCTGAACTAAAATTGCGACGCTCATTTCTAATACTTCGGCACATTTTGTTTTATGGGAAGTTGGGCGTTCGGACCCACAAAACACAAGCAGTGGGCTTGGGGTTTAAACATAACTTCTGGCAAATGTACATACAACCATGTATCCCAAACGAGGAGACCACAAGCCCAAGGAGTGAGGATTTTTACATCTGGCTTGGTGCCACTTACTGAAGCTCTGCACAAGTTGCATAGGTGGGGTGCGCAAACTACCTTCCCCAACCGCAAGCCGGAAACGAGGCATCGTCCCCAACTGCGGCGAGGGGAGGGCTCAATGACACCTGCCACTTATTGGTCCAAAGCACGTTTCTAGCCGGGCTTCCCCTGAGCTGTCGAGAACCTGGTTTCCTAAGTCACGTTGAAGTCGACATACCACGATACGATCCAGAGGTCCTTGTGTTATGTACTCCGGCACCGAATCCCACTGGTCGCAAAAGTTAGCACGCTCTTCCTGCGCAAAATCGGCGGCCCAACTCTCAGTCGAGAGGCTCCGATGGCAACGACAAACTTTTTTACACTCGGACAACAGGTCCAGGTAGCAGGGTAGGCCAATATTGACCAAGCTGCGTACTCCTAAGCCACCAGCATCAAGTGCAGCCTGAGTCCAAAACAGATGTTTTAAATTAACGTTTAGAAGGGATTGAAGGGTTTTCCGGAGTACCTCATCAAAGCGCTGTAGTATTTACCGCCTTCTGAAGCCAGCTAACACCGGAGCTGATACATTAAGCGGGGCGTGGAGAGACCGTGTCTCAGTAGGTACAATCGGTTGGTAAGAATCGGCGGCACCATCGGTTAGTGGCTGCGAGCTTCTGTCTGAATGCACCCTCTGCCGATGCCGTGGGTGGCGCCCCCAGTAGTTCCCAATTGTCTTTGACTATTTGGAAGCTGCTCCCTCTCCAATTGCGTTGATTCCGTGCGCAGATCTAGAGAAAGCCAGAAAACCTCATACAGTATACCTGAGTCAACCTGGAACGCTCTGACTCTTTTGATATCCTCAATGACCGTCAAGCTGTCGCCGGCTAAGTTGGCGTCGTCGAAATATTACGGCTGCAGTTTTAGCTCTAGTTTGGCCTGGAGATAGGAGATGCCGGTGCAGGAGAGTATTGGACTACAAGGCTTTTTGCTGCACGCCAAAACATGATTTTATGGTTTCTGCTTGCCAGATGAAATTGGTAGGACACAGGTCCATCTGATAAACGGCTGGAAAAGTCAAGGTATTTCGAACCTCATAGCGTTTAAATGATTGTTGCGGCGCATCAAGTTAAACGAATTTTGGAAGTATAGCCTAACTAAAACCCCCTCCTAGCCACAGCGAGTCTCGAAGAAACCTCTTGTAGCGCGTATTGCTGCTTCTGCTCCACCTCTGACTCCGCAGTCAAGCAGAATCGGAGCCATGAGATCAAAACATTTTGGCAAGGTATTCCTGAACAAGATCTGTCCTACCAGCCGCCGTAATGTAGAGCCCACAGCAATCGGCCTTATCGCCGCCCTTCTTGCGCAGAGCAATGAGATTTGCACCATAGAACTAATGTATGAACTCCGGCGAACGTCCGTTAAACGCTAGGGTGAAAAAATTTACAAGGGCCTACGGATGAGAATTACTGTCGTCCTTGAGGGCACCATTGAGATCTGTCAAATGGCTCCCCGAATGGCCAATACTATTAATAATTTTTTGCCAGCTCAACAAAGACATTGTTCCGCGAGCTGCGTGGAACGCAGGCAGCATATTGACGCCCGCCTTTATTTAGGCCACCCTCAGCACAAGATAATCAAAGTCTGAACCAACGGCGAATATTGGCTTGGCTATTTAACATGTTGGGTTCAGTAAAGAGGGCGTCTGCCGATTTTTAGAAAAATCGTCATCGTTTTGTGTTATTTCTCGATGCCATGTTGTGACTGCGCGACCACCGGCAAAAGCGCTGCTCTTATCGCCTCTTTAATACTGGGGCGAAGATCATTGTCTACAAGCAAACTCGGTTAAAGCCTGAAGTGCTATAATCGTGGTCTAGCAGAAGGAATACGTGCAGGTTACACCCGGGGTGACCAAAGAGTTTTAACGGGGTGACCAAGGGGTCAAAGGGGTCTGAAATCGGAGCTGAAGGCTTGGTATGAATGTCGACATGGGGGGTTAACCTACTATGCGGCTCAGGTTCTGATCGGTCACGGTCAGCTCCAGAGTTATATGGTTAAGATAAGGCTGGCACTTAGTGGCACCTAGGTGCTATGCAAATCTGAGAATGCAAACGGAGTGTAACACACTGTCTTACACTGCGAGTTTCTTGGGAGGCATAGTGCGCGAGTTCCAGGGCCGTGAGGGACCGCCCCATATAGGAGGTGGCTAGCTATATGATGACCTCGTAGAAGGAGCGTGGAAGAAAGCGACGGACCTGTTCGACGCAATTATGACGTTCAAAACGGCCAAGGCAACCGCTAGACGGGAAAGGTTCACGCGGCCTTGGAAAAGTGGTCGAGACGAGGAGCCAAGGGAGATGGGAGGAGAAGTGCAGCCAGGCCCTCAAGTTCTTGACGCACCCCTCTAGAGCGGTGTATGTTTGGCATAGGTTCCCTATTTGGATGCATGCAAATCTGCAGAAAAATAGACGAAGACTTGGCTGACTACTAAAAGAGAGAAATACTTACACTCCCGCCGCCCGCGATTTAATACGCGCGAGCCTCCGACGGGACTGCCCGCCAGCCCGAATAGACAGGCCAGCAGCTCCCCCACGCTCCCCCCTATCGAGGTTCGGAATGGGGGTACCACACTACTCCACCGTACCGATTAGACGCGTTCACCTCGCGATTCCGCGTTACACACCAGAATATTACGCGCCCCCCCCCGAAGGGGAGTTTGACCCACTCCAGCGCAGGGGTTCTCCGTGAATACGGGGCCAGAAAATCCTCTCGACCGGTGGTCTGCTTTCATGTGGCCACTTCTCACTCATTTTGCCTATTAAGCCAAGGCAGCAGGCGTTCCGGACGGTACCACCGGGTGTCACCGGGGCATTAACCGTCCGGCCCGGGGGTCCATGTGCAGCACAGTCCCCCCGTATTGGCAATAGCCTTAACAGCCCTCGAATGGGCCACGACAGGATAACAATATAAATTCGTTGCCAACCAATCTCTATCGTATGCTTTGCCCCCCGGTTAGTTGTTAAAACACGGGAGTGTTACTATTGGGAGTTTGTACCGTCTGACTAACTTACATAGTGGCTCGTGAAGGTCCCCGCAGCGCGCGGAAGTCGCGCACCAGCAGACCAAGCCGATAAGAGAGTCGTAGGTACTCCCGGAGGTACTTGGCTGACTTAAGGAGAAATGGCAGGAAAGTCTCTCCCATGACTTCGAAGAAATACCAGGTATTACCGACCCTGGAAGGGTGGGAAGGAGTCCGGGTACAGTGGGTTTGTGAGCCCCACACTAGTCACCCAGACTACTAGTGAGGCATGTACATTCTGCATTCCCAAAATCTACCAGAAAAAAAAATGCCTACTGGAGCAATTTAGTTTCAGCCAGAGTGCAGGACGTAGCTCATACACTAGTCAAAGCGGGTGTAAAAAAACTCGGAAGTCACTTATACTAAGTAGTTTAAAAAAATTCCCAGATTAAGCAACTTAGAATTTGAACTAATAAAAACGTTATGATTTTGTTTAGCCGCTTTTCTCGTGCAAAGTATCGGCATGCTTTTGGAAAACGCAAAAAAACTTTGGTGTATTAATGTCGACGGACCCTTGTTTTTTGCATCGTTTAGATATAAAGTCAAATCTGTATCTGTACTTTTAATTATGCAATTCAGTTGTTTCATCATCAAACACCTAAGGGTTAATGTTTGTTTGCATAAAGCATTAGTGTTCTCTAGTCATTTCTATTGTTCATCTGTCCGGAGCCCATACTTTAACAAATACATACATATGATTGAGAGTGCTCACTAAAGATATCTGAAAAGGCTCTGTAGGAAATAGGATATCAAGATAAATGCCGTGAACCTTCCGTCGCTGTCAACTTTATTTAAGAATAACGACACAGCTCAAACCCTAATGACTGTTTTTTTAAGATGCAAATAAGCAACTGCAGAAACCAAATAATGCTTGCTTATACCTAAATATATTGGAAGACCTGGAGTAATAAATATTATGTTTGCCTGACGTGTAGCTAGAAAATCGGACGATAAAACAGCCTCGCAGCCGATGTTTTTCAGTATACGTGAAACGGGTTATCAGCCTGCCGCGTTCATCATGAAGCCGACCGAAATGGCATGAAGTAGCCGTTATGTGTATGTAAGGTACATTATGCGCGGCTGCCGCCACCTAGTGTATTTTGCCAAGTGGTCGATGAATGGCGCAGGAATGCACACAGAGTGGTGTGCTTATTAGGGGGGAGGCTCTCTGTAGTGTCCGTTCACCATTCCCATGACTGGCCGGCGACCGTTACGAGTTTGCCATTCTCTCGCTCAAACAACACACGTTCTCTGCCTGGCTCGCACCAACGACTACTGTATAATTTATTCTCATGCCTCCTTCGAAGATTGCCCGCGCATTTAGTGACTTACCGGGTCTTCGCTAGTAGGGTGGCGGCATCTTCTATTCGGCGCCATGTATTTAGCTTGCTTCGCCATTTTAGCCAAGCGACGCTGTCTATGCCCGCGCTGCTTAACGGACACTGCTAATCTACATATTTTTTTTTAATTGCATACAACTTCATCAGCATTTATTATGGAATTAGAATGGAGCTACAATTGTCTCCCGAGAACATGTGCACAGGCAATATAACTATCTCGTATAGAGTGGGCTGGGACCACTTCAGTAGCGTGCCCCGGACGGATGCCGCGTTCCCGCGTTGGACGTCAAGGTCGAGGCGCTGTCTTAAGAAAGCCGCAGATCTTTTGTCTCCAGTTGCGAGGTTCAGCTGCTCACCGACTCCGTGGAGGAGCTTGCGAGACAAGTTGCCAGGACCGCCCATAGTTTCGAACGCTAGCGGTTTAAACTCATGTGGGTAACCTATTGAGGCATATTTTGCGAGCTTCCTTGCCTCGGCTAGATTACCAGCGTGGCCTGCTGAGATCGCCCCGCCACCGACCATTGAAGGTGCTAATGAGTCGGTGACAGTGGCGTCCCAGACGAGCATCCTGCCCCTACTAAAGGGGCTAAGACTCATCCTATCCGGGCGCTTACCATCGTCGGTGGAGGGGCCCTGGGGCTCTAGAATGCAAGGGAATCCACTTTATCGAAGCGCTCGGCCGAAGGTGTCGTTAATACCGGCATGCCTGGCACGCCTTCCCGCACCCATGATGCACGATAATCCGTGATGGGCTAATTTGTCGATGGGGTGGCCACATTTACATTGATAGGGGGACACAAGGTCACAGCCGATACGAAAGCTTGCTCCGATTTGGGTCGTCTCGTTGTCCAGGAGAGTGCCTAGTGGGACATTTGGAAGCGCATGGAACCAGGTCCCGGATCAAGTAGCAGCGACCGCTCGAAGGCGAGCCCTTGTGGTGTCATCGACAGCGCTCGCTAGTAAGCCACGATATACTTCGTCGTATAAGAATGTGCTCCAGTCATGCTGGCTTAAAGGGTTATCCGGAGCGCCTCTGCAAACAATCTTTAACTCCTCGTACAGGCGTCTCTTGAGCTCATTAAACTGAGAAATGCCGGATTCGTCCAGTAGTGCAATGGCATTGTTCTCAGATCGGAAAATGGAAGAGACTATCGCTGGCCCAGCAGAGAAAAGTGGGTCAGGTATGCCCAGCCCCCCTTGAAGATCGGTAGTTGTGCCTGCTTCCGAGCGGAAGGCGCCAGCGATAGATTAAGAAGAGACTCGAGGGCGTTTAGAGTCAACTCGTTTAACGTACGCAGATCGTCCAACCGCCCTGTTAGATCAGCTCCGCAAAGAAGGTGGGTGACTCATAGCCGAGAAGGAGGATCGAAGTAGAAAGAGGGCGCGGTGGGAGCCGAGCGGCGCGAGGTTGTCAGCAACTTCCTTAAGCTTATTCTGCCATTTTTTAAGTGAGTGTAAGGCCTTCCGGCCGGAGGGAAAATCCCAGGAGCTCCAAGTCGTTGTCGAGGGTAACCTTACATCCCGGAAATAAGGCTTGAAGTATGCGAAAATCTAGGGTCTGCGCAGTATTGCCTGTGACGTAGATATCACATTTCTCGGAATTCAGCTCTAAACCCGATGTGTTACGAAAATCAAGCCCGCGCCGAACGTCGTCGGCAACCATATCTACATCGCCCCCCAGCACGCCGTCATCCAGATACCAGATGCTTAGTGGGCTTTTGAACGAGTCAACTAGCTCTGATTCTCAGGCAAAACAGAAGGGGGGGGCAAAGGGTCACCCTGTTGTAGCCCCGTGGCCAAAGCTAAGATCGTCTGGGAGGGCCAGATAGGAAGTCGTACGGTACGCTTGACTGACGTGGTGCGTTAGCTCGGGGCAATGTGTCGCGACCGTTTTTAAAAGGTGATCTCGTCTTACGGAGTTGAATGCGTTCTTGAAATCAAGCTTCACGAGGACCCCGGGACACGTGCGTGAGTCAATGAAGGCTCGGGCAGCATGTACCGCGGCTTTGCCTCGGCTGGTACAGCAAAGCCAAGCTGGTGAGGGCCCGTCGCCTCGCCTATCCTATCCCTGGTTCGATTACAGGCAATTTTTGCAGCTAGCCTGCGTAAAGTGGAAGAGCAAGCAATCGGCCTCACCGACCCGTCCTTCTTTTGTAAGGCGAAAAGCCTCGCTCCAAATATTATAGGCAGCAGCTGAGACGGAGGGGCGCCCCACAGAAGTAAGTCGACGACTTTTGCCAGTGCGCTCGCCAGCCGACCGGCTGTGTCCCCTAGAGTCGGAGATAGTAAGTCCATTAGCAGTTGGGGTCGCATAAAGTCAAGACCTCCGGCGGAACTCCGTGAAAACCTCTTAACCCCGGCTACAACTTCTTCCCCCGACGTGGTGCAGAAAAGCGGAAGGCTTGGAGGGGCTGGCCACTCTAGGTCTGGTGGGGCCAGGGGGTGTTTTTCGCGAAGGGCTGTCAGGTGATCCGTGCTGAAAGCCAAGACCTCTGACGATCCGATCAGCCTGGCGGCGCCTGACACGTCACCCTCAGTTAGCTTGAGAACGGTCTGGCAAACGCGATTATTCGTGAAAGTATGGTTTCTTGTGAGCGCTGGGATCACGGTCTCGGATAGACGTAATCTATTGGAGAAGTCGCGTAAATTATGGCAAATAATAACAGATAGTGATTGGATATCATTGCGGGTGGGAGGAAGACGGAGAACCACTGGGGCAAACGACAAGGGCGCATACCATGCCTCGTCGTTGTTATCGGCTGAGACCCCCAAGAGGACATTTGCCAGGGCCTCTGCTACATGCTTCCTTACCGGTTTTGGGAGGATCCTTAAAAGTCTTAACTTCTTTGCTGCACCCTGTGTATATCCGATTATGCGGGCGGACTACTGTGTGTTATTGTCGATCGGTGTGGGCGTAGATGTAGATATGTTTGCAGAGGCCGATGGATGTTTAGCTGCAATATTTCTCGTGAACCCTCTTTCTGTGTATTGCTTGTTGCATAGTGGACAGGCTATTCGCTGTGAGTGTACCGACGACTCTAACTCGCCACTGGCTATATTATTAGGGTCCTGTTTTATCATTATTGCGTTATTTGTTTAAGGCTTTCCAACACCAGCATTAGCTGCAGGAGGGGTTCTAAAACCACCACTAGGGCCTTAAGCTGACCTAACAGGTCGGACTTGCCCCCTGATACGACTTGCGACAAACGAATTACAGCATTAGCCGTAGGGAGGATAGGGTGCGCAGGTCTAGGGGCTCGACGCACCGGGGCTCGGGTTAATCCGTGCTGTGGGGCGAGCGTCCCGTTGTTAATGTACAATCTTCCTGCGCGTTTTTTGGGCTTCTTGGTGGGGAGTGGCCTAGGTGCAGGAAGAAGCAGCTGCGGGTCAGGGTTCTCGGGTGACTGGGAAATACCGCGAACGACGTTGGGATACGTAGGCTGCCCACTTGGATTTTGCGACGAGGTGTCTGGTCGGGATGTGGGGTTTGGCCGACTGCTGGTGATTTCAGCAGCCGGGTAGGTTACCCGAACCTGTTGCAAAGTTCTGGCTTCAAGGAATAATCTGTTCCTCTCTGAGATAGATCAGGCGGGGGCAGGATGGTGACCCGGACGAGTGTGCACCCCGGCAGTTAATACACCGCGTCTGATTGGTGCAGCTTGCGGCGAGGTGGCCTGGGTTGCCGCATTTCCCGCAGACTTGCTGTTGTGTGCACCGTTCCGCAAAGTGCCCAGGCCGTAGGCATTTGTGGCAAAGCCTAGGCTGGTTAGGTTCGAGCACAACCTGGTGCGACTGAAACCCTAAAAATATTGATGTGGGGGGCTGTCGGGTAAATTGCAGGATCACTTTACCCAGAGGCACCCTAGCTTTGGACTGAACCTGCGTGAGTCGTTTTACATGGATGACCCCACGCGGTGTTAGTTCCTTTAACATTTCTTCCTCTGTAAGGCAAGTTGGAACTCCTTGAATCGTCGCCCGAAATGATGATAATGATGGGCAGTGAGCCGACACCGCGAAGTCTCCAAGGCTGGTGGTTGGTAACATATTCTGGGTGGATTTTATATCAGGCAGCCGCACTATGATTGATTTTCTGTCTCCGGATATCTTCGACTTGGGTGACAAGGCAAAGATGAGCTTGTATATGGATAGCAGTGAGCCCCCGGGGAAATCTGTTTCAGCACCTTCTGACGTTTCTTTTCTTCTGATGATTACTTTAAAAGCACCCACCGATCCCGTCGATAAATCTTCTTTAAGTCTCTCCAGGTTTCGTTGTTCTCTTAAGAGGGTATTTTTTCCCTTCGGGATGTCACGGTCACAAATCCATCATTTAACGTCTTTTCGTGTGTCGGCATCGCTTTCTGACGGCGAAGCCGGCTTTTTCCGCTTGGCGCCAATGTTTGGCTGGTTTGCCGGGCTCGTTTCATATGAAACATCGGCGTCCATCGTCGAGGTAGATCCGACGTTTTCGATCGTCCCCTTCGGCGGATGTTCGTTGGGTGCAGACACGGAAGACGCGCACTGTCACAGGCGAGCTATGTCTAGAGTAGGTGGAGGCGAAGGCCCTCCTGCACTGTCGAGTGGCCTCTTAGCGGCTTTCCACTGAGAGTTCTCGCAGTAACCGACTAAATTAGCAAAGTGGTTCTCACTGGTGCGCTCCCACTAGCGTAGATCAAAAATAACAATGAACAAAAATAAAAAAGAACATATATATATATATATATATATATATATAAAACTTTAAAAAAAATAAAAAATCACACTTTGCGGGGCTCAAACCGTGGCCTTTTGGCTGGCGATCGCCTGCGCTACCGCCTAGGGTGTGCTGCCTATTGCCAACTCCTCACGCCAAGTTTATTATCAAAACGGACACGTATAGACCTGCGCGCTATAAAATATTACAACTCCTGGGCACGCTTCGAGGCCTATAAAGCACAGCACTTAAAAGTCAATTGTACGGGTAATCACTGTGGCAGATATCACCGTAGACGAGACACTCAAACTTGCTAAATTCGACCAATTTAGAAGAGCGAATTAATAGCACGTCCGCCCTTGACCAAGCGAGAAAAATCTACACTTTTGTTCTTATTCGCTGATTTAAGCGCATGCCTGATCAGCCTCAAGCATAACACCGAGTACAATTTCCGATATATTGTTGTAGCTATCATTTATTGGTATGTTTAAGAGTTACAATTAGCATCGTTTTGAGTATCACATATCACGATAATATTTTTCCGGCTCTAAAGACAAGAAGAATTGTTAGAAGTACCGTGTAACTTGCATACCTTTGGGCTTATGCATCGACATTAACAGTAACTGGCGTTAAATGTACCTCCTGAGAGCAATCTGAGAGCTTTGCTAAATTAAGACAAATTTGTGGCCTACTCCTAAGGGCTGGCAATCAGTCTATTCGCATGTTAGTCTTTAATAAAAATGTTGTACGTTTAAACGTTGGCGCCCTTTATGAATGAGTGACTTTGTCATTATGACTGTCGTTGGCGTTCACAGAAAATATATCGATGACGGAGGAGTTCCCATGAAATTTAGAGACCGACCTACTTCTATACTATCATTTATTATTAGATTACTATGCAATAATAATATTCTGTCAGTGCTTTTCAAAGGCTTTTTGTACTTAAAAAATGCTGCTATGATAAAAGGTTAGCAGTAAAATGCCCACAAAGGCCAACTTAGACCTCTAAACATATTAGACCAATAACCGCTAGATTTTACATAATAGCACGGGCAAAACAATCTTTGTTGCATAATAAGTTTTCAGATCTTGCTTGACTGTCCAAGGCAAAATATCGACTATAAAACTTCTGTTTTACAGAGTGTAAAAGACAGACAACTATCTCCTGTAAAAATTCCGAGGCACGGTGGCATAGTATCAGCCACAAATATGGTGAAAGCGAAACTCTTGATGGTAGGAGATATGAGTTTGAAGTACACGTTTGCTTCCCCTCGGTGCTTGAATTGAATGTACTTGGCTGTGCCCTTGTTTTTGTTGTCTCTTGCTGCCCGAATGTTGTTGGATCTGCTAGACAACCTTCTTTGATTGCCATTCACATTCTTCTTTACCTTAATAGAAGGAATACCAGTCGCCACTACCCCTGTGCTGGGGCAAGATGGGAAAGTTTTATCTAGTCAGACTGAAAAACACTTGACAAAGAGGCCGTTTTCGTGAGCCTGCCTTTCTAGTGTTTGGTATTACCGGCTTGAGGTTTTTTTGTTGAAATTCCTTTAAATTCATTGTCTAAGGTACCTTAGGCGCATATCTATTAAAACAAGGCTAAGTATTATGATGCGATACCTCGGGCTTTGCTCGTGTACGTGGGAAATGTCGTTGCCCGTTTTCTTATCCCAATTCAACTATTCATTCAGAACGACCGTTTAGCTCATCAGACACTATTATACACCGGGTACACGAACGTTATGACATTGAGTTGCCAACTTGAAAACCCTAATAATTATTAAATCATTAACCGTTGGGTTGCTCTGCGATATTATCACGCGTGAGACGTGTTTTGTAGCGTTAGGATTCTTTCGGATCTTGCATAATGGTCCAAGGTAAATCCCGACTGTAAAACTCCTGTTCCATAAAGTCCAAACAAGGACGAAAACCTTATACTTCTCTTATAGAATCTCCTGGCACGGTGACAGTATTCTGCAAAATTAAATCAGCCGTGGCACGTTTCTGGAAGTCATATAGTAAATAATCTTAGTTAGGTTTTAGCCTCTATTAGATTTTTACGCACTAACAACTGAACAGTGTAATACTACTGTGCGATTCAGTGATATTTATATTATTGGGAAACAACTTCCCTTTTCTCCAGTTCCTAAATTAATTTGCTGTTATACGCGGAAAAATATTGAAGGCAAAATTGTTATTTGAAGGCGATACATTTTTTTGGTCTAGGAAGTTTTGCGAATGCATGATGCACATGCGCCACTAGTAGTCTGCGTGACTTGTGTGTGCCTCAAATACCCACTAAACCCGGATTCTTTCCCATCCCCCAGGCTCGGTACTACTTTGGCATTACTTCGAAGCCGTGGGAGAGGCGTCTCTGCCGTTCTCCTCTACTCAGCTCTGTCTCTCTTTGTCATCCCGCATGTCTACCTGCATTTAGATAGGGTGTTACTGCCACTTTCTAAACCGTTCTGTGAAAGTGTGTCGAGACCATGAGGGGCCGGCTGCCATGAGACCATGAGCGCCCGGCTCACTCTGACCGTCGTGGCGAACGGACGTGTTTTCCGTCACTCCGCGGCGAGAAGTGAGATTAGTAAAACTGGTGACAGCGACTAGTGACTTGTGATCTGAGTTTGTGGTGGTTGTGCGGCACGGAGCCACACTTTAACGCGACCGTCTCAGTCGGAGGTTGGAGAGATACTGCCGAAACGTAGTACCTCCTATTGCCACCAGGAGGCGTTGGCGACGCCGCGAGAAAGGCAGCGGGGAGGCGGTTCAGCAGCCCGCTTCCCTCCCTCGCCAGGCGCGCGACGTGCGGCGAGTTGGTGACGTGCGGTGAGTTAGCGACGTGCAGCGTGATGCGGGGAAGCGGCGCAGATGGCGCGCACGGACCGGCTCCCACCAGGTAGGTGACGGCCTGCCTTATATACCACCCCGACAAGACGCCTAAGGACCAGACTCCCCTCAGAGTTAAGGTTAAGTACCGGGGTTGGTAGGCGACCTATATAGCCGGGGGAAGCACACCCCCACTCGGCCGAAACTTTCCTAAATTCCTATAACACCCCCGCACCCCAGAACAAGATGCTACAAAGGGCTCTCGGCGCGCAAATACGGACGGCGACCGGGACCTCAAGGACGTCCTGGAGGTCATGGCAAAGTACGTGGCGCAGATCGTAGAGCTCTATAAAGCGCAAAACACGAAGATTGAGCTTAACGACATATCTCAAAGGCTGCCGTGGGCCATAAAGCGGATCAAGGGAGCTTGCGACGCCATAGACAAGGAGAGAAGAGAATCGCAACCTATGAGGGATGACACTACAATGGCTCTTACGGAAGAACGCAATAAGCTCTGACAGGGACTGAAGGAGTGACCAGCAAAACCATATCGGCAGGACATCCTTGCCAACGGAGTCTGCAGTAGATGTAAAATAAAAATAACAGTAGATGTAGAAGAAAATAATTTTTGGAAGAGGAAGCCAAGACGGCACATACCCACGACGATATCCTCAAGCTGGCTGAGAAGCCTTGACTTCAGGTGGCCTTCCGACGGGTAGCAATAACGACGACAAAAATCACGGAACTAAGAGAAGTCAAGGCGCTGTTACTCACAAGGGGCTCTGAGCACGACAAAACAATAGCTACTGCTCTCAGCAGCTAGTTTTCCTCTCTACAGTCCATTCTGAACAGTCCGACGGGAACGGTGGCGGTGCTACGCAACGCGGTCGCTTGGGAATCCAGTGAGGAACCCGAAGCTCCGCCGCCCTCCTAGCGGTGACTGTCGCGGCAGTCATCGACCCTGACGAGGAGATAGGAGAGTCAACGCTTACAATCCTTAAGAAGACGGTGGAGAGAGCCTTGCAGCTCGCAGAGAGAAAACCCAACTTCTCTACATGACACCGTCACTACGGAACCTACGTACGGAAATACTAGCGCTCCAGACGAAGGGAGGAAGCGCGCTGGATATCTTCTCGGAGAAAGCAGGCAGGCCGGGCGCCCCCCCCACTCGACCTTTGGGCCTAGAATTAAAAACATTTTTTAAGGAGGTTGTTTTTAATTCTAGACTATCCTCCGTCCCCTACGGGCTTGGAACTCAACCTGAGGTATTTCTTCAAAGCACCGAGAGCCGGACATGTTAAGATATCTAGGGTTTCCCTAACAGTCCTTGTGGCAGCATGGCCGCTGACCCTCAGCGGTGTGGTTAGTCATCTAATCTCAATGAGGATTGCTCAAAGAAAATTCGATCAACAACAGGGATCGAACCGGGGACCGGTAGATGACAACCATGACTAGCGCACTAATCCCCTAGACCACGCCGCCACCGACCTTTGGGCCTGCGGACGCCAAACTCGCGGCGCGAAAGACTCTCCAGCTAAGAGCGGCAGAGAGCAAAACCTTTGCGGATGCACTTAAAGACATTCGGTCACAGGCGGCAAGCACGGCGTTGCCGGGCGTGTCCGTCCGCGGCGTGAGCAAAAACCCGCAGGGGGACCTCATCATACGGCTGGAGGAAAATAACCCAGGCGCTGGCAGAAAGATGGCGAAGCCATCACGAACACCACAGGGCACCAAGCAGACTGTAGGAACGAACCGCTGCAACAAGACACAGCATTATGGGGCGCCCTTGACAGCCACACTCTGCATCTCCGAGCCTACGCCCGGACAAGCGTCGAAGACCACCTCGTACGTGCGAGTGAGCAGCACATCCTCGATTGCACGTTTTCTCCAACCTCCGAGCGATATACATCGGTGGGCGTGCCTCCAGGCCAGATGCATGGATTCAGCTGCTGAACTGCTTCCGGTGTCAACGCCCGGGTCACAAGGTTGAGACCTGCACGGCGGCGGAGCCTGCCTCACGCATCTGCCACCGATGCGAAAGCTCCGACCTGGGCGGCAACTGCAAGGCGCCATAGCCAAGACGGTCACGGTGCGGCGGTGCTATACTCGTGCTATTACTCGCCAAACAAGAGCATATCGGAGTTCTCCTCATATCTAGATAGCTTAGGGCACTCCCTGCAGAGTCACTCGGGACGAAGAGTCGTCGTTATGGGGGATTTTAACGCTGCAAGCATTACATAAAAAAACAGTAAGTCAACGATAGAAAGAAGCCGCCTCCCGGAGGATTGGGCCTCACAGATGAGTTTGACAGTCGCAAACAGGGGAAACACCCTGACGTTTGCCCGAGGTACCCAAGCCTCTTGTATAGCCTCTTATACCTCACTCTTGCCAATGATAAGGCACTGCCCTTCGTACCCGAGTGGACGGTCCTCGAGAAAGAAGAATCACAAAGCAATCATCACTACATTTATTTTACGCTTACCTCCCCTGAACGAACAGAGGTAGCCCCAAACCCCCGTTGGACATGGCAAATGCGCTGCTGGAGATGACTAAACTGGTCACTACAATGGATCAGCATGTCTCCCGATGAAGACCTGATAGCCCCGACGCGGCTCAAATAGAAGAGATGCTCACGGCGGCCTGTGAAGCGGCGGGACCTCACTCCCGCGGGTCAAAATGAAGGACCCCCAAGAGCTGGTGGTCCGAAGAAATAAAAAAAGGCGCGAAAGGAGTGCATAAGAGCGAATCGGACATTTACGCGCGCCCACTCTTGGCTGGCTTGCCGCCATGGGGAAGTTTTGGCGCCCACCTCCACCCATCCCGCTTGACCGGATTGCCACGACGGTCACGACGCTCTTCCCACGTCAAGCTTAGCGCCCACCAGGAGACATCGCCGTAGCGCCCGAAGACATACTACCGGTCACGTCCGAAAAGGTGACTGCTGCGCGGGAAAGACTGGCAACTGGAAAGGCACCAGAGGTGGTGAGGCTATTCACCGACAGACATCCTAAGGAGGTGGCCACACTCATCACCCGGCTACCGAGGGGCACTACCAAAAGCAGTGGAAAAAATCGCAACTAGTGCTAGATCCCCAAATCAGGGGCGGCAACGGGCTCGACACCACACAGACCCGTATGCCTGCTAAACACCGCAGGCAAGCTTGTGGAACATATTTTAGTAGCTCGTCTAAACGCAGAAATCGAGGCAAAACAGGCCTTGTCGGAAGATCAATACGGTTTCCGACGGGGCCGCTCTCGACACACTGCAACGGGTTCTATATTACGTCAGGCAAGAAACCACGAAGTCCTTAAAAACCAGGTCATACGTGCTTGCTCTTCGTAACGCTTTTAACACAGCCAACTAAAGGGTCATCATGACTGCGCAGAAACGACGGGAGTATCCCCCTACCTCCGCCGCATAATATCTTCTTACCTAAAAGACAGGACCCTTAGAGCGGAAGACAGCAAGTACGAACTAAGCTCGGGCCTCCCGCAAGGATCCGAAATTGACCTGGTTCTCTGGAGCATCGCATACGACAGAGTCCTGCGAATGAAGTGTCTGCTGGACGGTGTGGAAACCCTAGAATACGCCGATCACCTGGCGTTGCTGGTGACAGTCAGACGGGAAACTCAACTACAGGAGCTGGCAAATATCGCTCTGGACAATGTGGCCGAGTGGATGCGTAAGCATCACTTTCAACTGGCGCCACAAAAAAACTGAGGCACTTGACCTCACTAGGCAAAAGCACACGAGGGGGCTCAATCTGACTCTCTCGGGCCAACCCAAAGCAATCAAGAAGAAAGCCAAGTACCTGGGGGTCATCCTGGACACCGGACTCACGGGTGGGGTGCATATCGCCCACGTCGCTTGCAAGTCGCTGGGGTCGCACCGAATAATCAACGGATTCTCCCGCGAGAGGGACGGCGCGCAACCGGGGCGCACTCATGGCCGCGCAGCGGGGTATGGGTTAGGGAGAGAAGCGAACGCCGCCTCGACGGGAATTGGGACCCCGCGCGGGCACAACAGAAGACACTGGAACTGTGGAACGATGAATGGCGAAATTCCCGGGGCTTACCGGATCTGCGGCGGTGGTATGACAAGCGGGGAGCTGTCGTACACCACAACACAAGTGCTTACAGGACACGGCCAGTTCCAGGCATATATGATGCATATCGGCAAAACCCTGGTTGACATCTGCGTCCTCTGCTCCTCCGGGTACGCAGACGACCGAACACACGATTGTGCACTGCGTGGCCTTTGCGACGCCCGAGCTAAGAGAAAAGACTCTGCAGAACGTGGTAGACTTTATTATTAAGGGACGAATTGGACAAAAGGTCGACGTTACCTCGACACCATCGTGAGGAAAAAGCTGAACCTGGAGGCGGTGAGACGAGCCCGCTACGACCAGGTCCCTATGAGGGGCAGTCGAGAGGAAAAGCCGAGGGAGGGAAAAGAGAGGAAGCACCTAGGCCCTCCGGAGGATCTCGACGCATCTCCCCAGGACGGGCAAGCATTGGCGGGCGCATATAGCGCTAGAACATGAGACTCCCCTCTGAGGGTTGTCGAAGTAATGCCAATGCAATCTCGGGCCTTGGGAGGTGGGGAGGATATCGGTTTTAGTGGGTGCGAGTCCCACACTAGCTGCCTACCTGCCAGTAGCGCCTGTGCATTATGCATTTCCGAGACCTTCCCAAAAAGCCACATAGTACGCAAGTATCGCTGATAATTTTCTTAATCCTGCCGTGCCCAAATGTACTTAAATTTGCATGTATATTCTTTGACTACAAAACAATTATTTGCCGTCAAACATTCTTAGAAAAAACGACTTATGTTAAATATGAGATCACATATTTACTCCCAATGTAGCCATACCACGTGGACTGCAATTATTTAGTTACTGTAAAACTCTAAAATGCAAGACTCTATATAAACTGAAGCAGCGCGTTTTCATTTTCTTAGAATTGAAGTACCTTCCCCGGTAAACGCCTATCAAAAATTAATGTAAGGCCTGATATGAAGAATGGCAAAGTTAGCATTTACACAGTTCTGCACATTTGCCTCTATGGCTAGTGGGGTATGCAATTAAGCATTGTTGTAGAATAACCGGCAAGTGTTTATTCATCATATATATATATATATATATATATATATATATAAAGCGCTAGTCTGTATGTCCATGACAGGTCAAACGGGAATGGCTAAATAAGGCAAAACCTTTAAAAGTAATCATTGAAGAAAAAGCTTGTTATAATTGTGGACTGGCGTGTGTCTTTGATGTCTCCTGTCTCATACGGCAAAGTGTGGTCATATGCACAGTTCGTTTATAACTACCGTCATGCAATAATATGGCAAAATAGAGTTGAAGTGTTGACATGTTTTCTGTTTTGTTTAGAAGACTAACTAGAAAATGCGGCTGCACATACGGACACCGCGGCAGGGGGAGCTCCCTACAAGCGCGGGCCGGTAGAGCAGGACTTCAACCAGCTATAAACTAGTTCTGTCCTCTTCCTCCCTGTCTGACTGGAAAGTGATTGACGTGCGAAGTGCGCCGTCTCACTTCTTCTGCCCGAGGTCGATTGTGCGCTAAAGTTCCTTGTATTTTTTGACGTTAGGGTCCTCCTCTTAGCAGCGGCGCTCGGCTGCTCTTAGATCCCAGGGTATCGTTCCGGCAAGGCCGAGAGTCGCCGCAGTGCTGACTGTCCTGCACCCAGTGATTACCCTAAGGGCTTCGACCCTCTAAGGCCGACGCAGGCGAGCTCTGATTACGGCGTATTTCTGTGTGTCGGTGGGCCAAACCGGAGCTCCGTACAGGGTTTCTTACCTAGCCGCGGAAATAATGATTCCGTCTTCTCAGCTGCCGTGGGCCATATGTATTGGCCACGAGACGTGCGAAGTCATTGGTTATCTTCATTGTCTTCTCAGTCGTCTGCCACACGTGCTGTCCCTGACTCCTGTCCCTGAGGTGGCTTACGTTGTTGACAAGTGCGATTTCCTGGTCTTCTAGGCGGATGCGAAGGGCGGGGCATTTTGTCCGACCCACCAAGAGTATTGCCTCGCTCTAGGCAGGGGCGAGAGCAAGCCCCGCCACTTGTATCCAGCGGGTGACGTCAACAAGGGCCTCGTTTGCTCGGTTCTGCAGCAGATCCAGAGTGCAAACCCGGGGCTCTTGGGTACAAGAACCAGTTTCTTGCTTGTGGAGGTCTCGGCGTTATGCTGTAGGGTATCGTTTGGCTTGGGTGCGCGCCATTGGACGCAGGTGAAAGGCATCGCTCCCGAATGCACTTTATCCTTAGAAGTCCGTGCTCCGCCGTCCACCAGTGCTTTCGCGTGTTGCAATTCGTGGGATTCGTGCTACGCCCTGAAAGGGTACTACACGCGGTCTCCAAGAGCTTTTAGGGACACGTAGGAGTCATAGATGGCGCATCATCTGGCCCAAGGGATTCCCGAAACTCGGTAGCTTTCTGGCATCTCGTAGGCGGTTGCAACGTTAGGGGTGGTGGCATCAAGCTCGTCGCGTAGAGTTTGATGAGATTATGGTAACTTTGTGATTATTTGCCCAGGCCTATGGAAGGCGGGGATACCCTTGGTAAAAACAACCAGGTCCATAGCCGCGAACTATTCAAGGACTATGATAGCGATGGTTCCTCATGGGCTAGCAGAGGCATTAAAGTTATCGTTTATAATTGAAATTATGTCATTTTTTGTTAAATAAAACGGTTATGCATTATACAAGCTTTATAGGTTTTTTTTAAAGCGGCACGTTAGGGCTGCAGTAGTATGGGTAAAAACGCCTAACGTTTACCACATCAATCCAGGTGAAAGAAGTCCAGAAGCGGTAGTGGCGGTCAAATTTGATGCTTGTTGCTTTTTCGCCATCTGCAAATCGGTCCGGGCGGCACTCCTCTGCCCACATTCTGAGCTTACCTGAGCTCACTGACCACCAGCAGGTTTCCCGGACCTGCTGCTCCTCAATCATTGCATGAGCAGCCCTATATCGATTTTAGTTAAACTGTAAAACTTTAAGAAAATTCGCCAGTTTTTAGTGAATGAAAAAATTGCGTGTTGGAGGTCTTAAAGACGCGGTGGTCTGCAAGAGGTAATCCTTATGTCTCTATGCGGCCCCTCTGGGTTAACAGGGTGAACCCTTCAGCATTTAGCGCTGGGATGATACCCAGGAGTGGATCAAACCGTTGCGAACCAGGGCGTTGACCTCGGACGGAGGGCGCAGGTGCCGGTCGGGTATTAACCCTGCTGCTGCGGCGACAAAGTTCCTCCTGTTGTTTTCTGAACTTCGGGCATGCGGCAACACTAACTGCATGCGCCTCTTCGTCGCAATATAAATTCATGGTGACTCCTCTTTCTTGTATCGCCTCCACAATAATTAGCCCCATGTTTCCGCTGGGCAGTTGCTAAACGCAGTTGATTCTGACGTTGTGTGGGTTTGCGCCCACTCAAGTGCCCAGCTCCCGAATCATGTCTACGTAGCTCTAACTTTCTTTTTTAAAGAAAAGTAGATGTGGAGCTGGGCCTGCTCCTCTTCACGCTATCTAGGGCCTTCCTTCCTTCGTGTTGTGATGGTGACGGTTAGGTGTAGGCCTTGAGCTCGCGCCATGCAGTCGAGAAGTTTTCGTACTCATCTCTGTTCCCCTGGCTAGTCATGTACAAAAAATATTTCCAATAAGCCCGCAAAGACCTTGACCTTTGCTAACGCTTGTCCAGAAGGTTTTTGTCATAGATTGGCGTTGCGTCCTTGGGGAGTTGCTTCTGTCGAGAGTGCCACCAAGACAGGTGGTAGGCTCACCATCGTCCCTCGTGTCTCTTGTACGACGGAACAGGACCACACCTGTCTGGTTCCTTCTCCCCCGGCAATAAACTACAATTAGCAGGCTATGTTTTGCCATACCACTTTGTCCAATGAGTCGTCCTCCTTGGCCGCCAGGATCCGAAAGTGTGTCACCCTCGTGCATGCGGCTGATGGCCAGTCTTTGACGAGAATGTATTTAAGGTCCTCCTTTGTGTTGCAAGCATCCATAAGAGCGGTTATTTTCTCGGTGTGTCAATCCAGTACATCTCTACTGTGAATTCTATGTAGTGGTGATCATTGAGGTTTTCTTCTTTAGTGAACACTTTCCAACCCGTTATTTTACAAGCCAGCGCGCCATTGCAAAGCGTTAGGTCAATATGAGAGTATTGGCCTGCCCTGTCAAAGATAGGGTCCTTGCCTTTGTTCTGTACGTCGATGTCAAGACTAGCTGCCCAATGGAGTAAGGTTCTTCCTCTTAAATCAGTTTTATTTAATCCTTATGTATCACTTGCTGCATTAAAGTCGCCCGTAAGTAGGGCTCCTCATCAGTCACCGGCGCCAAAATCGGCTGCAACAATAATAGCTTCCCTATTATCATTGCAGCCGATTTTGGCCGCCAGTCTGCGAACGACTGAGGAGCAAGTAATCGGACGTAATGAGCCATCTTTTTTAATGCAAACATCCTTGCTCCGAAGATGAGTGGTGAAATACAAGACGGGGGCGAGCCCAATCTGAGTACATCAAACACTATAGCAATGGCGTCCGCTAGTCGACCGGCCGTGCTGCCCAGCGTACCAGACAACAAGTCCTGCAAGAGACGGGGTCGTATGAAGTCTAAGCCGGCAGGTGAGCTTCTGCTAAATGTCTTCATCGCACTCAGTATCTCTTCACGTGAGGCTGAAGAAGGCAATGTGAGTGCCGGCAGTGTGGGCATGGAGAGATCCAGAGGCGCATATGGATTTTTGGAGCGGAGAGCTTCTGTGTTTTTGTTGACTGGCACTAGCATATCCTGTGAGCTCACCAATCTGGCAGCACCGGAAATATTGCCTTCTGAAAGCGTGACATTCACTCGTCTGGGAAGGTTATCGTCGAGATGGACTTTGCCTCCTGACCTTTCGTGTGTCAGATCCCTGAGCCTTAATCCCGATAAGAAGCCTCGTAGGTTCTTCCTGACCAGACTAGACTGAGATTGAGCATCCTTTTTGAACCGAGAGAGTCGCAACACAACCGGAGCAAAGGAGAACAAGGAGTACCAGGCAAAGAGGTCTTTGTCCGTGGCGACGTTTGGGAAGACCTTAGTAAGCTCCTCGGCAACAGTGGACCGCACAGAGTTAGGTAAAATGCGTAACAGTTTGGCACGACGCATGTTTGCCTGAATATCGATAAGTAGTGTGTTAACATCAAAGTCTTCTGCCAGAGCCTGGTGAGATGTGGACGGCCGTTGACGGCATCGGCGTGTCTTATCCATATATGTCTAGCAAACACCCTCCTCGTGAAGAAACCTTGACACACGGGACATGTAGCCCTGTTGGGGTCACTGACAACAAAAGCATGAGCGGTCTACTTCTGTTTGAGTTCTCGTTTTCTGGCATTACGATGTAAAAGCTTTGAGCTTCTCTGCAAGTGGAAGGAGGGCCAATAGAGGTTTTAGGGCCTCTGCAGTCCTCTCCAAAATTGCTACCAAATCAGGACTGATGCCCTTTAACATTCGAGCGACGTCTGTTAGAACGCCTTCAACATCTCTGCGCGACATCTTGGTATTGATTTTTCTCTTCCTGATAAATTTAGAAGCGCGCCGCGGACGAACATCGCAACTCCCTTAGGCATTGGCTTTGGTAACGGTCGCGGACTAGTAAGAAGCAGCTGAGGCAAAATGCTTTCTTGCGTGGTAGATATGCCCCTGAGAACTGCTGCGTAGGAAGCTTTGCAACCTGGTTAGAACAACCAGTTTTTGCGTTTTCTGCGACAGTGGCTGTCACGTCCGGCCCTTCCGTAATCGATGCACTTGGGTTCGCTGCTTTAACTCACTGAAGAACTTTGGCTTCCATGATAATCTTGTTACGTTCACGGAGATAAGCCACACGCAAACAAGAAGGCGATCCGACCGCGTGATTGCCACCACAGTTTACACATCTCGATTGTTTGGTGCAACTGGACGCCCATTGATCAGAACCTCCGCATTTTTTGCAGGCCTTGTGACGAGTGCACCTGTTCGCTAGATGCCCCACTCGTTGACAATAGTAGCATAACTTTGGTTGATCAGGCTTCAGTACGACTGAGTAGGTTTCGTACCCCAGAAAGACAGAAACAGGCGATTGAAGGTCAAACGTTAGGATCATTTTGCTGAGTGGGGTTTTGCCAGCGTGATCTGTGCGTACTAACCGTCGAGCGTGCACCACACCGCAATCTGCTAGCTCTTCGCGTATCTCGTCGTCTGTAAATGCGACATCAACGCCTTGAATTCTCGTTTTGAATGAGGTTCGAGCCGAGCAGGACACCGTTATGGGTATCGATCCTATTGCAGAAAGTTGCTCCACGGTATTGGTCGAATTTTCTTTGAGCGGTGCTTATTGAGAATAGATGCTAAACCATACTGCTGCCACGAGGACTGTTGGGGAAATCCTAGAAATCTTAACATGTCTGGCCCTAGGTGCCTTGACGGTATACCTCAGATAACGCAGACCCTTTTCTTAATTTGAGAAGTTTTCTCAGTGACGAGAGGCCCCATATCGATGCTGCGGTTGTAAGCGAAGCATGGCTAAAAAATGTTGATATCCCGGCCTATTCAATTAATGGTTCTGGCTTATTCGTGTCAAACTGAAATAAGATCAAGCTCGGAGGCGAAGTTGGAATTTTCATTCGCTACAGGGTTGTTTCTTGCGCTGAGTAGCGCCGAATACGTGCAGGCTGTACGTATTCATATTTAAAAAAAACATATGGACATCGAAGGCTATATAATCGGTTTTTACTCGAGCAGTGTTATCGACAAAAAAAACTCTGCTCAATAATTTGGACGACATTTTGCCCAGAAGATCCTCACTTGCTAGCCTAGCTCCTGACGATGCTAATGTGAATTTACTGCTGACCATCCGCCCTCAGATTATACCTTTTTTTCTAGCAGGGATATGGTCTACCTTATTGATCGTATTAAACGTCCATTATATCGACCTGTTTCTATTACTTTGCAGTTCTCGTAACTTCTCTTGTCCAACCAGCGGTTCTCGATACCTTGCTTTTTTCAGATAATCTTCCTGTTTTTGTTTCCATTCCTATGGACGGTGAGGAGAGCAAATCGCCTTAAGTTAAATTTCCTGAGACTTTGCGGGCGCACAACAAGGCTAGCATTGACTTTTTTCTAAGCCGCGTTAGCATCTTGGCTCACTGTGTTTGATGCAGGCGACGTCGATTCGGTCCTCGAGGCTATTCGGGAAATTCTGCTCAACCTCTTTCTGTTGCGCACCTAACAGATCATTTTCATTTTCTGGACTGCGGCGGCTCCGCCGGCATGCTAACAAAGTGTATAGGAGGCATAAAAAGGTTAATTCCTCCGAGAGTATACTGTTATATCTAGATAACCGAAGGCGGTATCAACATGGCTTACGTGCCGCTAGAACTGCCTTCCATAAGACAATTCGAAACGTTGCGCAGTGACCTGTTAGTGATCCACAATAAATTTCAGATAAGCTTAATCGACACTTAGCAACAAGTTTCTATTGCCAGTCCCCTAACAAAAATTGCGAATTTCTCTTTCTCCTCAGGTACCTTTTCCACAAGTCTCAAGGCCTCGTTTGTGACTCCGATTTGCAAAAGAAAGGGCGATAAAACACTACCCGTCAGCTACCGTCCCATAATTCTGGTAGACTATGTGTCCAAAATATTAGAAAAACTGGCTCTGACAAGGTTTAAGCATCATTTGGAGTTCACAAACTTTCTTTCGTCACATCAGTTCAATTTCCGCCGTGGTTAATCTATGGAGTTGGCCCTCGCCCACTTATGGCAGTCTGTTGTGGATGCAGCAGAATCGACTAAAATATGTCTTGGAGCCTTTCTAGGCGTTGCCGCGGCCTTCAATTGTCTCAATCACTCGTATCTCCTACAAATGCTTCAGACGTTAGGGTGTTCAATGAGTGCTAATGGTTGGTTCCGCTCGTATCTAACCTCTATACGCTGGCTGTGAGAGTTGGGTCGGTCGAAACCTCCTAAAGACCCGTAGACATCGGTGCCCGCACAGTTCTGTTTTCGGACCTTTATTGTTATTAATAGCTATTAATTGTTTTATCTTTAATATCTAGAGGAAAAAGCTCAGACACGCCGATCGCCTTTGCTGATGACACGGCATATATATATATATATATATATATATATATTTGCAGAGGTAGGTTGACTGGCCTCGCGTTGGCCCACCTATGACAGCGAGTGTCCAACTCGGTTGAGCTACATACGTTTTGTCTCGAAGTTTTTCTCGACGTGTCGGCGACTTTCAATTGCTTTGATCATTCCCTTCTTTTCCAAATGCTCGATCAGCTAGGTTGTTCCGCGCCGGTGATTGCCTGGTTTAGGTCATATCTCTCAGGACGGAGACAGGTGGTACAAGCTGGTCAAATAGAGTCACCATGGCAGCAGGTATGTATACGTACCCCTCAAGGCTTTGTTCTCGCACCTTTTATGTTTCTTATTCTACTGAATTTTATTCTATTAAGAATTCATAGGCTAAACCTTGACTGAAATAGCTTTTGCCAATAAAACTACGCTAATGTTCGAAGTGATTCATCGGAATTTTAATATGGACTTGCAGTAGTCGCCTCTGAATGTTGATAATATAAGTAGCATTTTTAACATTTTTGGACTAGTTGTCAATGCTAACAAAACCAATTCCATTGCTCCTCGCCGAGGCTATTAGAATTACCTGACAACTAGATCTTTAAGACACGGAATATTGAGCTCTCGCAGACCGCTAGGTGCCTGGGTCTCGTTTTCCAGGAAAACATGAGGTGGCATCCCCATCTGGATTGCATTGCACCAAGATGCTACGCTGTGTAAAATGAAATTGAATAAGGCCATTTTTCTAGAAGGTGAAGGGATTCGGTTTGCGACTTGTTCATTCGTTTTAACCTGCTCACGGTAGAAAACATTTGCTTGCTGCGGGTTTCAATGTTAGCGTACAAAATTTCGCGTGGTAAAGTGCCTATGGGGATCTCATTTTCACTAGTTCCTACCATGAGTCGAACATCAGCTAGGCGTGCAACAACTTTTGCAGTGCCCTCTGTATCCTTGAAATCTAGTCAAGATACCTCACTACGAAACCCCTGTTCTCTTGCGAGTTAAAACAGTGGCTGTTAATTTCACAGCCGGAAACAGGCATGTGATCTAGGTATATTTGGTATTAGAACTGTTGTGCTTCATAGTTGTTGTAAGTGTAATGTTGATGCTGTACTAGTGAACTACTTCGTTTGCCTTATGTAGTGTTCAGCGTTCTAACAGATGCACCAATTGCCGCCTTGAAGATTTTGTGATAATCATTAACCACTCTATTACTACTTATGTAAGGTACTTAAACCCATACTCTGTCAAGTCCAATATTTGATTTGCACAACCTTTGAGGTAGAACAATACTATTGCCGTCGGGAAGGACAGTCGTCGAACGTCGCTTACCTATGCGCACTGTCTCGACTACGTGCGCACTGAATGTCGTATCGGTATAATAAAAGCAAGGCCTAAAAACTACATTTTAGCTTACTGGCTACTGATCCAGCCCTCAGGTGAAGGATCTCGACGTACCGGCTTGTGGTCCACGAACCCAGGGAGGGTTCGGGGACCATGAGCCGGTAGAGTACGGAACTCCCCTCTCATGGTTTCGAAGTATTGTCCGACACAATCCCGAACCTTGGGGGGCGGGGACTGGGGTTTTTAGTGGGTGAGAGTCCCACACTAAATGTTGTTAATTGCCAGCACCGATCGCGCATTGTGCATTTCCAAACCTCCCATATAAAAAAACTCACTGGCTACACGTTCTGCTCAGCCTGTAACAGTAAAGTTTACTGATTAAAGAAGCTCGAAATCACGCTTAGAGAAAAGCCACTAATCCCTGCCTGTCGAAGGTTCATAGTCTCCGGTTACAAAGTAGGCTCCTCAAGATCTACAAAGTGCCTCAGTTGATTTTTCGTTTTCAGCATCGTTTCCGTTTTCAGCACATTAAGGCTAGTGGTGAACTCAAAAAAGATGACTTTTACAAGTTTATATTACTGCGGAGAATGCTAGGTAATTTATATTATTTACAAATAGAATACGGTCAGGTAATTTTAGCTTTAACTGATAAATAATTTTGGCTTATAATTCAAAAATGCATGATATGGAAGCCTTACATGGGCCAGTAGCGCCAAATTGGTATGCGATCACAATTCCCGTGAAACGGCGCATTAGGTCGAGGGGAATCCTTATTAATGGCCTGTTCTAGGTGCACAACCACAACGGAGATACTATGCCAATGTTGTGGTACGCAATTGGTTATCCAGCGATGGGGCATGTTGGTTTTATTAGTATCCCGGCATATTTTCAGCATGCGTGAGTGTCCTAAATATTGTACTTTCTTAGGTAAAGGCGTCTTAATGTTACTTAAGTAAAGATTTCATTGAGAACTTACGAATAATAAAATTGAATTACCTAAATAAGCCATGCTTGACCTACATTGAATGAATACATACATATAGGTAGACGGATTATAATATTTTGATCTTACCTTCGTTTATATTTGCACGATCTTGACGTTTAATAAAGAAGAAGACCACCCAGGAGTGCACACGTCGCGAGCAAGCAAAGACACGCAGCTAACGCTGTCCAACAGACAATGCTTCGTTGCTTAATTATTGCCAGAAGTTTAACCACGTCCGATGGTAAGTTCGCCTGGAGAATCCACAAAAAAATTAATCTGTGTAAAGATATCAAAGCTATTGTGTATGTATATATCGTTTTGTATTTTATTTAATTATAATAATACAAATCTAAAAATAATAATAAGTTGAAAAAGGTCATTCGCTCCGGGATCGAGCAGGTGGGTTCATTTGCACAAGTCGACGGTTATCTCTCAATTCCAGCTCGTCTACAATTCATATTAATACTGCATTATAATGTAAGGTGGTAAACAAAAAAAACATTCTGTAGTGTAATTAAAAAAAAAAATTAATAGACGGTTGTGCAAATTAAAGCCGAAAATTATGACTGCGGAGGCAGTGCACCAGCGCTGGCAACCGTATATTCGTGGATTGATTAAATCAAAAGTCGCCATCAACTACAAGTGAGACTTGCTCAAGACATCCAGTTGAAATCCATACGCCATGCAATTGCTAAAAAAACATTTATTGCGTTGTCAGGGAAAAGCATCGAATAAAGGTGTGCGAATGAAGTAGCTGAGATTAATACTAAGAGCATCTCAGGTGATGCATATGATATTGCAGGAACAAATAGAAATGAAAAACTGCTCTGTATTAGGAGCTCTCAAATTCAGGCTTAGGAGAATAAACTTTTGTCTTCTTGCCATTATGGAGCACCAAGATGGCCTATTTAGAGTCCATTCCGATGACTAAACCTTGGAACCGCGACCGATTGACAAGAGATGTGCCGCCCAGGCTTTCTCCCGGGCTCCCAACTCTAAACTAACGACAAACTAAAGTGCTGGCATCACGGCGCCAGCACGTTAGTTTAGTTAGTCGTAATCGCTTGAGTAGCGCCAGCAGGCAGAAGCAGACTTTAGTAAAACCTATTAACTGATACGCTAAAATAGTTGTGAAACCAATTAAACGATTAGACTACTCAAATACTCAAAAAAGAAAGTCTTTTGCCTACGCGGCGCGTTCTTCTACGATGGTGAGCCAGCCCAACAGATAAGGAATCACCTCACTGGATCTCCATATAACTGCAAACCAGTGTGGTTGGCTCCAGTCGCTAAATGTTACTTATTTTGTAACATGATTTTATTATTCTGTCATTCAAATTTGACAATAAACCAGGTTCTTGCCATGTATTTCCAGACGAGCAAGGGACCTGCCTTATGATAAGCACTGGGTGCATTTTTTTACTTTTGGCAACCTTTTCATTTGATTTGCAGTCATAACTAAAACGGTTTTAAGAAGAACCTGGAGGTGAATTATATGCAACACTTAAAGGTTAGGTTAAAGCTTTCGACACATCTCCTCAAAATAATTTGGTAGAGTCATCACAAGGGAAAGTGGCTCTTCTAAGTGCAATTTTGACTCGCTTTGATTTATACATAGCACCAGTGTAGGTTGAGTTGAGATACAATTGTGGGAGACCTGCAAATGGTCCATTCTAACTGGGCTGTCTCTACTGCACTTTTCTGCTTGCCGCTAGTCAACAGTGCGGATAGCTCTGGGACGTTGTGAAATAATGGGATGTTGCGCGAGCTCCGAATTGAAAGGTGTTTCCCATTGTGCATGAACAAGTACTTTGCTTAATAAAGTGGGCTGCAAGTCACCTCGTGGACCTATATTAGGCTGTGCCCGGTCAAAGATACCGAAGTCACGTATTACACTAGCGACGCTAATGTTTGTTGAAGATAAAAGGGACTGGTGTTACAGATAACGGGATCGTGGCATACAAAACGCTAACGTTCAGCTGACAATTTGTAATTGAGTATAAGTGATAAATAGGGCTAGAAAACAAAAGCGGGATTAAGGTATCTTCTTTTGCAAACCCAGTGTCTAGTCGCAGCTTTTGAGTTTGTCTGTAATATAATCGTTAAAAAGCTAAAACTATTCCCGCTAGGCATTTCGAATGCGGCTAGACGTTTTAGTACTAAACATTTTGATCCCGAGTCGAACGCGATATTAAAATCTATGAAAAATACGCTTCCCGAAGAAGGTCACGCACACTTACATGGGAAGCTCTAGGTGTGCTTCTGTAGAATCGGAAGCCAGGTGGTTGCTTTCTTAAGCTCTAGAGCAGTACAGGAGAATTGACACACTATTTAAGCACAGTGGAGCTTTGGCGCACAGCTTAAGCACACAGAAGATTTAATAATAGCTAAAAGGCCTTCTGACTGAAATTATAACAGTGTACAAAGACTTAAACATTCGTTAAACAGTATGGCCCAGAACAGTGCCAACACGATGAGCTGTTGGAGGTATTTATTACAAACCCCGTCTACCTCTTTGTGTTAGTAGTTGTTCCATCAGCCTTGCAACAAAACATATCTTGTGGGATCAACTTGCTACTTAAAATATTGTTTTATTAAGCCGCAAAGAATTTACGTTAAATCCGAGGCACGGAGTCGCTGGGGCTTAGGAGTTCGCAAAGGTGTCCCAATAGGGTGCTCGGATCAATCGGGCGTACTGTTTTGTCATTCTCGTGAAGCTAAATATTAGGTTGTTTGCCTGGAGCAGGAGCACACTTTCCTTCCTTTTTTATACGCGTCCTTGGCAAGTCTCAGGATTTGGGTATATGAGGTCTTTAGACCGTAACACTTAAGCGATGCTGACCGCGCCCGCGCGATTGCACGATTTTCGGCGTCTAGGTTCACACTTAGTATCGGCGGTCCCAACAACGATGAAGAGATAACCAACTATACATCCTTGCCTACAAGGATACTGTACTTAGTAGCCCTCGCTTCCAGACACGAGTTGGGCAACGTTTGATGAGGATAGACGGAGCTGATTGTAATTGCTTCTCGATCGCTAGGCTGATTCACGTGGGGCCGCCATATTGGTTCCGGTTCCGGCCAGTGGAGCCAGCTTTTGTTGATTAGCAAGGGTAGTCGGCAAGGAATGCAGAGGAAACCGGCATAAAGGAAAGGGAAGCGGCTTAAAAGACGGGGAAGAAAGAGGAGGTGATCATTCAAAGCTTAGCAACGACTGAAAAAAAAATAGTAAACCAGCCAGAAAACGGCTGAGTGGGGGTTAGCCCGAGAGATATTGCAACGAGAGACATTGAGGAGAGAGAGCAATTTATGAAAAAGTTAAAACTTCACGAATAAAAAGAGTAGGCTAAGAGAAGAGCTTAAGAAACTAAAATATGACAGATTAGGGGATGATTGGGAGAACATTTCTCGGGAGGAGACAAACGAACGGGAAAAACGACATACTTTACTGTGCGTACGCTGTCATGGCGAGAAAAGCAGGAGCTAAGCAGCGGGAATTGCAAATAAAGGCCACAAAAACTGAAAATAGTATTAAAATAGCAATCAGCCCTGAAAAACTGGTGAGGGGCGCCAATGACATTGGTTTGAGAAAGAAGTTTAACACCTGAAGGTCACTACTGACACTCATCACTTAGAAGAAGGTTAGATAAGGGGTATAATTCAATCAAGATTTAATAGAGGGGCTAGCGGTATAGTCTCCCACGCTTGCAGCGGTGCGTAATGTGAGCGCGGCCGTTGTTCTCATAAACAGTGACTCTTTTGAGTTTATAGAGGGATCAGGAAACCAAGCCCTCCAACAGTGCCTTTGACGAGCCTGATCACCTGGTAGCCAATTGCAATGCTACGACATTAAAATGTTTTGACTGCGGGGTAGAACGGTACCGTGCTGATATGATAGTTTGCCCGGCATATTATGGACAAGTCCCTCATTGCGAACCAGGAACAGTGGAACCTCGACGTGATCAATATGACTCACCCCCACCGTCAGATCGCATATAAAGGCATGTGAGGACGTCAAGGTGGCGGTGGCCACGGCGATCGCGAGGAAAGCTGCCGTTTTTTTGGGTGTCAAATTGGCGAAGAGGAAGCCGCCGAATGCGCCCTCGGGCACCAACGAACAGACTAGTGTCCGAACGCAGAGGAAAGAAAAGACAACTCCGGATCCGGTTGGACAGGGCGGCAGATCGCCGCGAGTCGCCTCTCTGTTGGACCTTCTATTGGAGTGTCGAGTTCCGGGTGGAAAGCCTCCGAGGCAACAGAGGCAGAAACAGAAAGGGCAGCCGAGTTTACGCGAAGCACGCGTCGGGACTCCCGTGGCGAGGGAACTGTTTAGATCGCCCGCGAAACCGACTCTCGCGGATATCATCACGGAGGCGCTCCTGGCGAGCTTGCAAGTTCCCAATTCCCGCTCACGGTTCATAACCGTCGTTCTCTGAAACTGCGAGGCCATCAATTCGTCCGCGCAAATGCTTCCAGAAGCAGCATACGACGACGTAGATGTTTTGGTCATAGTGGAAACATGGGCCACGAAGTCCGTGGAAATCCCTAATTTCTACTCTGTTTGTTGTAACGCTTCTCGGACGCACAAAGTGAGTCGCCCAAAAGGCGGCGTCTCAATACTGTACAACCAGAAACTAGGAAAGATGAAGACTCTACAGGCCGAAGAAAATTGTATTGTGATTGAAGGAGAACTCATCAACGTTGTCGCAATGTATATACGACCGCCGAGCAGTGAGGGAGAGATCGAGCTTGAGGAAAAACTCATCCGCTGACTTCAACGTCCGCTACGACAAAGCGGATGAGATAAAAACTATCAGCTTCGTGGACACGCTCTCTGATTTTAGGCTGTGGATCGCGAACGACCCGAGCACGTTTGTTGGACCGATGGGGTCGTCGACGATCGACCTATTCGCTACGAACCTCACGAGAGAGAAGGTTCGCTTTCGAGGGAGCAGCAACAGTCTGCGAGGAGAGGGCAGACTTCTGACAAACCATATCCCGGTGAGCATTGAAATTTGCCTACACCAGAAGCCAGCCACCCTCACGGCCACTGAACATCGCAAAGGTCCTCGATGTTGCGACCACCGTAGGTCCGATTGGACCCAATGACGATCTTTCTGTCTACAGCCAACGGCTCACCGCAAGTCTGAGAGAATGCGCTGAGCAGTTTCTTCAAAGAGCCGGCCGACTTTGGTGGACACCGGCGTGTTCAGAAATGAAACGCAGGTAAAGATTCTGTGCGAGTTGCAACCCTACATAAGGTTTCTTCTGACCAGGGCGAAGGCTCCTGAAGCTCGTGCTCCGTATGTCTGCCTTCGAGGATCAGGAGCGAGGAGAACGGCGTGCCCCGTACAGCGGGAAACCCTCCAGAATCACTTCAAGAATATCCTCGCCGCGGAGGATACGATCCCAACGAGCATTCCCCAGGTCAACACAGAGTGGCCGGATTGGATGCAAGAGTGGAGACCACGACTTCAGGCAGACTTCACAATTGCCGAGGTCTTCGAGGCAGCAACCCACCTCCCCCGCGGAAAAGCATGTGGAATGGACGAGGTCTACAACGAATTCATCAGCGGCGCGACGGAACTCCTGCCCCTCCGGACCGCCCTGTTCAATGAGTTTGAGAAGAGGGCAGATCCCGAAGAACTGGCGGGATTGTCTCCTGATTCTCATCCCAAAAGGGAAAGGCTGCCCGTCCGACCCGAAGTCCTAGTGGGAAATCGCCAAAAAGGCCTGCAACGTAATCCCTGACAAGCAACATGTTTTTAGAGCTGAAAGATCTACGCAAACAGCCTGCAGAATACTCAAAGACAAGGTCGAGGGTGTTCTCAGGAAATCCCGCCAGCCACTCTACGCACTCTTCGTCGACTTCAAGTGCGCATTTGACACCGGCTCAAGATCAATCGTTATCGAAAAGCTAGCCTCAAGTGGTGTCCCGACGAAGAGCCTGATCGGTGCTATCTTACAGAAGAACGCGATTCTAAGCGATGATGGCGTTCCTATCAACGAAGCACCCTCTTGCGGAGACGCTTATGTACGCCGACGACGTATGCGCCTACAGTACCAGCTGTTTCCATTTGTCTCAAGCGGCAAGAACGCTGGAGAAATACGCGAGCCGCGTAGGTCTGACCATAAATGATTCGAAAACCGAGGCTCTAAAATTCCAACGGGGATGGAGGCTCGCGGCCAGCGACCAGATCCGGGTGAACGATCGATATCAGACTCGCATCGCCTTTCGTTGGAAACCGCCTCTAAACTCTTCACTCAAGCTAGCCCTACGCGCTGCTTATGAGACCTCCGAACACTCGACAGAACCAAGTCGACGTTCCTGAAAAGAGTTCTTGGCGTTCACACAAATACGCGAAATCGTATGGTCTACCTTCTGACGGGAGAAAAGCGATTCGTGGAAAAGATTTAACAAACGTTCAAGCTTGAAGATCAGCGACGTGAGCCCACAGTTCTTCACTTCGCCAGCATAGACAGACGACACATGGGAGAATCCGGATCGGGCAAACAGGCACGTGGTGGTCAAATTCTCGACCCACGGCTAGCATCATGTGGTCTGTCGAACGGAGTCGTTTCACGACCCAGACCAGTCTTGTATCTGTAGATATTGCGAATTTGCCCCTTGTGATCTGTACCATGCCCAAACGTGTACATACCCGCAGTCTCTGAATCACCTCGAGAAACTTAAGAGTAAGCTGAGGAGACTTTCTTGAACAACCGGAGTACACTTAAGTACTCCTATTTTAACTAGATAGAGTATTACACAGACAGTGTGAATAAATTGAATTAAGGACAAGTCGAGTAGCGTCGAGAGGCTTAAAAGAAGCTTGCCAAAAGCCAGGGACGGATAATGGAAAGTAGACTCACTTAGAAGTTCAGCTGAAGAATGAGATAAGGATAACAGGGCTCCATTCCAGATGACAGAAAGGGAGAAATCCTCCAGGTGAACTGTAGTACACGCCGCTGTAGGGCGGCATATGATATGCTTGATGAGACAGTGCGGAGAGTACCGTTGTCAGAGTCAATGATCGCATTCACGAAGCAGAAGGCAAAATGGGTATCTGACGCAGAGGCGGATACCGCAATCTAGTAGACAGACTCCGAGAAAGACCTCGCGATTAGGGGGCAGGGGCCGGAAGGGGTTCCTCCTCCCCCCGCCAGATTTATGGGGCAGCGGTATTTTACAGCTGCTACTTCTCTCCCAAAAAGGAAAACGGAGGAATCTCAACGCATTTGCTCAGAGCACGGGGGCATATCTAGGCAAGAAGGTAGTGATCGCCGGGGACTAACGCGACCAGCATAGCATAGGGTAGCCGGACCACAAAAACGGACTTAAACTCTGCACAAATGGATGGGTAAAAAGAGTCTTATGGTTCTTAAATACTGAAGAGGCTATACCTTTTCCAGAGGTTGCCAAATGGCTTTTATTAATCTAATAATGGTCAACGGCGGCCTTTCCATTGGTGGCAGAGTGGCGGGTGCGGGAGACTGAGGAGATCATGAGGGACCACAGATATATTTGTCTCACTTTCTGTGTCCCCGAGAGGCCTCTCGCCCCGCTAACGTAAGAGGTGGATGTAAATATCCTTGAGAAGTTGAGATAGATGAGCTGTGTAGATAACTGGGGGACGCGGTGGCAAATGAATGCTAAATCACCGACATACTTATTGGTGGAACTAAGAGATTGCAGCCGCCCCCAGCCTTGCATAAGGCTCAACCGGATGCACACGCGATTACGCCGTTTGTTAGCGTGGCGAAATCGAGAAACACGAGCTGGCGGAGTACAAAGCTGCTCGATAAAGACTCCAAAAACGCATCGCCAAAAGTAAAGTCCGAGCATAAAAAGGGCTGATAGACGCGGTAGGGAGCGACGTATAGAGCCGTTCCTAGTGGTTATGGCCAGATTCCGGAGGTCTCCGCGAAAACTTTCCCCGGTCTATTCTCGGTACAGCAGGAAAGAGAAAACGAGGAGCTCTTAGTTGCCTCGGATGACATCGTAGAGAAATTCAAACAAGCCCTGCAACGGCTGGCCATCATAAAGTTTCATCGGAGGCAGCGAGGCGATGTACCTTACAGGAAGACAGAGGACGAGCGTGGCTAAAAATGCCCAAAAGGTCTTTCTGAACCTGGTGCGGATCATGTCTAAGGTTAGTTCGGTTCAGTTTATCAACATTCTCAAACACACGCTCCTTACAGAACATTCGTGTTTTATACATCATTTTATTTGTCGCAAGTTATCTTTATTATTATTAGTACTTACTGGTACTCAGTTTAAATAATAATAATAGTAATAATAATAATAATAATAATAAAGTTACAGCGAAAGTTCCACAAATGTTTCGCTTAGCGTGGCAGAACTACGGCACGTCATCACTGCTGTCCTGAAGAGAGAGTGAGCCTCTTCTCTCAGCCAACTGAGTATTTAAACTAAATGTGTGGTACCTAGACGATGGTGTACTAGACGGCCCGGCGAACATAGTGGCCTCCGACATACGCAAAGTGCTACAGTTTGCAGAGAAAGGAGGCTTAACTCTTAACGCCTCTAAATGCGAGCTAATAGCTGTAGGTGGAACCTCCCACCAACAGATTGAGGCATGCAAAATCATTGCAGACGCCCTGCCCGGTACAAAGATATCGAGTTGCCTGACTTGGAAGTCCTGGGAGCGCCCATTGGATCTCGGAAGATCTCTAGAACAATCCTGTATAAGGCGGGATGCCCTCCGGTGTATCAAAGCTCGGCTTTTGGCGATCCACGCACAGGCTAGTCTATGCCTATGGAGATACAGCTTAGGATCACCTAGGCTAAACTAGATTCTACGCACCTCCCCCACAGGTCACCACTGTGATAATTTGCAATCATTTGACGAAGTGGCAAGGAAGATACTAAGTTAAGTTCTTAACGTGGCCCTTACCGACAGATCCTGGGAGAGGGCTACACTTCCTCTCAGCGAAGGAGAATTGAGACTAAGGTCCGTAGCAGAGCTTGCTTCGTTGTGCTACGCGGCCTCTATCATAGAGTTCTCGGGGCTTGCGGAGACGTTGTTAGAACCGGATGTTCATTCTGTGCTGCGCGGAAGGAGGGACGAAGCTGAGCTGGCAGCTAGACAATCGATAGGCCCTGGCCCCTGGGAGCAACACCCTACACAGCACATGCTTGACGGCTACATGTGTCAAACGATCGCTCGCACCATCCAAGATAACATCTTATCCCCGACAGAGAGAGCGGTCTTCATAGCCGTCCGTGACACTTTCAGCAGTGGCTTCCTAAGAGCACTTCCTTTACCACAGCTGGGCACCATGCTGGACAACACCTCCTTCCGCATGGTGGCCGCTCTAAGAATAGGCGCTACCATATGTGAGCCATACGAGTGTAAGGTGTGTAGAAAGACAGTGGATAAGGACGGACTGCGCCATTTGAGCTGCACTAAAAGCCCTGGTAGGACGCCCAGACACGCGGAAATCAACGCGATATTAAAGAAGGCTCTTTGTAGAGCCGGCATACCATGCACACTGGAGCTCAGGTTGGGCCTCAAAGACGACAATAAACTAGACGGCGTCACCATCACGCCATGGTCCAAGGACAAATGCTTGGTGTGGGATGCCACGGTATCATGTACAGTGGCTCCGTCATGCTTGATGCACAGCGCCATCAGGTCAGGGTGGGTTGCTGAACATGCCGAGATGGCAAATACCCTGATTTGGGGAGGAGATATCACTTCGTACCGGTCGCCATGGAAGCGATGAGCCCGATCAGCAAGAGCAGGTATCCTCTTTAAAGACCAAGGTATCAAAATTAGTGCTACCACGGGTGACCAGCGCGAGGGCCTAGTGCATCATTGGATAGAGAGCCGGGGCGTGCTTCGAAACCCCTGCCAGAAGGTGTCCTCGTTTGTTCAAGTTAAACGCATTTTTGAAATCTATTTTTAGAAGGCAGCATTTCTCGTTGTTTTCGAGAAAGGTGCGACCCGTGTGAGCAATTATTTCTGCACCATTATGAGTGGCGTACCCCATTTGCCGAGGCTGCAGGTAGTTTTTCACATTGACCTGGGAAAGCAGAGTATTTGTGGCTAGTCTAAGCAGAGTGCAGCCAACGGCTATAGGTTGGTATCCTCCCGTTTTCTTCTTCGGAGCAATAAGCCACTCTCCATATATGACATTTCTCACAGTCTCCGGAAATTGCCCGTTACGTATGACGTCGCATATCTTGGCGAGTGTTTCCAGCACATTGTTGTGGTCTCCGTTGGCAGGGAGAAGGCATTTTCATGGAGACAACAGGCCTTACCACGGGCTCGCCAGCCCGCGGTTCGGGCAGTCGGACCCTAATAGGGTCCCCTGTTCAATTTGCGCACTTACGTTTACACGAAGAGGCCTGCGTCGACACATAACGGTGAAGCACGGAGGGGGTGCCCTTAATATAGTCGACGAGTCTGAGCGCTCGAACTCTCGGTTTACCGCGGATCAGTTAGCCAGTGTCATTCAAGTTGTCACTCGCCGCTGGATGTTGGTTCGCATCTTGCCGAAATCAGTACGTAGGCAAGTTGCCGAAGTGTTTACGCCGTTGCGCTCAGTCGCAGATAACAACGAGAGTACTGCCTGCCTTGCTCTGCTCTCTTTTGCGCCCGTCGTCCTCCGCCTTCCCGATGGTGGGAAAGATGACTGCTCGTTGGCGGTTATCGTCCGGAAGAACCTCCGCGATTTTACTGATGGAAAACGGTTTGACCTTAGCGGTAGCCCCGGCCCACACCAACCTCCCGACAGCGGACGGTCGACACCGTCCGGCTAGCCATTACCAAGCTCTCGGAAGGCGACGTTTCTTCGGCGGCTAGGGTCTTGATCTCAGAAGACACGCTAGCGCAGAAGCCCAGCGAGACAGCCGTGCTGCTGGGTGAACACCCTACCGCGCCCTCGTTCCTAACATGGCCTAGCCCTCCTCACGTGCCCCTGCCATCAACTACATAAGGCGAGAACGTCCGGTCTGCCATACAAACGTTTTTCCGTTGTTCAGCAGCTGGCCTGGATTTTATCAGACCCCGGCTCTTACAAGACCTGCTGTCCCCCGCTCTAGGGCCTGCCGCAGACCGGCTTGCGGCTGCCCTGGCCAAGGTCGTCTATCTTATTCGATGGGGATCGCCTTTCCCCGACTGGCGACCCCTTATCTTCGGCGCCCGACTTTTTGCCTTCAAGAAGAAAGATGGTGGTGTGAGGCCCATCGCATGCTCATCCGTAATCCAAAGGCTGGCGGCAAAAATCTGCATTTTTGAAAACAAGGCGGACGTATCAGGTGCTCTTGGTTGTCATCAGCTCGGGGTTGCGACACCGCGAGGATGCGAGGCCACAGTGCATTCAACTCGGTCCTTCTTGGAGTCTCGTTCCGGAGCCACACTTGTGGTCAACCTCGACTTTAAGAACGCCTTTAACACCATTCAAAGGGATCATCTGTTAAATGCGGTCACGGCTTGAGCACCGAGTATGTTCCACCAGGTGGAACTAGCTTATAAGGGGCCATCTTGCCTTCTTCTGCCACATGATACCATAATGTCGCAAACTGGGGTGCAGCAGGGCGACGCATTGGGTCCCTCCTCGTTTTGCCTGGCTATCAAGGAGTTAGTCGACTCTCTTGAGTGCCCTCTAAACACATGGTACTTAGACGACGGTGTGCTGGGCGGGGCACCTGATGCAGTTCAGAGGGACATCCACAGAGTCATCGAGTTCACGGAACGGAGTTGTCTGGCCCTAAACCCTGCAAAGTGCGAGGTTCATGTCGTAAGAGGTGCCACTAACTCTAAAGTGCTGGAGGTTCTCCCAGGGTGCAGAACTGTTGGCACGGATCTGGAGTTACTAGGCGTCCCCCTATTTCCAGAGGGAGTTCCGGCAGCCCTCGAAAAATGGATAGAAAAACTAAAGCATGCGATGTCACGCATTCCTTTAGTAAGATCTCACCGGGGCCTTTTTCTTCTGAGATCTTCATTTTCGACCCTACGTCTCAATCACCTGTTTCGGGGTGCAGACTGCTCGCTTGCTCTGGGACTCCTTGAGCAACTAAACGACAGCGTGCTTACTACAGTTGAGGCTATTTTGAATCTCAATTTATCGGCAGAAGCACGTCATTAAGTTCTACTCCCCGTTCTTTGGGGAGGTCTAGGATTGCCTGATGCTATTTCCCTATCGGCTCTGCTAGCTTCCATCCACAGGTCTTTACAACAGGCTAAATCACTTCTCGATTCAGTCGCTCTTACGGACCTAGAACATCGCTTAGAAACAAGCCGCCGTAGAGCAGTTGCCCTGTGCGGCCACGAGCCCGCCGAAACTGGACGCCAGAGAGATTGGTCGGCGGCCTCACATGAGCAAAGGGTTGAAAATCTCATCGCGGGAAGCGCTACAGACGCTGATAGGGCCGCCGTCTCCTCCAAAGGGGCGGGCGCATGGCTCCACGCCATACCCTGTGCTCGGATCGGGACACTCCTAGATGACGAGTCGTTGAGAATCGCGGTGGGACTTCGTTTGGGGACGGACCTTGTGCACGCTCATACCTGCGTCTGCGATGACGCCGTCCAGCCGGATGGACCCCACGGGCTATCCTGTATCGTCAGCGCAGGTAAGCGAGCCCGACACTAAGCCCTGAACAAAACCTTCAGCAGAGCCATACGCTCTAGTGGCCTACCGTGCGTCCTGGAACCCATCGGACTGGATAGGAAAGGCGGGAAGAGACCCGACGGTCTGACTGGTTGCACGCTGGTTCGGGACGCGACAGTTACTGACTCATTAGCCCCTTTAATGGTTGGTGCTGGTTATCCGGCCCGGGCCGGATATGCTTCAGCTCCCGCCGAGGCAGGCAAGGTGAGTAAATACCATAACATCGGGTATCCGTACGGGTTCTACCAACTTGCCTTCGAGACACTTGGCGGGCCGGGCCCGCTACAGAAGGTCGGGAAGCGACTAGGTCTAGCCAGCGGTGATAGGCGAGCAGGACACTCAGACAGCGTCTGTCGCTGGATGTGCAACAAGGCAATGCGGCTTCGGTCCAGGGAACCCTCCAGAGATGGTTGGTTCCTACATTGGAGCCTTTTTAAAGTGCACACGTTCGCAGGGACCCAATAATAATAATAATGCATGTCGTTAAAATTATTATCGATCGAGGCATTGTTCAGTGTGTAAATGTTGATGCCAATATGTTTTCAGGAGCAAGAAATGTTACAAACTGCTTATAGGAATCAAACAGTGTGTATACGTAGTACCCCCGATTTCGTGACGCACGTGGGAAAACCAAAGACGACCCCTGGTCGGGAGGACGTTAATAACAGAAAAACATTGAAAAGTTCGTGATATCGTATTCAGCAATCTCCGAATTACTCTTAAGAGAATAGCTAATTTAAATAAATTGAACATGTAGTATGAATTAGCTGTAACAGTCTTAACCGAAATTGAATGCGTGAGGAGACTGGAAGTGTAGTTTGTTCCAAAAAGTAAATGAACAGTTAAATGAACGCCCGTTGAGAAATACACGAGCTGGACCCCTAGAAGGTAACAGAAAGACCTGAATTGCTTCGGAGAGTAATTGCAGAAGGCGGTTCATGGCTATATGATTACGACATCGAGACTACAGCCCAATTCTTCCAGTGGTATTTTAAGGGAGAGAGTCAATTGACAAACATTAGGCAGTGCAGACACAGCACCAATTTCCATTTGACTTTTTTAGGCTAAAAAATCACCTCCCATCATTGTTTGCCACCTAGTTTTACAGTCAATAAAAAATAAAGCCGCAGATGACATTGTAATCTATGATAGGAGTCTTATTAGGGTTAAACAGGGACTGGAACGTATAATTGATTATATGGACGAGATGGGGCTTAGCATAAACTGGCAAAAAACGAGAGAGAAAGAAAAGTTAAGTTTCGACGAAAGAAGAGAAGAGAAAAGTTAAGTTTCGACGAGGGGGTCGATTAGCAAAAAACGACGTTATGGGCAATGTAGTACAATTTGTAAATAGCTAGGGGCAATCTAGTAAAATTTGTAAATAAATTTACTTATCTGGGTGTCACTATAACGTCGAATGGTAGCAGTTTCCGAAGACATATAGAAAGCAGAGTGGGAAAAGCAAACCGAGCGGCAGCAGCAATTAAGAGCCCGCAAATGTTGTCAATACATACCGCCTCCGCTCTTTTCAAAATTAAAATAAAACCAATAGCAACATTCAGTATATCACTTATATGGGAAAAATTGGGAGAAGCAGAAATGCAGTTACTAGATAGAGCCAGATTTTTCTTTATGAAACGGGTTTTGGGTTTAGCCAATTCAAGTAAGAATAGAATAGTTCATATCTTAGAGGGGGAGGGTTTAATGACACCGGAATTACAACTTCGATGGGGTTTACCTAGAAGGAAAGCGTTTGAGGCATATACTTTGAAGTGAACGGAAAAATAGAAGGAAATCGATTTAGTAGTATATAATACGGTAGCGATGACAAGCATGGCCTGGCGAGTAGCGGGATATGAGGGTAGACATTTAACTACGGCGTTTGCAGCCCACGGGTTTCATCACGTGTTATGTAGCACGGAAGAATTCCACGATCCTCAGGAGTGTTGCAGGTGCACGAGGTGCTCTGCCCAGTGCGATAAATACCACGCCGCAGCATGTCCTTCAGTTCAGTAAATAGCTGAGCTAGCAAGATGAGAGAAGACCCAATGACGTGAAGGAAGCACTAGTTGTGTCTGATGTTTATGTTAATAATTTTACCCAACCTAGGTGTTAAACCCCCATAATAAAAAAATAAAGCCGAGACATTTACGACGACTACACAGGAATGTCCAGCATAAGATGTCTGAACTCTGGGCAAACAACGCTTGAATCCTTCATCACGACAACGCATCAACGCACAGATTGTTACAAAATGGTTACAAACTTCTTGACTAAACTCTGTTTTTCCACTTGCGCAACCTCTCTATTCGCCGGACCTGGCTACTTGCGACATTTTTTTCGCCCGCAAATAATCGCAGCAACAACTCAACTCGGTTACGAAAGACGAGTTAGAACAGTTTTAAAGGGTGAAAAAAAACACGGAACGAGTGCATGGCTGCAAGTAGGAGTTATTTGAAGGGGCCAGAATCTCTTTTGGAGATTGAATCAATATTTTCTTTTATAAATGTGTATCAGAAGTTTTTTTTAGATTTGCCTTTGTATCTAAAAAAATTATATGCAATTCTGAAAATCTTCCATCACAAGCCAGCCCCCTATCTAGCTAGCATCATACCCGTAGACCGCCCAACATAGCCCGCGTAGAAAGAATACTTTAATATAACAAGCAGACAAAGCACTTTCGTTGACAGAGACAAAAAACACAACAACTAAATTTTAATATTAATTTACTTAGCCATTTAGAGTTAGAATCCCGTTGTTGTATTAAATAATGAGCTTATATACTTTAATTATATAATATAATATACAATTTTCTCTCTCTTTTTTCTTCTCGCGTTTTTTTTTCGCGTTCGGTTTGTCGAGAGCGGACGTGCCATCAAATCGCTCTTCAACATTGGTCGAATTTAACAAGTTTGAGTGTTTCGTTTACGGTGTTCTCTGTTACAGTGATTACCGGTACAACTGAGTTTCGAGTGCTGTGCTTTACAGGCCCCGAAGCGTGCTCGGGAGTCGTAACCTCCTTTAACGCACAGGGCTTACGTGTCCGTTCTGATAGCAAGTTTGCAGGTAACCTTTGTTTACATACGGCAACAGTCTTAATATATAGAAAGGCGTGCGGTGGTGGCAACAGACAACGTAGCCGAGGTGGTAGCGCAGGCGTTCACCAGCCTAACGGCCTCGGTTCGAAACCCGCACAGTGTAGTTTTCTTTCTTTTTATTGATTTTTTATCTACGCTAGTGTGAGCGCACCACTGAGTACAACTCTGTTAATTTAGTTGTTTTCTGCGAGGACTCTCTGCGGAAAGCTCCTAAGATGCCGCCCGGCAGTTCGGGAGGGCCGTCGCCTCCACCTACGTTGGATATAGCTCGCCTGCGACAGTGCGCATTCTCCGTGCCAGCGTCCAACGAACATCTACCAGAGGGAATGACCGAGAACGTCAAATCGACCTCGACAATGGACACGTATGTTCCATGTGAGACAAGCCCGGCACACAAGCCTAGCATTGGCGCCAAGCGGAAAAAGCCAGCTTCGCCGCCAGACAGCAAAGTCGAAACTCAGGAGAAGACATCAAATGATGGATTTGTGACGGTGACATCCCGAAGAAAGAATAAAAAGGCCCTTTCGAAAGAACAACGAAACCTAGAGAAACATAAAGAAGATTTATCGAAAGGGATCGGTGGGTGCGTTCAAAGTAATTATTATAGAAAAAAAGACGACGGAAGGTGCTAAGACTGATTTTCCCGAGGGTTCACTGCTATTCATTTACAAACACATCTTTGCCTTGTCACCCAAATCAAAGATATCCGGGGACAGAAAGTCGATCATAGTGTGGCTGCCTGATATAGAATCCACCCAGAAGCTATTACCAGTCACCAACCGGTAAGGTAGCAAATGGCGGAGGCCCTGACAAACGTCCTCTTGAGGACCACAGCCGATAACGCTCCGCCGATTAGCCGATAATGGTGTGCGCTCTTCTCGTTTGCGCTAGGGGTGCTCCGTCTTCCCACTACCCGCAACGACACCCAATCACTCTCTGTTATAATCCGCCATAATCTACGTGAATTCTCCAACGGAGTGCGCCTATCCAAGATCCTAACTCCGGCCCCAACAAATAATCGTACTTTCACGAATAATCGCGTTTGCCAGTTCCACTTTCTTGCACCACGTCAGAGGAAGAAGCTGTGGCCGCGGTCAAGAGTTCTTCAAGGAGTTCCGCCGGGGGTCTTGAGTTTATACGATCCCCACTGCTAATGGATTTACTATCTCTGACTCCGGGGGATACGACCGGTCAGCTGGCGGGCGCACTGGCAAAAGTCGTCGACTTACTTCTGTGGGGCGCTTCTCCATCGCAACTGCTGCCTATAATCTTCGGAGCGAGGCTTTTTGCCTTACAGAAAAAGGACGGGTCAGTGAGGCCGATTGCCTGTTCCTCCACCTTACGCAAACTAGCCGCAAAGATTGCATGCAATCGGACCAGAGTTAGGATTGGCGAGGAGACGGGCCCTCAACAGCTTGGCTTTGCCAAACCAGCCGGGACTGAGACCGCGGTGCATGCCGCTCGGGCTTACATCGATTCACGCACGCTTCCTGGGGTCCTCGTGAAACGTGATTTCAAGAATGCACTCAATACTGTAAGACGAGATCACCTCTTGAAGGCGGTCGGAACACACTGCCCACAGCTGACGGGGCTGCAGCAGGGTAATCCTTTGGCCCCCCCTCTGTTTTGCCTGAGACTTGACTCTTAAAAGCCCACTAAACATTTGGTATCTGGATGACGGCGTCCTGGGGGGCGATGTGGACGTGGTCGCCGACGACATTCGGCGCGTGCTTGATTTTCCTGAGACCTCGGGTTTGGAGCTAAATCCCAGGAAATGCGAAATCTATGTTACAGGTGATACGGCACAGGCTCCGGAATTTCGCATCCTTCAAGCGTTATTGCCCGAATGTAAGGTTGCTCACGACAATGACTTGGAACTTTTAGGAGTCCCCCTCCGGCCGGAAGGACTCGTGCACGCACTTGAAAGATGGACGTGGCAAACAACCTCGCGCCACTCGGCGCCCACCGCGCGCTCTTTTTACTTCGATCGTCGTTCTCAGCTACGAGGGTCACCCACCTTCTTCGCGGAGCTGATCTAACAGGGCGGTTGGACGATCTGCGTCCATTGAACGAGTTAACTCTAAACGCCATTGAGACTATCCTTTATCTATCGTTGGCGCCTTCCGCTCGAAAACAGGGGTCTGGGAGTCCCGAATCCGCTCGTCTGCAGGGCCAGCGATAGTTTCCTCCGTTTTCCGAGCCGAGAACAACGCCATCGCACTATTAGACGAGGCTGGCATCTGTCAGTACAAGGAACACCAGAGACGCCTGTACGAGGAGCTAAAGATAGTTTGCAGGGACGCTCCGGATAACCCTTTAGGCCAACATGACTGGAGCACATTCTTATACGACGAAGCGTATAGCGGCTTACTCGCGGGCGCTATCAACGACTTCACAAAGGCTCGCCTTCGAGCTGTCGCTGCTAAAGGATCAAGAGCCTGGCTACATGCACTTCCAAGTGCCCCACTGGGCACCCTTCTGGACGACGAAACAACTCGAATCGGGGTGGGTCTTCGTCTCGGATGTGACCTAGTCTCCCCCCATCAGTGTAAATGTGGCCACCCCGTAGACGAATTAGCCCATCACGGGTTATCGTGCATCATGAGTGCGGGACGGCGGGCCAGGCATGCCGGTATTAACGACACCTTCGTCCGAGCGCTTCGGTCAAGTGGTTTCCCTTGCATTCTAGAGCCCCAGGGCCTCTCCGCCGACGATGGCAAGCGCCCGGATGGGATGACACTTACTTCCTTCAGTAGGGGCAGGATGCTTGTCTGGGATGCCACTGTCACCGACTCGTTAGCACCTTCAATGGTCGGTGGCAGGGCGATCTCGGCAGGCCACGCCGGTAATCTAGCCGAAACGAGAAAGCTCGTTAAGTACGCTTCAATAGGTTACCCACATGAGTTTCAACCGCTAGCGTTCGAGACCTTGGGCGGCCTAGGCAACCTCACTCGCAAACTTCTCCACAGAGTCGGCACGCAGCTGAACCTCGCAACCGGAGACAAGAGATCTGCGGCTTTTTTGAGACAGCGCCTTGACCTCGAAGTCCAACGCGGGAACGCGGCGTCCGTCCGCGGCACACTGCTGAAGTGGTCCCAACCCACTCTATATGAGATAGAGTAATATTCCCAGTGCACACGTTCTCGGGAGACAATTGTCGCTCAATTTGTATATATATATATATATATATATATAGTGAAATGTATATACCACCAAAGATATACAGCATATAATATAATGTGAGAGAAATAAATAATAAAACAAATTGTTATTATCATAAAATATACATATAACGAATTTGCTTCGTTTATTAACAGTGTAGAGATGTTCTTCCTGTTGCTTCACGAAACAGTTCAACAATTAAACATAATTCCAAGAGAAACAGATGTATATACTTTTTAGAAAAGCTAGACAATAAACTACTTCTTAATACAGTAACAAAATGTCACATTACATTATCAAAAATGCAATTGCATATTAGACACCAATGCACTGGTTATAAACGAATTTTAAGCGGGATTGAGTAAGGGAAGCACATACAGTTTCTGTCCAAAAGATAGGAAGGATGATGTTCGGCACCCGCTCGGTTGGCAAAGGTATTAGCTTCATATTAACTTGAATCCTTATTCGCATGTCAACTGTTAAACCGGTTCTCTGAAACGACAAATGACTAATTAAATAACATATTATTAATATGGTCATTGCAGCATTTAGTGGTCAGTTATATTGGCGAGTAGAGCACAACATATAACACACTAGTCTTATACAATCTAGCTTTTAATTTATCATTTTGTTTTAATTAACATACAAAATGTACTACTTATTAACACTCTCACCTCAAGTGCTCTTTGCCACGTGTGCTCTAATTCTAGACTCAACGCACATTTGTTTCGGAAAAGATATCAGTCAGCCTAATTTCAACAACCGGAACCTGTCTGTAATTCGTTGTGGTAGACAATGTTCAGTTGGAATATTACAACAAACACAAATTACCCTAAAGTCAATTTAATAATAACGACTATTAAACTGCTTTGGGGTGGATACAATGCAGACACAATATACAGGGTGTATAAAAACTTTTTGGGAATCGATTGTAAGAATTGAAGAGCTTGTTAATGCAAATATTTTTTTTTCAATGGAACATAGACTCTAAGAGGTCTTGTTTCGGAATGAGAGTTAAATTACTACAGTTTGTGACACTGGTGTTTTTGCCTGACATAGGAGCATACAATGTGCTGTTGCGAGACAACCAACCTCCCAGACAGAATCTAAGCACACCGTCGTATTCGTGAGAAAAGTCTGCTTTCGAAGAGCATATAAGAGCCGGTCAGAAGATACGACACGGTCGTTTAGAACAGAAGTTGCCAAAAATGAATGTTTTCTTAGCCTTCACGCCAAATATCTCAAAATAATCACCCTACGACCACTACGCGCTCAAAACTAACAAATGCGCATTTCATGATGATCGTTTGATTACTAAACTTATGGCAATGCGAGGTGTGGTTGCGGAGTATTTAAGATTTTTGGCAGGATGTCCAGATAGAGTGCATGTAAAATGACTGCATGGCGGCGCGCTGCGGCCGGCGCTCGACATGTCGGCGGTAGCGAACGTCGCCACACACTTATTTTCCATGCACTTAATCTGGACATCCCGCCGAAATCTCTCAATTACTTACTCCGCAACCACACCTTGCGTTGTCATAAGTTTGGTATTAAAACGATCGTCATAAAATGCGCATTTGCTAAATGCGTGAGTTTTGAGCGCTGTGAATGGTCGTAGGTGTGATCGCTGTGAACGCTCCTACGTCAAGCAAAAACACCAGTGACATAAATTGTAGTAATTTAACTCTCATACCGAAACAAAACTTCTTAGAGACCATGTTTCATTAAAAAAAAATATTTGCTTAGACGAGTTCTATAATTATTACTATCAATTCTCAAAAAGTTTCCTTACACCCTGCATATGCAATGCAAATATATTTGCGTTGTCTATATGCAAATACAACAGATATACAATGTATGTATGTTATATTTGTATCTCCGAAAAATATCGGAAAAAAATAGAACTTAGTTCAGTGGCACAAGCAGTTGCATCCATGCATTGTCTATCCTTGCCAGCTTTCTGTAGAACATTTCTAGCACTTCTCTCATCTTCTGCTCCAAACCTTCACGAGCCTTAGCAGTGAAGCCGTAGGAACGCGATTTAACAGATAAATGATGAACGCCGTCGTCCTTCATATACTATATATATATATATATAGCCTAATCTATGCAATTCTAGGAAGGCCAAAGTTCTCTGAAGCAACGTTGCCTTCACTTTGTCGAGAGCGCTAAGCTACTGAGCGGTTATGTGTTCCCAAATGACTGATACCATATAGTGGCACCGAGGCAACCTCCAGGATTGACAGTGTTACGGCTGCCTTTACTAACGGCTTCTGTTGTGGATGTGCCGCTTGGCGTTTGTTTAATACCCAGATAAGTAAATTCCGAGAAGACCTCTATGGGGGCATAACCCAGGCCAAACCAATTACTTTCATTCAGCGACAGTTATTCACGGGTGCTGTATTGACGTGTTTTGTTGTGCTCCGAAAAAAATGTGGTCTTATTGATGGTTCTGCAGAGGTCATAAGACGATTTTCTATAACTTCCCGGAAATGTACACCTAAATACTGCCTTATAAAGTGCATTTTCAATTTCCATAATCGGACGTACCACTTTCTGAAATGACTGATTCTGTACAGTTAAATAGACTAGAAGCATCCAGACTCAACAGTGTAACCCGTAATATGCCTGGTAATGGCGAATTTTCAAGTGTGTGACTAACTGTACACCGTAGTCCACTCTGACCACCATGAGTATTGGCAATATTAGAAGCTTCTCCCAAGACGCATTGTCTTTCCTTGTGTTGAAATTGGAAAGTGGCATTAGCTTATGCTGCGCAGCATATTTCTCTGACTCCTCCGGGTATCACTTTGACTAGTTTAATGTTTCGATGCACCCGGACCAGGGAACGGGTTAGCGTAATCGAATCGAGGTTTGCATCCAGTGGCCTGTTCGGGTCGTCTTGAGCCGAAAGCGACGCAGGCGACGGCAAGATTGACTAGATGAAGGCCGGGTATATGTAGGGTGAAGGCGCGTCATATGCATACGCAAGCCCTGGAGTGACCTTAGGGACTTCCTGCACATTTTGCAGGTATATGACTGTTGTGATCGTAGTTGGGGTTGATCGGGGTTTATACGAGCTCGAGATTAGAAGCTCATGGTAAATTCGTAGTGTTTTGATGCTCTTCTTCGCTCAGGTTTTCTATTAAAATAGTGGGCGTTGGTGTCTCTTTAACTTCCATGGCTGATATCAAAAGTGCCTTTACAGGCTCGGATTCTAAAAAGTCGAGCACTTTCGCGACCGCAGAATTTTCTTCTAGCCAGGCACTTAGTAGACCTTTCACAATTTTCCAAATCCTTAAGATATTGTCAACCGTTATTGAAATCTGAGAAGGCTTTTGATTGGAAGGAAATTGATTTCTCCGACTGACATTTCTCTGTCCACTTGAGGGCTTGGCCGCTGTTTTCTTCTTTGGAATAGGCACAATGTTTTACCACTCTTGTCAAATAGTGGTTGTGGGCCGGCGGGCTTCGCTGCGTCGGCGTATGATTTCTGCCCATCCCTGCTCGTGATGGTAGAGCTCGTGCTCGACCTTTGCTCGAAGCTGGGAAAGTCGACTCTTAGATTCGAAAAACGGTTAGAAACCTTTGTGTAAAGTTTCTGTCTCTCCGCCTCCATATACACTCTTTTTACTTCGCATCGGCCATCGATAGCCGAGTGAACGCCACCACAGTTGGCACACCTAGCTTTTTCGATATTCCCACATTTGGTGGCCGGGACGTACACATCTCCTGCACGTAGGATCCTCTTTCTTTATGCAAGCGGATGCCTTATGTCCGAACTTCTGGCACGAGAGGCATTGTAGTGGTGAACTGGGACATAATGTAACTTTGAAAACCTCGCCTATTATGTCTGCTTCAGCCCTTAGGGTATTGCTGAACCTCAGTCGCACCCTGCTTGTACATTTCATTACTTTTACTACGGTATTGTCCTTCCCTACGCCAGCTGCAAAAAACTTCTCTCTGCAAACGTCTTCAGCGCCTTGTTCCTTGAGACATTCCAGAAGATCTTCTTCAGAAAACTGAAGATTCACTCCGGAAATTCATCCCCAGAAGGCTGATGTATCAGAGAGCTCTTGAATGTTTACTCCGCAAACATTCTTTAGTGCCCTGACAGATGCTATTTGGTCTTGACTGGCTGCACGGATAGCTAGTCTGCCCTACGACGTGATTCGTGCGTGTGCGCCAGGGATAGATTGCCTTATTTCGGTGTATATCTTTAGAACGCTCAGCCCTTTCAAATCATCGGGATCATTCCGGCACTCAAAAATTTGCTCTAGGCTGCTTTAGCGTGGACTATAGGCTGCACCTTGGTGTTCTTGGTCTACCTGTCTGCCCATCATCATCGCTACTTTCTTACGAGCATCTCTGATGGCGCGATCTGCTCTGGTAGGTTTATACTGCCAGTCAGCGTTGTTGTCATCTGGGATCTCGTCATTGTCCGTAATTTGTTTCCAGAACGTTCCCTATCATTAGTCTCTGCGCGTTTGATTTTATTCCATTAAGCTATCCAATGTTTTCTTTCTTCTCAGCGCCAGTTTGGCAGCCACAGCTGTTGTTGCGGATACTTGGTTTGACGGGCGACACTTTGCTGAGCGGCTGAGATGTTCACTGTCCCATTCGGCTCGTTTGCACGTTGCTGCTGGAGAAGGTGAACGTGCGCTTCTTTTAGATTGCACGTTCTCAACGTGCAGTGCATCGGAATCCATAGAACTGTTTGGCGGCTGCGAGCCGCCGGCGGTGAAATAGAACACTTTGCCTTCTTGGATTTTATCGGTCACGGCTAATTTTGGAAGTGCTAGTCGCGTCGCTTACAGAAAAACTGCAGGTAATGTGAATCAGAAATCCCAAGCTTTGGGTGATCACTCAGTCACTTTGCACTTATCACTGAATACGCTTGCGGAGCTCAAACTCAATGCGACTACCTTCGTCCGAACGTAGTGGACGAAAAAAATATTATTGTTATTATTATTATTAATAATACCGTTGCCCGTAGGCCAGGGGCTTGCCAAAGCCAAGTCGAGCCGACGTACTAATAATAATACCTGTAGCCTAATGAAAATTATATAAATAAAATATATAGTTTAATAAAATGATATGACATTGCTTACAGTATGGACGTCAAGGTAGAAGCGATGTTTTTTTTCATTTGGATGTAGGCCGTTAACGTTGATTAACAATGAAGGATCCGCGTAAAGAAAATGAGGCCGGCTAAGCACAACTGGAATATAATATACCCTCGAAACCCGAGTATTACTGGCGTAGCTGTTCCACAAGCTTGCGTCGAACGTTCCCTTTATGTGCGTCGGTGTTGGGCAAAAACAGCTGTACAAAAACAAAGCGTAAAGCATTCTGCAGCAATTAGCCGTTTCCACTTTGCAGAAGAGATGCCCTACGCAAATATTCCATAAAAAACTTACAAGGGAGGCCGTTAGAGCTAATCCACAAGCTACAACACATGCCTTATGTGTGACCTAAATGCCTTAGCCACGGGATATGAAGCCATTTTCTAAGAAAGGCTCTGGCTGTTGGCAGAGGAGTGCGGACTCTTGTCATTGGCACAATCTGGTTGCAGTAAACATAGATCGGTCCTAACGGCAATACACAAGGTCCTCAGTAGAGCTGAACAAATGCGTAGATCCACCATCTGTACAAGACAGCTAGTCGTGGTCACCCTCGTGGATGTAAAGAATGCTTTCAACAACCTACTATGGAAAACCGAGCAAGATGGCTTAGTGGCACAGTCTTTGCCTTGCATTCGGGAGGACTGGGTTCGAGACCCAGACCGGCCACTATATAATTGGTTTTCATGGTTTTCAATTTAAACAAGGTGGCAAAAAAAACAAGATGGCGGCGCCCAGTAGTGCGCTGTGTTTTGTATGTAGCTCCGTGATAAAGAGCTCGTGTGAGTGGACCCAGTGTCCTACTTGTCTTGTGGGTGTAGCCCATGTGAAGTGCTCATCGCCGCGCACCGATGTAGGGGCAAACCAGCCCGCTCGGTGCCCTGGATGTCCTGAACTGGAAGGCGCCCGCCCGAACGACACCCTGCTTGAGATCCTGCAGCGGATTAGCCGTCTCCCGGCGGCGAATACAATCCGAGTGTCGGAGCTTGAGCAAATAGTCTCCCAGCTGCGTTCCCGTCCCACCGGGAACAACGTAAGCACATCGGGAGTAGAAAACAAGAGGAAAAAGCAGGTGGCACAGCACAAAGTGGTACAGGAAACCGGCGGCAGCTCGAAACTTCCCGCCAAGCTCGTAGTTGATTCGAACGTCTTAATTGCGTCGATCGTCACCCATACTGTTGTTAAACAAAACCAACAGCAACAACAGTGCCAGGTGAAGCAGAGACATCGAGTGCAGAAAACGCAGCAGCAGACGCCACTTACAGACGTCGCCAAAAGTGTTGTCGATCTCGGTCAACAGCTTCAACAACGGCGGGATGAGAGAGCGGCTAACCGGCAGCAACGACAGCGGGAGAAGCTGGAGAAGCTGAACAAGGAGAAGCCGGCGCCGGCAGCAGAAAGTGACGTCACTACTCCACTGCAGCCGCGCGACCCGGTTGTAGAGACAATGGACTGTACAGAAGCAGCCAACATGGACAATGAAGGCTTCCAGCTGGTAGAGAAAAGAAGCAAAAAGAAAAGAAAATTTGCGAGTGAAAGTGGTGGATCGACCAGCAGCCCAGAGAAGCAGGATGGACGCCTGGGGCCGAGGCCGAGCGATGCCCCCCAAAACCACAAGCAAACGACAGCAGAACAACGCGAACCAAACGCGAACAGGAAGCACCGTCCCTCTTCGAGCAGGAAGTGCAAATGTAGACCTAGGCGAGCTATCACTGTGTAAAAACCGTGTGTTGCCCATGAGGGCTCTCCGTTTGGAGGGCTTCAGCCGAACAACGTCGGCAGAACAGCTGCGTGGTTGGCTAACCGAGAGGCATACTGTAGTGCGTGCTATCTGGAAACTCAAAGTCTCACGACCGGACTCCGTCTTCTGCGTGGCATTTGGTGATAATGAGTTTAGTAAAGTTTCAAGTAGCGCCTTCTGGCCGAAAGGCGTAAGTTTCCGGCGCTGGCTTGGGGCTCCGCCGGCTCACACTAGGGTATGCGAAGAGTTTACTGATGGGTATGGTTTAACAGATAGACAGCAATGACGCCTCCTACCAAGGCAGCTGCATGCTGCTTGCAGCTGCAAATTATTGTATTGGAATTGCGAAGGTTTATCTGGGGCTTTACAGCTAGCACCAGAACGTTTGTTTGAAGATGTGGACATTGTACTCTTAACGGAGACTTTCATGCGGGAGAAACTGCATTTCAATGAGATGCGAGGTTTCATCTGCTAGCGATTCTTCCAGACGGAGGGCGGGGAATACCAGCAGGTGGACTTCAATCTATTTACGAACAGGGTCCACCGCGAATGTAATGTGTGTGTCGAGGTTGAGTGTTGCATGACACTCACCTCAGGTAGTTTCAACCTCGCATTGTTCTACCTGCCACCTCATTACGATAGTGTTGAAGTTGCCGATGCGATCAGTGCTGGTCTAGCGGGACTAAACCTCCAGCTACCCACTCTGGTCGCGGCGACTTCAGCTGTCGTATTGATAGTGGCGCCACCGACAGGAAGGGTGATGGGCTTCTTAAGCTTCTAGAGAACAGAGGCCTGCATTGCGCAAATGAGCGTGATAATTAACGTACGTTTGCCGAAGTGAAAGAAGCACTATCGACCCTTCTGTTTCATAACCTTCATCATCCGACGGAATTTCAAGGATGCGAGGTTCTTAATATTCCAGCACGGAAGCACCTGCCGGTGCTAGCGTCTCTAAGTGTGCCTGGCCAGGGCGCGCCCCGCGTCGGCAGCTGACAACGTACTTGTCTAGGCAGCCTAGATTTGGTGTGTATTGACGCGCGAATTGCGGCTGCTAAGATCAACTTCTGACATTGAACAAAGCAACCACGCCTCTGGAGGCCACTGTCAAGGCGGCTGTAGTCAAGAAGAAGTACAGACAAAGACGGGCGCAGCCCTGGTTTACACAGGCCTGCTACCTGAACCGTCGGGAAGTGTTGGGGCTCCTGCACCCCGACCCCCAGATAGTTGCTGATCGTAGGGAGCTTTATGGCCGACATAGGGCAATTTACAAGAAACTGCTTGTGGAGACTAAGCGCCGGTATGATTAGGAGGAAGGAGTTTCGTGTCCTTGAGAGGGCAGAAGAGCAAACCCCATGTCTCAAATTGTTCGCCGGCGAAGCAAAGGCATGCACAGCATGACAAGGAGCATTGCGGCAGCACTTCACAGTCCTTCTCGATGCAAATGCCTCCGCGCCAACCAGTCATTAAGCAACCGCTCACTCTGGAGCAGCACTACATGAATTTGCCGTTTACGGTGGAGGAGGTGGTGCGATCTTGCGCGGGTTGCCCAGGAAGAATAGTAGTGGTCCTGATGGGATCTATTTCGAACATTGGGCTAAGTCGTCCAATGTTTTAGTAGGGGAGTTGTGTAATATGTTAATTCAGATACTCAGTGGGGGACCATACCCCAGTTTGGCACGAGGCCAGGCTTACTCTCTGCTATTCAAGGGCAAATACGGTGACAACGTGGACGATCCAAATCTCTCTGCCGGGTAACGCGTCGGAACGCACTCTTAAGAAACTCTTCGCTATTGATTAGTTAGTTGACTAGTTGATTATCTCGAGGTGTTGCCAACTGTGGAGAAGGCCCTACCTCCGAGCAATTGGAATTCAGGAAGGGCCGAGGTACACAGGACGCGATCCATGTACTCCAGTCGGAAGTTGAGCAGGTTTGGCTGTGCCCGGGGGTCACTTGTACGCCGTTTTTATCGATTGTGTTAAGGCCTTCGACAAAGTTCCCTGCACTTACTAGTCGATTCATTTCGACATGGGGTGGGGGTTCTTTTCTACGAGTGCTCTCCAGCTTCTTTGCTGAAGACCGCCTTGAAGTAAACATAAGGGGCGAAGACACCTTGCGCTGAGTCAAAACGTAGGGGACCCCTCAAGGGGACCCTCTCACTTGCATGGCCTTCTCTTTGCTTATCGCAGACCTAGCTTGTCATGCGCGGAAGGAGTTTAAAAACGCCGTCGTCGTTTGTATGCGGATGACATCTTAGTGGCCCACCGGGACCGCGGTGCCATTCGTCGGATTATCGGCGACGTGGAAAGTTGGGGCCTACAGATAAATTTACGAAAGACGAAAGCCATTAGGTTTTGCCGTGGGGGTCGATTGGCTGCAGCAGACGTAATACCCTGTTGTGATCAACCGCTGAGTTTGTAAACTCCTTCCGTATTTGGGTCTACAACTGCACTATCGGGAACGACCTTTAACCCGCACATCGGCGACAGGGTGCGAGCGGCTATTGCCTCTATTCACACAAGGTGAGAGACCTTCGGCGACCTGTCTTGAGTGCCGCAGGTGCGTCTTTTTAAGCTTAAGAT
>QVRM01000890.1:0-89110 GCA_003439945.1 Dermanyssus gallinae
CGCTAAATACCACGTAGCGAGCTGCCAGACCCATCGGCGGTCTTTGCACTTTTCGCCCGGTGGGACGGTCGCTAAAGTGTTCAAATTGTATATAATGAACTGTATTGTAATTATGTAACATCTTGAAATGCAATGTTATTGCGAATAAACAAATATATATATAATCTGTGCAATTCTAGGAAGACCAAAGTTCTCTTAAGGAACGTTGCCTCCACTTGTCGAGAGCGCTAAGCTGCTGAGCGGTTATGTGTTCCATCATGACTGTGATACCATATAATGCCACCGAGGCAATCTTCAGAATTGACAGTGTTAAGGCTGCCCTTACTAATAGCTTCTGTTGTGCAGGGATGAGATCAAGCAGCAACGCAACAATTAACTCGCTAAAATATGTGGGTCGATAAGTATGTGCCGCTTGGCGTTAGTTTGACACCCAGATAAGTAAGTCCGAGACAGATCCTACGAGGGCATAACCCACGTCAAACCAATTACTTTCATTCAGAGACAGCTATTTACGGGTGCTGTATTGACGTGTTTTGTTGTGCTCCGAAAAATTGTGGTCTTACTGATGGTTCTGCAAGGGTCATAAGACGATTTCCTATAACTTCCCGGAAATGTACAAGCTAAATACTGTCTCATAAAACATATTTTCAATTTCCATAACCGGACGTACCACTCTCTAAAATGACTGATTCAGTAGAGTTAAATAGAGTAGTAGCCTCCAGACTCATTAGTGTAACCCGTGATATATCTGGTAATGGCTAATTTTCAAGTATGTGACTAACTTCACACCGTAGTCCACTTTGACCACCACCTAAAGTGCCTTCTAAAGTTCAGTAAAGATTCAGCTAGTAGCTCAATTGCCTGCTTAGAAGCAGTGGCCACGAGAACTTCAGCGAATCTGTTTAAGCAAAAAGTGGCTCACACCAAAACGTACAAAACAGATACGTTGAAGCAGCCGTTCTAAAAACAACGAGGTGCATTACTTAATCTTAGCCAAGAAATAAAACGAAACGTTGGTACATGAAAGTGGAAGTTTTAAGCGACATTTCTTGACATAGTTCGCATTTGTAGGTTACGTCCCCGGTGAGGTACCGCGCGTTGAAATTACAAGATATATAGAAAGCCGGTCGGATACTGTTCAATATATTTCTCAACTAACCTTTCACTTTTGCATTCCTTAACAGTGGCCCACTGCAGAAGGAAACCTATTATAAGAATTATTTAACACAGATTATTTTATGCTACTAATGGGCTTCTAATACAGATATTAGAAGACTGTTGTTTAAAAAACACTACTTTAGGTACCCAGGTTGCGTTTGATGACACAAGTTTAAACTAGGTATTGTCTAGAATCGACAGACAGACACACAATATTTTAGTTGATTGTTAGGTCAGTAAATTGTTCGTGACGACAGCAGCATTGATAAACGAAAGCGGTTTTGGACAGTGAAGACTTCAGATCAGGACATTATATTAAACAAATCAATACATTTAATGCACCGTTTATACATTTAAAAGAGGTAGCCCTACAGAAAAGGCAGTCCAAAGTAAGAAAAAAGTCTTACGGCGGCGCTCCCTTGCGCACTATCAGCTTTGCTCTCTTTGCTCACCTTACTCTACTCGCAGAGGCTTTATAATAGCGTCTGCTGCTAACCTTAAATCGTCGTGAGGGTCTCCTACTACAAAACCCAGTTCTCTTCTGCGCCTCCTCCGGGTTCGGAGTTATATCGGCCACTCGTCTCGACGTTCAATTTAAGCATATTTATTATTAAGCTTTGGTCTACCCGTGTCTTTCTCCCTTGGGAAAGTGTCTATCATGGGAATTACATCGTCAGCGGTGTAGCAGTCGGAAAACGCTAACCAAAGTGACCTCGCGGGCGTTCGTCTAGGGCAGTCATAATTTTGCATTTGTACAAAAAGTGTACAAACATTCTCAGCTTTGCAAGTATTAAGTTTCTTGCTGTCGTCTTTTTGTCGTCTCGGCTTGAAATCCCAGGGCGTGGTGCTTTGCCAAGATCCTTCTTATTGTTACAGGTGCTTTAGCCTAAACCACATGAGGTCAACGTAAAAACAGCCTCCGATTCTACGGTAAAAATTTACTTTGTTTTAAACGACATCCTGCCGTTGACTTTTTTTAAACGGTATCTGCGGTTATTGGAAAAGGGAAAGGCCGCTCCAAAGCCAGTTGATCCGCCTCTTTCCATCCAGCGAATTTTTTGAGCGATGCTCATTGAAAATAGATGATAAACCGTTAAACCGCTGAGAGTCAGTGGCCATGCTGCCAATAGGACTGTTCGGAAAACCCGAGATATCTCAACCGGCCCTCGGTGTATTAAAGATATGCCCCACGGAGGATCCAAGTTCATAGGGGTTGGAAAATAATCACTTCTTAAAAAATGTGATTAGCCCTAAATAGCATCTGCGTCTGTTAAAGAGCCCATCATAAAGAGTCTCGCCCCTCGTCAGGGCAGTTGTCTTGATAAAATGGTTCTCGCCATTACAGAAAAGGTCATATCGTCTTTTATCAGCACCATTGTACTAAATATCAGTAGCGATTTCGAAGGGGATTCTCGCGCGCTTTTCTTGTTGTCCTGTGCGTGTTGCCTGTCTTCTATGGCGCCTTGCTAATTGCCTTCTACAAGAAAGAATAGTGGCATTAAAATAAACGAATAGACCCACTCCAACTGGCCTTACATACTTACACTTCGCCGTTTATAATCCAAAAGTCACTATCAGGTAGAGCAAACCGGATTGGTCTGTTCGCATTAACATGGCTGCGGAATTAGGTTAAGTGCGTTAAGTGCGGAAACGACCGTTTGCCGGCCATAACATGAGTGTCCCAAGCAAAATAATCGTTATTGTAGACTTTGAAAATGCCTTCACGCTTAAACAAGACTACCTTCTGTGGTTCTCAGATGACGGCACCCTCGCACCCAGGAAATACCCTGGTGGTTCAAAGAAATATTGTTTTTGTAAAAGAACTCGAGGTTGTCTCAGGACTTAAGCTAAATGAAGCCAAGTGACTGTCAACACTTTGATGGTCCTTCATTGCAGCTCACACAACACCGATACCATGATTTCAAGAATTGCATTACCATTACGATGCGATTAACATTTATAGAGGCGCAACATAACGGCCAAAAATTGGGCCATTCCCTTGCCACAGCTTAGGACAAAGCTGGGCAATGCGCTAAGTATGATGCGTGTCTTCAACGAGCAAGCATGCTCTTACTTGCAAGACAAGCGCCAATAAGTTCGCAAGACACTCAGCCCTGGCCGACGTAATACACCAGGTAACGCAGTAAGGCAACATCCCTACAGTTAAAGAGTGAATTGGACTGTCACAACACAGCCAATTGTAACCGGCTGGCGACTTCTTTTAGACAAAACTGCAAGCTGGCAAAATTTTGGGTTGAACAAACTGTATTGTTCAACCAGTCATAAGAGATTGGGCCTAATAGGTAAACTCACAAGGGGTTTCTGGCTGGGCTGAAAACCAGAATCGCTATGGCAACGGGTGAGGGGACGGCATGGGAGCTTCTACTATAGAATATACCGGTAAAAATTAAACTGCGTCGACTGTCAATTGATTTAATTTTATTAATATTATTAGCGTTGTCCGTGGGCCAGAGGCGAGTCGAGCCGACGTACTAATAATAATAATAACTGTGCCCTAATGACAACTATAAAAGAAAATATATAGTTTAGTAAAATGATATGACATTACTTACAGCATGGACGTCAAGGTAGAAGCGGTGTTTTTTTTCATTTGGATGTAGGCCGCTAACGTTGACTAACAATGAAGGATCCGCGTAAAGAAAATGAGGCCGGCTAAGCACAACTGGAATATAATATTTCCTCGAAGGCTTAGTATTACTGCCGTACCTGTTCCACAAGCTTGCGTCAAACGTTCCCTTCATGTGCGTTGGTGTTGGGCAAAAACAGCTGTACAAAAACAAAGCGTAAAATATTCTGCAGCAATTAGCAGTTTCCACTTTGCAGAAGAGATGGCCTACGCAAATATTCCAATAAAAAACTGCTTACAAGGGAGGCCATTAGAGCTAATTCACAAGCTACAACACATGCCTTATATGTGACCTAAACGCCTTAGCCAAGGGATATGAAGCCATTTTCTAAGAAAGGCTCTGGCTGTTTGCGGAGAAATGCGGACTCTTGTCATTGGCACAATCTAGTTGCGGTAAACATAGATCAGTCCTAACGGCAATACACAAGGTCCTCAGCAGAGCTGAACAAATGCGTAGATCCACCATCTGTACGGGACAGCTAGTCATGGTCACCCTCGTGGATGTAAAGAACGCTTTCAACAACCTACTATGGAAAACTGAGCAAGATGGCTTAGTGGCAAAGCCTTTGCCTTGCATTTGGGAGGACTGGGTTCGAGACCCAGACCGGTTCTCTTCCCACCCTATAATTGGTTTTCAGGGTTCCCAATTTAAACAAGGTAAATGCCGGTGTAGATTAAAAATCAGCCATGATATGAAAAAAACGTACACAATGATTAGAAAAAAAATACCTTAGACACGCTTGTTTGTAAAACGTTCTGCCATACCAAGCAATTTCTGGATATCTTAAGGAGTGGTCAGTTTCAAACGGCAAGATGGTCTTCCCAATGGCAGCCAGGGAGCCTAAAATTCAACGACGTCCTGCAGCAAACCGGAGCTTTGCACTCAACTGCGGAATGGATAAAAGCTGCAGGACTGGCATTCGCCCCAGAAATAGTCAGATCATTCTCCTACCTGGCAAGAAGAACGTTGCACATACAGGTCGAAGGACAAACAATCAAGTTTGCGAAAGAAGCTCTGGGATCACGCTAGACATGTCCATGACGGGCTTATGCCGCATAAAGAAAGCTGAGGAAAAACATCCAAGGCGGCAAATCATATTGCCAGGATACTTCCAAATATACATGGACCGCCGGCTCGTACAAGAACACTGTTGATGGACGTAGCGAAGTCAATCGCGCTCTTCGGGGCTGTCATGTGGGCCAGAGCGACCCTCAAGTCAACAAGAGCAAAGCTGACTCTACGCAGAACGCAGCGGATCGCAGTCTTTAAGGTAATACAAAGGTACAGAACTATCATCACAAACCTAGCTCTACTGCTCGCCGGGGACATGCCCTGGGACCTCAAAGCATCCGAGAGACAGCCTTAAGTGGGACACTCATAGAGAACGACAAATAAAAAGAAAAATGCCACTATAGAAGACTGGCAAGCCGAGTGGGATGCCAGTCGCTCTAGTGCCTCCGAAAAAAGCCTAAGAAAGCTTTCCAAGGCCGGGAGGGGACCTGAACTTCTACCTGACGCAGGTTCTTACGGGACATAACAATTCTTAGTCACACCTTTACCAAACCGGGAAGGCGCCATCAGAAACATGGTTTTCTACAAAAAAAAACACGTAAAAGACACTTCTGAACATACACTCCTCAAATGCCGTGGCGATTAGAAAGATTCGCGAGAGATTGTCCAGAGCGGGAATCACTCATCCCGAAGTTCAGGACCCCCCGCAAAATGGCATAAAAATAATTGGTGGGGTACATCCTGGGTTTGACCCACGCCTAGGAAGTAGAAACTGAAGTAGCACAAAAGGTGCTAAAGACAAAGCATAGAATATGTAAGGAGAGGCAAAACTTTTCAAGGCCGATGCGGCTAAGGAAAACCAACTTTGAATTAAACTGGTTTGCAAGGCATGAGGCAAAGTGCCCTTGAAAGGTGGGGGAACCCGTGAGCAATCCCGACCAGATGGCCCGATAGGCCACTCACCACATCTCTTGATGGCCCATAGCAGTGTTTTATGGAGATCTGGGCCATCAGAGAGTAAAGTTTCAGGGAGGAGGTGCGTTTTGAAAAAGATGCTTAAAGACCATACTCATCGATTTCGCGGTTTCCCGTTTCATTGAAAAGGTCATTGCCTCCGCCAAAACGAGCGATTAATTCGCCGTCAATTGCGTATTGTTTTTGTAGATAGAGAGGCCACGGTTTAGCAATGTCCGGAAAGAAAATCTTTACGCTCCTCGGCGGTTCTTGGAACGCTGGGAAAAGGTCGCCATCTGCAAAAAAATGTTGTGCCGATCAGAAAGCGTCAATATGAGCCTAATAATCATCTCATGCTCGGCCACTATAGAGAAGGTCCGCGTGTTAGTAGTATTTCTGGATATGTGCCATCTCTCTCTCTCTCTCTCTATATATATATATATATATATATATATTCGCGCCACTCGGCGCCCACCGCGCGCCCTTTTTACTTCGGCCGTCGTTTTCAGCTACGAGGGTCACCCATCTTCTTTGCGAAGCTGATCTAACAGGACGGTTGGACGATCTGCGTCCATTGAACGAGTAAACTCTAAACGCCCTTGAGACTCTCCTTAATCTATTGCTGGCGCCTTCCGCTCGAAAACAGGCACAACTACCGATCTCAAAGGTGGGTTTGGGAGTCCCGGATCCGCTCGTCTCTGCAGGGCCAGCGATAGTTTCCTCCCTTTCCCGTTCCGAGAACTACGCCATCGCACTATCAGACGAGACCGGCATCTGTCAGTACAAAGAACACCAGAGACGCCTTCGAGCGGTCGCTGCTAAAGCTACATGCACTTCCAAGTGCCCCACTGGGCACCCTTCTGGACGACGAAACAACCAGAATCGGGGTGGGTCTTCGTCTCGTAGTGACCTAGTCTCCCCTCATCAGTGTAAATGTGGCCACCCCGTAGACGAATTAGCCCATCACGGGTTATCGTGCATCATGAGTGCAGGTCGGCGGGCCAGGCATGCCGGTATTCACGACAGCTTCGGCCGAACGCTTCGGTCAAGTGGTTTCCCTTGCATTCTAGGCCCCATGGCCTCTCCGCCAACGATGGCAAGCGCCCGGATGGGATGACTCTTATTCGCTTCAGTAGGGGCAGGATGCTTGTCTGGGATGCCACTGTCACCGACTCATTAGCACCTTCAATGGTCGGTGCCGGGGCGATCTCAGCAGGCCACGCCGGTAATCTAGCCGAAACGAGAAAGCTCGCAAAGTACGCCCCAATAAGTTACCCACATGAATTTTAACCGATAGCGTTCAAGACCTTGGGTGGCCCAGGCAGCCTCACTCGCAAACTTCTCCACAGAGTCGGCACGCAACTGAACCTCGCAACCGAAGACAAGAGATCTGCGGCTTTCTTGAGACAGCGCCTCGACCTCGAAGTCCAACGCGGGAACGCGGCGTCCGTCCGCGGCACGCTGCTGAAGTGGTCCCAACCCACTCTATATGAGATAGAGGGGTTTTGCAACAAAGTTAACATGAATACCCCATCGTTTAAGCTAGCGCAAAATAATGAAGCATCTAGCAAAATGGTGTTCTTGGCTTGTCAAACACAACGAGTGTCGGCTCTTAAAGCAAATTGTTACCTGCGACGAAGAGTTGATATTCTACGTCAAAATCCTGGTGCGCCCTAGGTAAATATCCCAAAAAAACTCAGGAGGAAACTAACCCATAGACGCAAGATTTTGCTCTTCTATTGATAGGATATACATGGCATCGTTCACCTCGGAGTTCCTTAATAGTGACCAAAAGATAGACACGGGTGTCGATTCACTCTACCAAGTTTTGCCACCCTTTGAAGGAAGAGAGAGTCTCTGGATTTATAGACCACACTGATGCCGATGAGCTGGGATACACTATAGATTTGTCTTTTCGCTAGACAAATATTCTAAGTAATTTTTTCTGGTTTCTTTCCGTAGCGCAGCAACACCATGTTGGCCTCGATGTTCTTTGTGAAGCCATATTTGATTGGCAATATTCCTGTTCAAGCCGATGTCGGATGCGGAGTATGGTGGCCAGGCATCTATCCCAAAGTAGAATACCGCCCATGAAAAGCTTACATTACTAAGAGATACATGGATGCACGGGTTCGATCTCCACCGTTGCACATTTGTAGTTGATGGGGTCAGTCTCGTGAAACGAGAGCGGTCGATGGTGGCTAAGAGCCAGTCTCAAAAAAGTTTATTCATCGATTTATTCCACAATTTTGTCTAAGTTAACGTGTTTACCCTAGAAAAACCCTGATCGGTACCATTGGGAAGCAATTCAAAAATTGAGACCACGTTGCCTCGGAGAATTGTGCGACTCTCTTGTACTAGGCAGTTATTAAGCGTTCGCCCAACTTGGTGAGTAGTCTCTCACTCAGGAGACCAATGACAGACGGAGGCACTTACTGCCGCGTTTCCCTCTACGGTTATCTGAGAACGTTCCCTACACTACGCTATGAGGCTGAAAGTCCTTCCATATTTAGTAGCATAATTAAAAAGTAAAGTTCCGTGCTGGTACGAGGGGTCATCTCTATCCGACGTTTGACGCTCGCATGCAAGATCTCATAAGTTACTAGTGACGGGCGCTCCCTTCGTGCTGGAGATGTTCTACTTCTTTCATTATTTTTTGTTTTCATTTTAAATATTACTATAGGTCTTCTTTAAAATTAACGGTATGTATACTCTTTTACATAAAAGGAAGCGTTACCACATTTTCAATTTGGTGTTGCTACATCTAACGTCCTATGTAACGCTATTGACGTCTCACTCACCTTATGACAGATTACCATATCGCTTTAACACGACTCCTGGCGACAAGACCTTGGGCTTGTATATGTTGGGGGCTAATTAATACTACTCTCCGCATATGTAGCAAATGTGAAATAGACCAATACCTGTTTAAGTGTAATTATTTATATTTGATTTACCTGTACCCTCGAGCTTGTTGCATTGTTTTCCATACGGATAAAGGTAACTGCAAATTAAGTAACATAAACATATATTCTTTTGAGAATTTAGACAATATGGGCGAACTTACTATCACTCGTTTAAATCAGTAAAGACGAAGCCCTGACTAGTTCGCTCATGTGAATACTAAAATATCTAAGGGGGCAATTGTCTAAGGCTCTTGGAGGAAAGTGTGCCAATTTCCTCGACATTTTGTTGCAGCTTATCGTTTACATCGTCATACAAAAAGCTTTCAAGTGTCTGCCAAATGTTATGGCACTTCATAGTGGCGTAGAACTCCAGATGGAAAGCGACGCGTTAGATTTCGCTGAATGTGTCTATATTTGTACATATAGTTTACGTTTGAAAATAAACGAAATGATTACTTAATTATGTCTTTTTTTTCGAAACCAGGCATGTTTATATATATATATATATATATATATATATATATATATATATATATATAATATGTATATATAATATATATATATATATATATATATATATATATATATATATATATATCTGATTTTACTGAGAGGTACTTACGAGAAATGGGTGATACGGGCGAAATGGTTGACTCTCTTAGTATCGGTATGCACCACATAGATGTAATGCCGGTTTCTATTTCTATAACCGAAGTAAGCGTATGTGTTGTCTCTAAAGAAAGGAAACGAAGCCTCACGAGCGGGGCTTACAATTGGGTCGTAGTATCTGTATCGATAAGAAACAAAAAGCATTATTACGATAAAAAAAACAAATCTCTTTGGCCCAAAGCCAGGCAGTATTACTATTCGTTACATCGCGTTAATCGCTTACCAAAAAGGGTACTCATATATGATGGATCTCTGACTACCGATGTGCTAGGTATACAGACACTACTGTATAAAAGCCGCATCCTGGCTCAGTTATGCTGACATAGTTGACGTTTCTATGAACGAAATTGCATATGTTTTTACCTATTGTTATTAGCACGTGTAACACAGGTTTGTTTATTACCACTCAGGCCTTTCCACGCTGTCTCGTAAGTAGAACCAGCGCATGAAACCTATAAATGGCGCAGACGGAGGCACTTTCTTTCAAAGTTGAAGAATTGCAATGTTTGCATAAATAATGTGGTACAAATATTTTATTTCACAATTCAGTTGCGCATTTGAAAATTTATACGAAACAAATGACGTCTTATGCGGCGCCAGTGTCTGTTTTACGTTAAGATGTAAAGCCGAAATCGCTGAGAGTTCATTTAGCGCAAATGTACAGAGAAATATAGATGTCAAGGTGTCCAGTCTCTGCCGAGGCTTGGGCAATCTTTCTGATTGTTTCTACTGCAGGTCTACGGCCGGCTAGCGCATATGCAAAGCATTTTTTCGCCGTCCCAGGAAAACAGAGAATCGGTTTACATTTGTGATAAAACAACTTTCAAGCTGAGATTTTATTTTGACACAGAGAGTTGTGTTTCCACTCTACGGAACCTATGACCAGGTATTGGTGCAATCTTCTGTTCAAAAGGTCGAGCAGCAACGCGCAGAGACAGTCTCCAAACGTCCCTTACCTCCAAATGCATGCAGGAGATTGGCCCAGGACCTGTCATCGATATACTCTATGATGCCATATAATGGATTCTAAATCCAAATTATGAGAAGGAGTTTACGAATTTAAACTTTTGCCTCTGCGGATTACTTTCTGTGGATGCCAGCTTAGCTTACGGCTACGCTTTATAGCTTTTATTTGCTGTGCATTACGCTCTAGCAATCACCATTTAGACGCTCGTAATTGGTTAACTTGCTTGTGTTACGATATTGTCTAAAAGCATTTATCGTCATCGCGTTCTCGTTACAGAATTTTTTTTGTCTCATTACTGCTTGTTTGCCTTGTTTCGAACGGTGCGTTAGCCGCCAAAGCCACCGCTGCTACAAATAAACAAGTTTGTAAATAAAGTAACTTGAAGGCATTTTTTAGAAGATAAGCCTTCACTACAACAATTCTGCAGATAACATCAAGGTCGCAATAGGGGACTACGTTGTCGTCCGCGTATATTACGACAACTGAATTCGGCCCGCACATTGCGAGCTAAGTATGCGACTAGTAGAGCAAATGATTAAGTGGGTTTTCCTGCGAAGTCTTCACATTTTGTTTCAGTTTTAAGGTATTGCCACTCCATATGTCTACTTCCAGGCAATCTTTGGCAGCGAGACTGGAAAGCACTCGCAGAAAAAAACACCTACTCTATTGTGCCGGAATTGAGTCTAATATTAAATGGCGGAGGGATTTGTCAATAGCAACCAAAGAAAACTGCGTGCAAAGGAACTGCCCAACTATTGACTGGAGAACGTAGAACGCATTCTGTGTACCTCGGCCAATCCTGAATCCGGTAAGGTCTTCTCGATAGTTAGAAGCAGTCTTACAATAATCTAATTTGAGAAGGTCCTTATAAGTGTGCGTTCCGATAGATTTGTATTGAATTGCGCTTTTTCTTGAATAGTAGGGATAATCTGGCCCAATGGTTTATTTTCGTCGACTATATAGTTGAACAGAGTAACCAAGTTACCTGCAGTTCTGGCAAGATTCTACCCTGTGCTTCTGGTAGGTCCCATTAAGACTACTGCTTTTTTGCTTCAGGCGACTACGCATAAGTTTGGCGGCCTTATTCTCAAAAGGAGAACTTATGAGGTGCGTGATACTAAGGCTGAGTGAGTAGATACTCAACCGCTGATTCCGACGTGGGGGCAATTGGGTCATATAGAGGCGAGATCAATGCTGATTTGTTAGCTTGCGATCCATGTTGTGCATGTTCCTCTTTCGCGGACGTATAATATAATTATGAAGTTCCTCTTTCGCCCCTCAGCATTAATCCAGCGCTTGCGGTCCGCACTCAGCTGCTTATATTCGGTCATCCATGGTCCATAAAGCAGTCCACGCACTGTAAATTATATAAGCATCGGAGCTTCAAAACCTCGCGACGTTTTAGGTAGCAGAGCAGCGGGAACCACGGATCGCCCGCTTTTGTCGAAACTACCGTTGGACTATTGCTGCCCTTATGGCAGCTTGTAAAGTGACACCTTCTTGATCTATGTCAATCAGTGCCCCATCACCATGGACTCGCGTGTAAATGTATGCAAGCTTAGCTTTCTAGAAGCATACGTCTTTGAAACATAGTGCGTACCACAACTGCGCCCGGTCACGCCTAAATACGCCAACACTAATAAGTGCTTTTGCGCAGGAAGCTCAAGCTCGCACCACTAAACTTCTCTTGGACACTTGAGATTATGTGATAGAAGATTGGTTCTATTCCGCGATGACAAACGTACATGAACTGATCACGGTCATTTGCACAGTCGAGTACTCCTTCTGGCACAGCGGTAGCTTTCTAGGTGTTGTTGCTGTGGTATTGTTGCTAGACGGCACTACAACAGTTGTAGTGCCGCGTTTGTGCATTCGCCTGAGCTATTTCGGTAGCGGGCAAGACTGGCAAATTGGAAATTACTCCGGCGAGCTGTTCACAGGCGCTCCAATGCTTAACGCTTAATACTGACTGCTAAGGGGCATCCGGGAATTTGCGCAGGGCACGCTCACACTCAGATAGTCGAATATTGTTTTAAGTCGCGACTAGACTAATTCACTGCAGGAAGAGAAGTAACTGGTTGTGAATATGTCGAGACCAGTGCGGCTTGGAACAACCACGGAAGACCTCCCCGTCGGCTCCCACAGACGTGCACAATAAATGAATGTAAATCTTATTTAACAATTATTCGAAACTACTCACTGCTATACAGCTACAGAGTTGTGTATTTCTGATGAATTCTACGTATATAGCACCTGCTTGTAAAACCTATATCAATGGCGCCTACGATTTAGAGTAAAGGTACGTGAGCCTTGGGGAACTAAACTATATTAGGCTTAAGCAGGCCGGTATCAATATCCGCTGTAAAAAACCGTGGCCATAGACCAGCAAAACGTAATTAGTTCCTAATAATAATAATATCGAAAAGACACTTTGCAGAGTGAAAGCGGGATTTGTACTACATAAGATAGCTCATAGTATAGCTACTGTGCATCTGAACCATATGCTCACATATGAAGATGCACATGGATTAAGTTTTTTGCACAAACTAATTGCTTAACTATTTACACAAACGAAACCGGAAACATCGTCGGAGCATCGTGTGCAAGTACTTTAGAGAGCCAGATAAGATATTTTTTCGTATATTGCTTTTGTATGAATTATTCCTTTGTTCAAAATTGTGCACTTATTTTAAATTTAGTTTTGACCGCCAGTTTTGCCAAGCGTCTAATGGTATGGGACGCTGCTAGTGCTAACTTGTTCTCTAAATACGGTTTTTGCCATGTTTGAGGCTTTCAGTGATGATATTTTACCTAAAAAAAAACATTTTTACTTTCTTTAAGTTTCAGTCAATAGCGTCCAAACGTAAGCAAGCTGTGTCACCGAACAATGAATGTTCTTGATAATTTTATCTCAGGGTCCCATGTGCACTTCTGTGTGTTGTAAGTGTAAAAAAGGCATCCGCTGTAGAAATAAATACATAATCTAAGACTAATGTGCCAAAAAAGAGCTGATTCAAGAAAGACAGAAGCTATAACAAGTAAGTTTGCAGCTAGACCGCTAAAGCTGTGCAATCCTGAAAAAACTCGACTGCTTGTCGGTGCTCTATTGACACAAAATTAAACACAATCGTTTTCCTGGTTACATTGAGAACGTGTATCCATCAAATTGTAGATTTATATGACCTCTTGTTAACCACTCCTAAGGACGCGACAACTAGGCTTAAAATCACATGTTACTCGAAAATCAAAGCTTTCAAAAAATATGTGTAATGGCACACCATTTACACTTCTGCAGGAAATATACGTTTAATAGTAGTTTCTTAAAATAAGCAAACCAGAAAGCTCGCTTGTCTTCTGTAGGCTCATTATTGTTTGAATTAGCCTCCAATGTTACCCCATTGCAAAGTGTGCTGAAACGAGCTGAGAGATATGCATGCAGACTTAGAGGCATACGGCAGGAAAAGTCTGCTGTGAAAAACAGGTTTCCAAAAGGCACCCGTACAAGGATCATCAAACCTATATTATGTAAGATACACTTGCAGGGACCCTTTGCCAAAGTATGACGTAGACTAAGTATAAATTGTGATCCAAATCATTCATGAAAAGTAACAACGTATGCCTTAACTTCTTGAATCAAATACGCGAAATATGACAAAATAAATAGATAATAAATCCAGCTTACCCTTTTATAAAGTATTCGTAGACAGTGGTGTTTAGAAAAAGGCTCTTTTTTTGTAATATCCAGCGCTGCGTGCCGTTTGGGTAAAAAAACATAGTAGCAGCAAAGTTCACCGTTGTAATGTCATCCTCCAGGCTGCCATTAGACATATTGGGCTGAAAGATAAACATCTTTTTATCCATATAATGAAGAAGATCGCCCGTGAATTCGCTTGCTTCCTTTCTGTATTCAACCCTGGAAAAGTTAAAGCAAGTAAGAATTTATTATGCACTGAGCGAGGAATAAAACAGTAATTGTAATAACCCATCACAACATGGTTTGCCCCCTATTGGCCAGCTTGTATTTAACGTATTTTTGACCGCCCGAGTGGGGCGTTCAACGGGATATACAGATAGTTAACCAAGTTCCTAAAATTAAAACCAAAAATTTTTTAATTCTTGTTTTTAATTTTTTCTTATTCGATAAAATAAAGTTTATTTCCGTATAATACATTAGGTATATGTTACACACATCAACTAGCTAAGCCAATGCGCATTGTGACTGTCACGTGTCCGTTTCGATGAGGCCAGGGCGAGACCACTTCAGGAGAGTGCCCCAAACGGAGGCAGCGTTTGCACGTTGTATTTCAAGATCCAGGCGTTGTTTAAGAAAGGACGATGACTTGTTATCACCGGATGACAGGTTTAACAAGGTCCCAACTTTGAGGATCAGCTGCTTGGTCCGAACGCCAGGGGCACCCAGGGTTTCAAACGCGAGAGGGCAAAATTCATGGGGATAGCCGATTAATGAGTATTTTCTCAACTTGTTAGTCTCCGCAAGGTGGGCTGCATAACCAGCTTCGGATGCGCCGCCACCGACCATAGAAGGAGCTAAGAAGTCGGTAACGGTTGCATCCCAAACTAGCATTTTGCCTCGCTCGAATGGTGTGAGTGTCATACCATCTGGACGTTTGCCGTCCTCCGCGCAGAGGCCTGGGGGTTCAAGAATGCACGGACGACCGCACGACCTAAGGGCTCTGCTAAAGGTCTCATTAATAGCGGCATGTCTCGAGCGTCGTCCTGCACTAATAATGCACGATAGTCCGTGATGTCCTAGTTTATCGACGAGGTGACCACATTGGCACCGATGAGGGCTAACTATGTCTGCACCTAGTCGTAAGCCTACTGCTATGCGAATCGACTCGTCATCAAGAAGGGTACCTATGGGGGCACTGGGAAGCGCGTGTAACCAGGCCCCTGAATCCTTGGCGGATACGGCGTTTAAGCGAGCTCTGGCTGTGTCGTCGGCAGCTTCGTTAAAGAGACGTCGTTGTACCTCGTCGTGCAGAGGGGAACTCCGGTCGCGCTGGGACAGTACGTTTTCAGGCCTAGTTCCACAGCGCGCCTCAAGATTCTCTTGAAGATGGGCTAAGCGGTTTCTAAACTGGTCGACTCCCGCTGAATCTAAAAGAGGGGTTGCCCTGTTTTCCGCGCTTAGCATCGACGAGACTATAGCAGGCCCAGCCAGGGTCAGTAAATTTGGTACACCGAGGCCTCCTTTAGAAACAGGTAGTAATGCCTGTTCCCGTGCGCTGGGTGGTAGAGATGTATCCAGCAGGGACTCGAGGGTGGACAGTGTCAAATCGTTGAGCCTTTGCAACTCATCGCCTTGGTTAGATAGGTCGGCCCCTCGAAGAAGGTGGATGAGTCTTGAGGACGAGAAAGAGGACCTGAGTAAGAAAAGTCCCCGGTGTGCTCCCAGAAAAGGAAGACGAGCAGCGGCATTTTCCAAATTCAATCTCCAGCGCTCGATTGCTGCTGGGAGCCCCTCGGGGCAAATTGGTACACCTAGTAGCTCCAGGTCGTTCTTGACGGTCATCTTGCAGCCGGGCAGGAGGTCTCGGAGTAACTGTATTTTAAGGGACTCGATGGTGGGGCCAAGGAGGCATATTTTGCATTTGACCGGGTTTAACTCCAGCCCAGATGTAACACTGAAGTTAAGAACCCGTCGAATATCATCGGCTACTGTGCAAACATTTCCTCCTAACAGACCATCGTCAAGGTACCAGAGGTTCAGCGGGCTCCTAAAGGAATCCACCAGATCCTTGATACCCAGACAAAACAGAGGTGGTGCTAAGGGATCCCCCTGCTGCAGTCCGGTGGCGGACGAAATTGCATGCTCGGGCAGGACCAGATGGGAAGGATGCCTATATGCCAGTCCGACGTGGTTTAATAGATGAGGGGCGTGGGATGCAACGGCCTTCATCAGGTGATCGCGTCTTATATTGTTAAAAGCGTTTTTAAAATCGAGCTTTACAAGAACCCCGGGGGGCTCGCGTGAGTCGAGGAAGGCCCGGGTTGCGTGAATGGCTACTTCGGTCCCGGCCGGCGTCGCGAATCCTAGTTGATGTGCACCAGTTGCGTGAGAAATAACGGCTTTGTTGTGGTTGCATCCGATTTTCGCGGCAAGCCTGCGTAGCGAAGACGAACATGCAATGGGACGTACCGATCCGTCCTTTTTCTTAAGGGCGAATAATCTTGCACCAAATATCAACGGCTGGAGGCAAGATGGGGGGTTACCCCAAAGAAGAATGTCTACAACTTTTGCCAATGCGGAGAGCAGGCTAGCGGCGACGTCTTCGAGAGACGGGGAAAGAAGGTCCATTAGTAACCGGGGTCTTATAAAGTCTAGCCCTGCGGCGGAGCTCTTGGAGAAGCTCTTAATAGCCGCCTGAATGTCTTCCTTTGACGTGACATAGGGCATAGGGGTTCTGGTGAGTGTCGGCCATTCCAGGTTTTCGGGAGCTGGTGGGTGTTGCTCTCGCAAGGCCTCTATACGGTCTATGCCAGGCGTTATGGTATCTGTAGACACAATAAGTCTGGCGGCGCCAGAAACATCTCCTTCGGAGAGTTTAATAATAGACTGGCGCACGATATCATTATTGAATGGTTTAAGGGTCGAGACGCGGGAGTGAGATGTGGCAATCACGTCTGACAGAAGCATATTCCGGTGGAAATCGCGAAGATTGTTGCGGATAATGACTGAGAGGGATGAAGCGTCGCTGCGGGCGCGGGGGAGGCAAAGGACCACGGGGGCAAAAGAGAAGAGGCTATATCATGCTTTAACGTCGTTATCAGATGAAACTGCTGTGAGTACACGGGCCAAAAGCCTCGGCCACCTGTCTCCTGACTGACTTTGGTACAATTCGAATTAGCCTGATTTGCCTCTTAACAGCTTAAATATCCTCCAGGATTTGCGCCGGTTGCAAACGAGGGGGCTCAGAGGTGGTCGATATGGAGGAGGAAGCGTCAGTGGCGGTCGGGTGCTTAGCTGATATATGTCTTGTTAAGCCACGCCGTATGTATCGTCCGTCGCAAAGTGGACATTTAATAGTAGTTGAAGTAGTGCGTGGCGCTTCTCAGTCTTGAGCTATGCGATCGTGATTATTCATGATTGTACGATTTTTCGTAGATTGTCCACTAACGGTAGGAGTTGCAACAGCGGCTCCAAAAGCTCTAGTAAGCCCTTGAATTTGGCCGATATCTCTGGACTTAAGCCTGTAAGAATCTGAGACAATCCGAGGGAGGTGCTTTTAGAGCCGGACATAGCCGAAGTCGCTTTACGCGTGCGCTTGATGGGTGTTTTGATTCGATGTTGCCTTACAACGGGCGACCTGCGGCGTGTCCGCCCTGTCGATCTTCTGCTTTTTCTGTTGGGGATTGATATGGGAGCCGGGAGTAGCAGCTGTGGCGTAGGATCATTTTGTGATTGAAATATCTCGCGGACGACGCTAGCGTAAGAATGTTGTTGTGAAACCTGAGATGCGTTGTCTACAGTCAGGGCTGATTTGGGGGGTATGTCGGTGATCTCGGCCGTCGGGTGCAGGACCTTCACCTGGTGCAGTGTGCGGGCCTCGAGTATGATTCGGTTTCTTTCCCGAAGGTAAGCCAGTCGAGGGCAAGCAGATGAACCCGCCGCGTGAGCACCACAACAGTTCACACACCTTGCTGAATTGGGACAGTCTGCAGCTAGGTGCCCGGGAGTGCCGCACTTCTTGCATACTTGGAGCATTGTGCATCTGTCGGCAAAATGTCCCGGCCTCAGACATTTATGACATAACTTGGGTTGGTCGGGCTCGAGAACTACTTGATGAGTTTGGTATCCAAGGAATACGGATGGCGGAGGTTGGCGCGTAAAGGAAAGGATCACCTTACCAAGCATCACTCGCGCTCCGTTTCGCATGTGAAATAATCTTTTCACGTGATTGACTCCAAGTAACGACAACTCGCGTAGTATCTCTTCTTCTGTGATTGATATTGTAACTCCGTGTATCCTGGCTTTAAAGATCGACAGGGATGGGCTGTGTGTGACTACCGGTAAGTTTCCTAGGGCTGAAATCGAAAGCACCCGGCGTCCGTCCTCAATTCGCGAAAGCCACACGATAATGGATTTCCTGTCACCGGATATTCTGCATCCGGGAGCCACGTCGTTTATATGCTTGTACGTCGACAATAGCGAGCCTTCAGGAAACTCTGCTGAGGCTTCTCCTTCGGATGGTTCTCTTCGGATAATCACCTTAAACGTCCCTAGTTCACCAGACGATATACTCTCCATTAATTTAGCAAGGCTCTTTTGCTCGCGGGACGCAGTCAGTTTTTCCCGGCGGGATACCACACGAGTAAACCCGTCGTCAGCCTTGTCATCTTCGGCGCTCGTAGAGAATGAAGACAACTTCTTGCGCTTGGAGCCTATAACGCGCTCTTCTGCCGTGGCGCTCCCACTACACTGGCGTGGCGCGGGGTGCTCGGTAAGGTTGGGCTCGGTTCACCGGAAACATCCATGGCCGGCACATTGTGGGTGTTTGCGACGACCCCTTTCGGGGCATCGGTCTGATCAGCACACGAACTGGCGTCGACTGGGCCTTGTCGTAACCTGGATATATCCAGGGTAGGCGGCGGCGAGGCAGTACTACCCCTGCTGGGCGGCATCGTGGCCTTTGCAGGCAATCTATACGTATTAAGTTGATATTTTCAACTAAGTAATACGCAAAATATAATCAATACAATTAAAACGATTTAAAAATGATTTAAAAACCGGTGACACGCGCGTGATTTGAACCCGGGAACTTTGTTTGCGAGTTGGCGCTCCTCCCGTCTCGTCCACAGAGTCACGTGGCTGTACGCTGGCCTCCCGCGATAGGGGATCGCAAAGCGACGCCAAACGTAAACAAACGCCCGTTGTGATGACGTTGTAAATCGAACACAATCGCCTGTCAGGCTGAGTGGAGTTGAAACTCCGGCAGCACTACTTGGTACACGTTGGGGTGGGCTTCACACCTCTCTCGACACCTCTTAGTCTGTTCGGTCACTGTTGTAGTTTTCCTTACGATTGTCACTCCTGAACAGGGTAAACGAATCCAATTAGCGGGAGCAAATGTTGGCTTCTTATTCGATATACTCTCCAAGAAGCTCAATACACTTTTCCCACCAAGATGTCAGAGCATTTATAGCTATTGAGTAGAATTCCGCGACTTTAGACTAAAAATAGGCATTGACAGCAGCCTTAACCTCTTCATTACTGCAAAAACGCTTTCCACCGAGACTATTCTTCAAATGTCCGAAGAGGAAATAAACAGAGGGGGCCAGGTCTGAAGAATAGAAAGGTTGTTCAATAAGTTAGAACCTCAGTTGGGCCAGTTTTGCCGATGCTTGCCGCGACTTGTGTGCAGGAGCATTGTCCTGGTAAAACAGGACAACCTTCTTCTGCAAAGCGGGCCGTTTCACGATCAGTTTTTGCTTCAGGCAGTCCAACAGTCTTGCATAATATTCGCCCGTAATTGTTTTACCGCTGTCAAGGTAGTCGACCAGAATTATTCCATGTTGGTCCCAATAAACCGTAGCCATCATCTTTCCGGCCGATGCCGTTGTCTGCACCCTTCTCGGAGGTCCTTCACCACCTTGGGTCTCGGGAGTGTAGTGATGGACCCATCATCGACGGTCACGAATCTGCGCCAAAAATCCGACGGATTTTCCGACATCGTAGCCAAATTTCGCTGTGAAGCGGAAACACGCGCGTCTTTTTGGCCTTGGTTGAGCAAATGCGGCACCCATTTTGCTCTGAGCTTTTTCATCTTCCAAGTTCTCGTGCAGAATGAAATGCACACTATCCAAACTGATCCCCAAGGCCTCCGCTTTCTCCTTAATGTTCACTCGCTTATCTGCGGCAACGATTTTCCGCACTTCTTCCACGTTTTCCTCATCAGTTGCCGTTTTTGGGCGTCCTGAACGTAGTTTATCCTCGGTGCTCCTGCGACCTCTTTTTAACTCATTAATCCAGTTGGAAACAGTGGCAAAACATGGCGCAGAGTCACCGTACACCACGTCTAACTCAGTTTTCACTTGGGTCGCATTCCAACCTTTAAAATAAAAATGCTTGATAACCACTCGAAACTAGTTTTTCTCCACTTTTGAAAATCATGCCTATACGCTGCACAGGATCAAACGAAATCGCAACGGCCAATCACCCTAATATGTTGACTGCTAGCAGTCGAAAAATTGCCGTTTCCAATAGCGGTGAAAGCAAAAATTCGAATTCTGAAAGTTCATTTTAAGGACTTGTTGAACTACCTGTATTTTGATCAAAATTTCGGCTTGGCCAACGCTCCCTCTCTCTTACGCTTCGAAAGCTTGAACACTCAGATATCTTTAACCGCACATCATAGATTATGAAGACATAACAACCTTACGTGAATGTTTTTCCGAGTCAAGCTTAGTGACAAGTTAGGCACATCGTGTTATTTCTAAGGTTTTTGTGTTTGACGCCTATTGAATGGCATTAAGCAGTGGCAATTATCTTATATGCAGATGACCTAAAATTTAACCTTTCTATTCTTTAAAAACTTAAACCTCCAATTAAGAAGTATAAGTTTCACCTAACTTTGACTCCGATCGTCATATGAACCATATCGTAGACTGCTGCGTATTGTTCTGCTGAATGAATGAAAATATTGTCCTCTGCATCGTCTTCAAGGGGCATCATATGAAGGTGCCCCATGTAAAGGTGCCCCCAAAATAAAAGACCTGCCACTCATATTTTGCAGTATGACATGCAAATTATCTCATAAAATACCCATCAACAAAAAGTAACTAAATGCTTTGTTTTTCCTACTAAAGCCCGTGATAACGCATACGAAAAGCACGCACAGCCAAATGCAGCGTCAGCCTATATACATATTCGAATAAATATGATTTAAAGGGATGTACACATGGACAAAACTAACCTGAATACGTACGGTCCGAGTTCGCGCATGATCGGTCGTTTTCCCTTTATAAAATCGTTATAGTTCGTGAGATTGAACACGTAGAGTGATTGGTAGGAATTGACCACAGAACTAAAATATATCCTGTCTAGAAAAGAATGTCTCAGAAAAGGCGTAGGCTGCTCCCGCTGAATTTCTTTTAAAGCCCAAAGTAACAGACCGATGTCGATAGGTAGCAGAACAACAGCCATGACTGCAATTTTTATAAACACATAAACCAGAAGCCCAACTAAGTTATGCAGCTGACAGGGTGCCTGGAGCAAAATACTGCATACAGTAGTATTGATTCGTATGCTTTGCCTTAGAGGTAAGTATTAAGAGCAAGTATACAACAGTATTTTTTAAATGACGGAAACAAAGTCTCAGTTGCAAGTAGACAATATAATGCGAATCATATATTTGGCAAACTGCTATGCGCGCATGACCCAAATGCTAGAAACTAAAAGTACTAGATAATTTACTTTTAGCAAATATTTGGGAGCCATCGTTAGCATATAATCGGTTGCAATTAGCGCAATCCCTAAAAAGTTTGGGTTTTATTTACAATGGCCTTGCTTGTTTAGATTGTCGTTTTATCATATGGTTAGTAGTACTTCTGTACTAATGCTGAGTATACTTGGAAAATAAATGTTAAACTAAAACCACTTATTGTGACCTCTCGCTATTTCGTTGACGTTCGGCCAAATATTTTAGAAACAGTTGATAACAGCTTGCCGCCTATACGGTGGAGTCTGATCATGCGACTTCCGTAAAATTGATTAAAACGATCGGCTTGAGTGTGCAATGTCTAAATCAATGCGAAGTTGCCTGTGGCACAATATCATCTGGCATCTATCGTCATCGCGTTCTCGCTACTGGAAATTATATAGGCTTTCTTCGGCAGAGATATATAGCAGCAGAGCAATGACAACGACGCCCAACACAAACAACCAGCAAGTCCAAAGGTCGAATTTTATAACGGTTGCTATGGCAACGCCTTGTTTCTAACGGTACATTAGCCGCCTAAGCCATTGCCGCTACAAACCTGGTTTGTGCAATGCATTGTTAGAGTGCGTATATATATATATATATATATATATATACAGAAAATACGTCGAAAATTTGCTGGATCCAGATCGCATCAACCGTTTGTCTAGGACACTCAACTTCGATTCAGAGGGCCTCAGCGTAGGGAGTCTCCGCGAAAAACTGACAACAACAATCCTGAGTTGCGTAGCTTCCCCCTCCACTCGGCGCTCAAAACCATGGTTCAACAGACGAGGCTCAAAAGTATGCGTGCTTTCTCGCCCGTTTCTGTCCAGAGATAACCGATTTTACAATAGGATCCGCAAATGGTACTCTAATACCCTAAAAAAGACCCGGCTTGCATATCTTGAAACACAAGAAGTAAAGTTTTTTTTTTCGAATGTTTACATTCGAGCGGTAAGATGTATATTCGTAAACCAATCATTGGTTAATAAAACTACTACTACTAACATTCGAGCGGTAAGGAGTATCCTCGCAGTTCTCTGTTTCATTGGTGTATATTAGTGCTTTCTAGATCATACCTGACGTTAAGAATTGGTGCAGTTCAACTTCTTCGTCTTGTGCATCTTTTGTGCTGTGAATTGACCCGTTATGGGTGGACGTTGTACACTCGCCTAAGGGCGACCCACCATCTGGGAAACCCATAGCAGGCACGACGACGACAACAACAACGCTACCGCCACCGGCTGACGTCAACAATAACGACGATCCGCCTCCGGCTGATGTCAACAACAACGACAATCCGCCAGTCAGCTGTGTTCGAAATGCTGGCGCCGAGACTGCAGTAACTGCAGTCCGTTGCCGCCGCTGCCAACTCTCCGTCAACAAGTGGAAAGGGATGCTGCACAAAGAAGAAGAAACGGCAGGCGACTAACCCGCCTCAGCAGCAGCAACCGTCGAAGGAGGTGAAAGACGTCGGCACTGCCACGGTGTTGTCAACGTCAGGTGCTGCTACAACCGGCGCCGGTTGTGTTGTTGTGTGTAATGCGGCCAACGGCCAAACAACAACCGATGCTACGACCATCGTCTGCGAATCTCGTGACGAGAGCAGCACGCACGTTCTGGGGCAGACAGTGTCACCTGGCAGCGCGGAAGAAGCTGTTTCACGAGATGATAATCAAGTGGCAGGGGACGGCGATGCCCTCAACGATGGAGATACTGAGGGTTGGATTGAGGTCGGTGCTGGTGGTAAGCCGGCTCTAAAGATGACTGCTCCCAGTGTTGTAACCAAAGAGCGCACTGAAGCAATTCTCTTCTCAGCAGACGACAAACAACTTGAGAAAAAAATTACCAAGGTGTGCATTGATATAGCCCAGCACAGGGAAATTGATGAGCCCTGCTTTGCTCGCAGTGGTGAACTCGTTATTGTGGCTGCTGACATTGTGGACAGGGCTACTTTGCTAAGTTTAACACAGCTCGCGGGTATCTCTGTTCAGTCACGAACGAGTGGCCAAAGATCCACTGTTAAGGGTAACATTTGTGGCGTTCACCCGTCACTCAGTGACGATTTAATTGTCAACGAACTGAAGACTCTGGGGGTAACTGGGGCCATTCGGGTGCCGTCGCAAAACGTTAGGACTGGCATTGTTATGCCGACAGACAGTGTTATCCTCACCTTTGTGGGCATCGAATTTCCTGCTGAGGTTCGTCTCGGATTGAAAACCCACGGGGTGGTGCTCTACAGGGAGCCTCATCATTGTTACAGGTGCTTTAGACTAGACCACATCAGGCCGAAATGCCCGTGGTCGTCCCCACGTTGCCGCCGTTGCGGCTCTACGAATCGCCTCCGTAAAGACTGTACTCAACCCCCAAAGTGCTGTCTCTGTAAGGGGTCTCTTGAGTCTACCTGGGGATCGTGCCCTCATCGCCTCCATCGGATGGAACAGCTTAGAAGATCAGCCCCATTACGCATTCAGCAAAACTCCTCCGCTCCAACGGTGAAAATCTGCTCACCCGTGAACGACATACGGCCATCGGCATCTTTTTCTAAATGTTCCTTTTCTGCGGTGGTTCAAAACGGGGTTAAGGTCCAGCCATCGGCCTCGCTACCTAAACGGTCTTTTTCGGCGGTTGTCCAAAACGGGGTTAAAGTCCCTTTACAACCGGCAGATCAGGCTCAAAAAGCGGAGGACGATAATAAGGAGCCCATCCCTAATGTTATCGCCCCACCGCAAGGGGACTGGCTCGACAGGATAATGCTCGCCATCACTGAAAAAATCATACTGTTTGTTATCGACACTATTGTAACACACATCAGCAGCGCTATCGAGAAGGAAAGAAATTCTCATGCATTCTCCCTGGCGCGCCTTTACAAGTCGCTTCTGATGGGCCCGCTATCGGGTCTCCAAACAACCTCACTGCTGGCCTGCGCGATCAGCTTAAAGACGCTCTGTTGTCAGCTGTAACTTCAAGTTTGGCTGGTCTGCGTCCGCCCGAAACGGATCCCGCGATGACAGCTGCCTCCCCTGTTGTCGCGTGCGACATCGCTCTGAAGTCTCCTCCGGCCTCGCAATGATGTCACAACAAGACATTCGCAGGTGGGCCGTTTCCTCTGTCAGCAGTAAGAAAAGCAACGGTCTGAGTCCGTCCACGAGAGACGCACTTCATGCAAGTTCTGTAACAAGTACACCGGCGCAGGTCTCACTGCAAGACGTGATCCTCGAAACGTCGGAAGCCAAGAGCGCATCTAAGATGATTTCCTCTTTACCCCGGGGTATTCGCGACAGCGTGTCTTCGGAGCTTGCAACTCTGATCAATGAGGTCTGCTCAACAGCAATCAGAGATTCATATAAAAGACTACTGCAATTTCCAACTGCAGTATTCTGCATACCATCCCAAAAGGAACGCGGCCGAACCCTCACATCGGTACTACGCGAGAATCTTAACCGATTCTGGGCGGGAAACGGTCCTGAAACGAACCCATGTGGTTCATCATTACCTAGTCGGCAAGAAAGTTCGTCGCGCAACAACTCTGCGATGATTCGTGTTGTTCAGGGGAAACTCTCGGCGACGTTTCCTCTGCAGCAAGGGTTCTTTATCCACCGACACAGTAGCGCCGCTCTCGACCGAAACGAAACTGGCGCTCCTGGGCAAACATCCGCTTACTCCACCTGATCTATCCTTTTCTCCGCCGCCTGATTTCGTGCTCCCTGTCTTCTACGGCGCCTCGCTTAATGCTTTGCGCAAAAAAGATGGTGGCATTAGACCCATTGCCGTTGGCCTGACTCTGCGCCGCTTAGTCGGAAAAATCATAATCAGGAAGAGCATGCCGGACATCGTCGCAATGGTCTCTCCGCATCAGCTCGGCTGCGGAATCAGAGGAGGTGCGGAAGCGGCCGTGCATGCAACACGGGCCATAACAGGGGTGCCCCAGAGATGGTTCTCGTCAAGTTAGATTTCAAGAACGCCTTTAACACGCTCAGACGTGACCACCTGCTTAAGGCTGTTCGCTCTTACCTTCCCCAACTTTATTTGCTGGTATACCAGATGTATAGACTTCCGAGCAAGTTAATTTGGCAGGGAGAGTTTATCGAGTCGTGCTCCGGTGTTCAACAAGGTGACCCCTGTGCCCGCTTTATTTTGAATTGCTATTCACGAACTTCAAACGCGCCTTACTTCCGAACTCCGACCTTGGTTTCTGGACAACGGCACTCTCGCTGGAGACGTCTCGGTGGTCCAGAAAGACATTGCCCAGGTAAAAGACTTCGAGGCGGTCTCGGGACTCAAGCTGAACGACGCCAAGTGCGAATTTTTTCCCTTTTCAACAGGACCCTCAACTCGGCTTCATGCTTCAAATGGTTGGCGATTTTCTGCCAGCTGCGAGGTAAATTCCAGATAACGAATTCGAGCTTCTAGGGGCACCAATTCTGACCGAATCTATTGGCTTATCTTTAGCTAAAAAAGGCTCCGACCTTGTTCGCTGGTTCTCTAGACTGCGACTATTAGACGCTCACCCAGCGCTCTTCCTGCTTCGCGCGAGTTTGTCAACGCCGAGGCTTATGTACCTTTTGCGATGCTCACGAGCCTATGCTGCTTCAATCGTTTGACGAAACCTTGCGAAGTACCCTTCAGGGTATCTTAAACGTTCAGCTTAGGCAAACCTCGTGGTTACAAGCTTCGCTTCCAACTATATATATATATATGTATATATATATATATATATAGATATATATATATATATATATATATATATATATATATATATATATATATATATATATATATATATATATATATATATATATATATATATATATATGTATATATATGTATATACATATATATATATATACATATTTACATATATATATATATATATATATAGAAAATATTGTGCTGATTTATTAATAATTTACAATACGTTTGCACACTCGGCAGTGCTCGCCTTAATACAAATGGTGGTAAAAAGGTGTCACTTGAAGTTAAGAGTCAGTTGTCCGTGTCCTTGCTTCATGGTAGCCCCCGCTCTTATGGACCCAATGCGAGCGGTATATCCTCAAGGTTCCTTGCAAAGTTAAAACGGTGAGATCCATAAGATTCCTCTTCGTGACGCCGAGCCCCAAGAGCGTCCTCGCAGATTTGGAGTCCCATACACCACTCATAGAGATAGTGATGGATCCGAATCTGCGAGGTTTTTGCGGGTCGGGGAGCGCCGCTCTTAGGAACTCGACGTCATATTTGGCAATCTTGTCTTGTTGTGCTTTTGCCAGGTCCCGGTTCGGGCCGCAAACCTCGGCATCTAAAACCCAGATCTCGGTAGGTGTTGTTATTACGAGGTCGGGCTTTAGACCCGGTGCGCCCGGTCGACGGTATACTCGCTCACGAACCACCCCATGACCCCTTTCGCGGAGAAGACGCGCCACGCGATCACAGACGTCGTCATGTCTCTTTATGGTTTGTTTGTGTGTTGTATCGCACATCTGAGCGACATGAGCGAACCTCTCAGGAGCATGACACCCGTGCCTACAACGTTTGTTGTAGCCCGGGCGTCCCCTGGCCAATCTGGCACGCGTTGGTAGTCCGTTGATCCTGAGCTTTAGAAGGTTTAAATACTCCTTACCAGATAGGTAGGGCATACCCTTAGTCCAATAATGTACAGAGGGCGTCTCGTGTGCTATTTTTTTTTAAATGTGCCCCATCGAACGTGTTGTGTAGTTGTTGAGACCAGTAATCGGTCTCTTGTGTAGCGGTCTCAATGGAGGTTCCCAAGCGCTCGCAAAGAAGTCTTGTTTTCGCAAGATCTTTTTTAAAGTGCTCGGTGGTTAGCATCCATTGGACCCCAAGGTGCGTGGAGTGTTGTAGTGCTGTCAGGCGGGAGAGGCGGAGTCTGGGAATAAATGTTTGGAGGCAGGGGATGTCCAAACCGCCGTGTGCTGTGTGCGTGTACAGGTAGGCGTTCGGCACCGAGTTTTCGAGCTTAAGCCATTTCGACTTAACAACATTTCTGATCTCTTTATCTAGGTCACTAAGGAGTGCGTAAGATGGTCTGGGACCGGAGACCAGTTTATATAGGAGACGGGGAATGAGAAAGTCTTTCAAAAATATGAGTCTTTGGTGGGGTTTAAGGGGAGCTATCGTGAGTCTGTTGAGTAAATTAAGGAGTATATCCTTAGTGGAGTCAACTCTGCCATTGCTGTCAAGGTCGACTCCAAGATATATCCATTGATCGCTCATACATTTAGCTGGCAATTGCCGATCTCCAACGTTAAATTCTGGTACGGTATTGATAAAACCTTTACCTTCCTTCCTATTAAATAGGTGGGAGATAGTAGAGCTTTTATTAGTTTTTATTATTATTTATATATATACATATATATATATATATATATATATATATATATATATTATACATATATATATATATATATATATACACATATTAATATATATATATATATATATACTATATATATATATATATATATATATATATATAATATATATATATATATACATATACATATACATATATACACATATTATATATATATATATATACACACATATACATATCTGTATATATATATATACACATATATATACATATATATATATAAATATATCTGCGCTATCATTTTGGTACAAAATGTATAGCGGCGCGAGCCGTGGTTGTGGAGATGCTGAGATTGAGTGCATGCATAAATGACCTATTTCATTGATGCATGCACTTAATCTCGACATGCCCGCCGAAGAATCTTAATTACTCCGCAAGTACGCCTCGCATGGCCGTATGTTTAGAACCAAATGATTGACATCTATAATCAACGCACAGAGCATAGAGTAGCAGGAAAATAACGCCAATTGTGATTTGTACTCCCTGAAGGTATACGAAGCACGCCGTCATTGGCATTAGGACAGTAGGTTCATCGAGTCGCCGTTGTTGTGGGAGATCACCTTCATTATGCACTCCAGCCATGCATCTAGACGATCACTTGTGTGTAGACACGTTTTCAATAAGCATGTCCATGGCATTGCCATAAACATAGCTGCCTTGATACGTTCATTTTGTATTAGGTCGGGGCCAAACATCTCATTTCTCCGGCAGACCATGACACACTGGATTTCCTGAAGTATGAAAAGCAGCCCTTCTTGCTGGGAGAGAATCAAAAATTCTTTCATTTCTTCAAAGTGCTCGCGAAAGCAACCGCAGCTACAGAAATTGGACAGAAGCCCTAAATGTTTGGTCTACAGAGTTAAACCAGTTAAGTGACCGTCGGTCTGACGCTTTGATTCAATGTGCCATAGAGCAGTGAGCCCGAATGTTCCGCGGAGACGCTACATCCAGCTGTTTGGGATGTCACCGGTGCGGGCTGGTGCAGAGCATAATTACGTTAACGCGCTTTCCCAGTCTGATTTGCTTCTGGTTTATCGAGGACTCATGATCCACACTCTAGGTGACCTCAAGGACAGAAAATGCAAAACTGTCAATTGTGGATGACCACCCTCAATAGGCTCTATGGAGGATCCATCATCAGCGTAGAAAGTGGAAGGTAAAGGCGTCGTGCAAATGCAAAAAAGTACTCTTCCATCGGTCTCAAGCAATGCAGTGGTGCGGAGGGAATTCTCCGTGTCTAAGCGACAATTTAGGTCGCCTGCCAGATGTGTTGGAAGACGCCGTCGCCGCTTTGCTGAGTTTCTCCAGGAGGTCCTCCGCCAAGCCATCGCTACTACTGCTGTATATACCTATTAATGTCAAGGACTGTGTGCTTTGAACAAAGGTATTATCCTCGGTCAATAGTGCTTTTACTTGTTTAAGGCAAGGGCCGATCAATATGATTGTATCTTCGAGTGATTGCGAAGGCTGACCTATTACTGGTAGGCTGGCATGTCTCGGCATTTGTCTGTCTCTTGAAAAGCCATATTATTATGGTGGCCTTGATAAACATATGCTACTAAATTATTGAGAAAGGCAAACATATTATTAAGCCATCTTCAGCAAAATTCTGGGCCTAAGATTAGCTTGTCCCTCTTACTAATCGTTTAATGAGACGAGATAACGATATATATATATATATATATATATGCTCTAAAACTATGGCGCCCACCACGCGCAGTTGCGACGTAGAAAGAACTTACCGCTCATTGCGATCCGCATGGCGCACAAGTTTAATGTGTCTGCGGCTGACCAAAACGGGTCCACCTAAAATGAGGAAAGCTGAGTTGCCCAGTAGTACTGTTAGGAAGTAGCAGACGATCTACGTATAGGCTAAAAACCAATACCCCAATAAGAATCGTTGTTACATGACTTTAGGACTGATAATTGCCAAAACGCTGATTATTTTATTGTACAGAGCTGAGGAATAACTGTCCTTGTAGTTTCTAATATGTATAGTATAATTTTACAGTGCTTCGCAATAAATATACCTATAGTTTCTGACGCAGAGCGTACTATAACAACAATTTTATTGGGCGAAAAATCCATTGCCGTTTTACGCATGCATACCGATTGATCCTATTGCAGAAGGAAATCGATAACGAAGAGCCAGTATGCTTTTGCGAAGCACGCACTGCTGCTGAATAACAAGCATATCATTGTTACGAATATATGATTCCTACTTGCTTGCGGAATTTAAGGAAAGCGATGAATCTTCTAAAACATGTCGTTAGGGACATGGCGTCATTCGAATATAATTATTAAGCGTTTTAAAAATAGTGTAATATATCAAAATGCAATTCTCGACAATGAAAACGGCGCTTTTCTTGCAACAAGGCATGCGAAGTTGACAGCTACAGCAAAGCCCACAACTGTTCTGTTTCACAGGAAAAGCAGTATCAATGGTTAAGTGCCAATGCCCGTGGTGTTCAGTGTGCTTTCCTACGAAGAAAGGTCCCAGACTCCCACAGAAAGGACTCAAAAGAAGATAGCCTAGTCTAAGGAACAGCCGCACTTCAACAGGTCGCTGCCACAGTTCCGGTCTGGCAGTCATCGAGTGCGGTCACGCGCTCCGCCTGCTACGATTTGCAAGGAATTTTCGTCGGTTTCTTGCGATTCCCATAGACGTCTGTGTTATACTCGACATAAGTGGTGCAATTGTGACGGACTTTTGGCTACTTCTCGTGGACTTTGGTGTGTGATAGTGCTTGAAGAGCTTCGCAAGGCGCGTCCGCCTACCTCAACGGCCTACAGCTAAGTGAATCTGTTGTTCTTTGGTTCTCTGCGGATTCCGCCGCCAGGCGTCGCCACCACTCCCAGGGTGCAGCAGCCTGCCAGCGCGCGTCCGTTCAGCTCGGCGGTGGACGCTATACTGAGCGGAGAACAGATCGAGCGAGGTCCGGTTGTGGCCACCAGGGGGCGTGCGGGTCGCGTCAGTAGGGAGAGGATCGCGTAGACGACCCACACCCCGAACCGCGGGACTGTGCGACTACTGGGGCAGGAGCTGGATACTACGCCGGTTCTGCCACCAGGTGGTGCTCGAGACTCGGGCAGGAGGTGGCGGCGGGTCCTAGTGACCACCCTACCAAATCCTAGTATCGTAGGTCAAACCGACTAAAAGCTGGAGCCGGTGGCACCTCGCCACCTCTTCATAGCAACGTCCCTCCTTATATAGGCAACCTGCGCAGCCTCCCTGCGGTGCAGGGAGGTAGACAGGGTCTCTTCCAGGAGTCTTTCCCAAACTTGGGAGGTTACCCCGGCAGGAGACTCGGAAGTTCGTGCTCTGCCCAACTCCACCCACCCTCGCCGCGGAGGTGTATAACAATCTGAGCAGACTTCCGTCCCCCCCCAGGGGTCCACACTTGAAAAGGGTTTTGCGCCAACGAATTAGAGAGAGCGGCCTCCAAGTGCCGCTCCCTCCCCGAGAATAGAACTTGGATATATCCGGACCGGTTGGTGGTACAGAGCTGGGACTTGGTGGACACATACGGTTCCCTCTTCTCTACCGTCCGATCACCCCCCTCCCCCCCCTCCCCCACATCTCCTGCAGTCCACTCAGACGTGCGGCGTCGGGAGCGGGCGCGGAGGATCGGCCAAACCGACACAAGAGAAGGCAGCAGGAACGTCGGATGCGCCACCATCGACCCCTGTGACCGAGAGAGGAAGCATCTTCCAACCCCGGAAGATGCTACAACGGTCACCGATCGCTAGTGCGATCACAGCGGACGCGGGGAACGAGGCCCAGCCTCTCTCCCACACTAAGGACACGGCGAACGAGACTCGTGCGGCACACGAGCTACTCAACGAGTGAGCTTACCGGAGAAGCAGGGGAAGGTGAAGAAGTGAGCCCAGTTTTCAGGGCCATAGACCCGATCGCCTGCTACATCAACGAAATGGAGGCCTATACACAGACCAGGGATAAGCGTGACCACCTCGTCAAGGTGGACAAGAAGCTGAAATCGCTCATAGAAGGGGCAGCGAAAAGCCTGAGGGTTGTCCGGCTGAAGGAAAAGGAACGCCTGATGGCAGAACCCAGCCCAACGTCTACCGGCGCGCCGGAGCAATGCCATTGTCGCCAGGCCGACCAAAGAGCTAAAGTGGAATCGGGATGCCAGACCGAGCGCGCGGTTAAAACGCGGTCTACCGGCTGCCAGACGGACAACACAGACGCAGACGCGACGCTCAGCAAGGCCGAGCTAGAAAGGTTTGTTACCGAAGGCGGCTCTATGGAAGGTCTCAAAAAGATCACAGAAATTGAGTGGACAGCCGACCCGTTCCGCAACACGTCGATTGCCACCGGCAGCATAACAAGGGACTGCCCCGTGCGGGTCCTCATTGTCCGGGAGGCAAATCGCAGCGACGAGGCCATCTGGAACGTCATGGGTGCGCAGTTCAGCAAGCTGAGGACCGACGCAGCCCGAACCTTCACCAACAGGGTAGCAACACGCTGCATCGAGGAGAAGGGAGAGCAGGGAGGGGAGCCAGTGATCCGGTCCCTGATCACCCTACGTCTTCCCAAGGACGAGGACGACGCGATAGGTGAGACGGAGAAGATCTTCGAGGCGCTGCAGGCGGTCGCCCAGCAGCGGTCGGCATCGGACACGGACCCTATTCCGTGCTACGTGACCGACCCTGTGAGGTCAAAGAGGCTTCTCGAGGTCTGCGCCCGCAAGGCCGACATCAAGGTGGCCCTTTACACGTCCAAGGCGACGCGGAAGAGGGCAAACCGCGAGAAGAGGGGAACCAATAAGGCGACGACGACAAGTAACCAACAGAATACAGCTCCGAAGCGCCCCGCGTGGAGCACCATCGTGCTGAGGAAGGGCGAGAGGACCCCCGGCGTCGACATGAGCGGCGTGCAGCAAAAGGTACGTCCTGATGCACACAACGTCACAGTGCAACGGCTTACCCAACTTAGAAACGGAGACGTGGTACTGAAGGTAGCGGAAAAGGAGGCCGGGGGAACCCGCTCCTTCCTAGAAGCCCTACAGACGGAGGGGGGAGCCTCAGCCAAGATAACGGCGGACCCGGCCAAGGTCAAAATGATCGTACGCAACCTCCCTACAGGCACTACAGCAGAAGACATCGGAAACGCGCTGACGAACGTCTCCGCAGCGGCCGGAAATTTCACCTTGGAGCCTCCGGTCGCGAGCGCCTATGGCCTCGTCTCGGCCATCGTGAGGTTCCGCTCCCGTGAAGCAGCGGCCCCCCGTGTGGCGGCGGGTCGTCTCCAGGTAGGCTGAAGCACCTACCCGATTAACCACTGGGTCTCGGTGCCCTGCTGCCTGCGGTGCCAGCGCGTCGGACACTCGGCGCGGGACTGCACGTTCGAGCGATGCAAAGGCAAGCGTTGCCACCGCTGCGGCGACCTCGGCCACGTGGCCAATAGGTGCTCAAACGCCCCCAGGTGCTACAACTGCAGCGGAACGCACGCAGCCAACTCGACGGCATGCCCGACCTACCGGCAGAAGATCAAGGACTCCAACAATGGCGCTCCACGCTCCCGACTGGCGACAGCGAAAGCGGTGTCTCAGACCCCCATCTTGGTCGAGTCAGACACGGATGAGAACCACATGTCGGCCGCGGATGAGGAATCCGCTGCCGGAGGCTTTTCCAACGCTCTCCGCTCCGGAGACAAGCGAAGGCAAAAGAGGCGCCGGAGCCCCGGCAACTCACCCCTAAACCTGAACGTCAAGACTGCGGTTAAGACCCAGAGGGTTGAGCACACCAGCCCCCCAAAGCATAATGCTTAAAGTCCTCTAGCTGAACTGTAACCGAAGCCGCGCGCCGCACTCCCTGCTCGAAGAAATCGCAACCAGACGCGGGGCGGACTTGCTCCTATTGAGCAAACCAAACCGCAATCTGGCGCGATCGAAAGACGCATGGGTGACAGATGCGGATGCCGACACAGCCATCATCGACTGCACCGGAATCATCACTAGACACGGAAGCGGGAAGGGATTCTCATGGGCGGAGGTGGGCAAGGCGGGCAGGTTTTACTCCTGCTACGCGAGCCCAAACGCCCCCATCGAGGAACTGGAGGCCTTTCTGAGCGAGCTGCGAAGCTCGATCAGGGGGGCCGTAAACCTTCCGGTGTACGTGTGCGGAGACTTTAACGCAGCTAGCACGGAGTGGGGATCGACGGAAGGGGCCACAAACTCCTCGAGTGGATGGCCGGGCTGGACCTCACGACAGTGAACGACGGCGTTGAGCCGACATTCGTAGGGACGCGAGGTTCCTCTTTTGTCGATCTTACAGTGGCTCAGACCACGCAAGCGACACGAATCAGCGGGTGGCAAGTGCTAACCAACGAGATCACTCTGTCGGACCATCAAACGATCGAGTTTTACGTGGACGCGCCCCTGCCACCCCGACCCCGCCCCCGGGATAAACTACGTTTTCAGGGGCGCGTTTCAGCTATCCCGAGACGGCCCTGGCAAGTAAAGGAGGGATCCTTTTCCTTTTCAGGTTACCAAGAATCTCTTTACATAATGGACTATTGAAAGTTTTTGTGACATCCAGGAGGACTACCAGTGCGGGTTTCCAAAACAACGGGCCGCATCTTCGTGTGCACGCTGCCGAAGCATGGCTGATGATACTGCGTGCGTCATTGTATGTAACCGTTTGGCACAGGCCTCCATACTGCTCTGCAAATTTACCAGGTCTATCTTCTACGTTTCTGTATACCCTTTGCTAGGGTATTCAGGAAGCATACGGACCTGCACCCTCCGTTACTTTTGGCAATAAGAATTACCATTATCTCCGACACCACATTCGGGTTTTTCTTGAAGAGCGTCTGGACCACCAAATGCGATATACGTCTCTGCTTCGCCCTTGATTTCTAAGTCTTGGTCTTCCTTTATTTCGCCTCGTCATTCGCTTCGCCTTCGTCCATGACAATTAACACACCGAGGCATGTTTTGACATAAAGCAGATATATGTCCTTCGGTTCCGCATCTATGTCAGATTTTCTCTTAGCTTGACCGACTTGCTATCTTACAGGGTTAGGGGCACCTGAAGCAGACCACAGTTGGTCCGGGACGAGCACTACAGCGTGCGACTTATAAGCAAGAAATATAGATGTCGATGGTTTTCGGTCGAATGTAAGTTAAGATTGTTTATCACTCGGTCTAAAGGCCTCCGTCTGTAGCCCCGAGCCGTAGCCGTAGCCACTTCCAGTTTTTTTAGCTCCTTGAGGAAATTCGCTTCTGTGAAAGCGATGCTCACATCTTGATTTCTAGCTTTGTATAGAGCTATAGCTGCGCATGAAGTCTTTCCTTGTATGCCGTTTAATTGCTGACTCAATGTTAGAAGTTCAAACGGCAATACCTGATGTTTCATCAGAAATTCTACTTCCTAGGAACAATGTGTGAATTGCCTTGAATAAAGTTAGCAGTAACTCTTCTTCGAACGGGCATATTACTTTCAATGGGTTGTCTGCGAAAGGCGATTTTGAGGATGTCTACGGTAATTGCGTTAATATCGTCTCTAGGCTTGTCCAACTGCTTCAGTTCTCTTACCGCTAAGCGTTTCTCTTTACGGGAAGTGTGGACTGTAGATTCACCGTTATCATTGTTCTTGTTATCTGCTTCGTCTTCTATCTGCTTCGTCAAGCGCTGTGCGACCTTGTCATAACGTCACCTAATACGGTTTCACGGTTCTCAGTAGTCAAACTTGAATTTGCTGCACGATTCAATTTTCCGAGAATGCATGTAAAAAGCGTCCTCACTTGACCAGGCGATTAAGGGAAAACAGACCACATTTGTTGTCTTCCTTTACAAGGGAAAATTATTAGTGGTGTAGAAGATCTAAAATTATAATGGAGTAATGCATTAAAACGCAGATCCACAGGTGTCCACTGTAGAAACTCAGAGAATTCCGTAGGCAAGATCCCGAAGGAAACAGCAATCCCTAAAAGAGATCCAAGAAAGCATCAGAGGGAGAGCGGGGGAGTAGAAAAACAAAAGGGAGAAAAACATCAGCTGGGGAAAACGCACAAGAAAGAAGGCACGACAGCCTTTCGTGACGCCAAAAGTGATTGGACTGTAGTGAGGGAGAGTCCGCGTAAGATGTTAAAGATCATCCAAGGAAACCTAAACCGCCTTAAGGCTGCGCATGATATGCGTAAGATGGCGGCACTCGAGCAGAACGCTGGTTCTGCCAGCGGTCCGAGCCAAATGTAGCAATCATCAGGCGGAAAAGCGATTTGATATCCGATGCATAGGCAAACACCGCAATATAGTGGACGAGTCCACTTAGAGGAAATGGGTCAGATGGTTTACCTGGGTTAAAGTAGATGGAGTGGCAGTTTTCCACAGCTGCTATTTCTCACCCAATAAGGACCTGGAGACGTTGAAAGGGCTCCTAAAACGATATACATCAGGAAGTGCTGGTAGATATGAGACATGGATACAGCGATCCTTAAGGTCGAATTGGATGATGACTGTAGCTGGTTTATAAAACTAAGTATTAAGACCAAGTAAACGAAAATCAGCTCTTGCCATGCGAGTGGGTGGGCCTTCCGCGCCGGGGCAAAAGGCCGCCACGCATCCAAATATTAGTGGAATGAAGAGATCGTCGAGTCAAGAAAGGCCTGTATTAGGCTTCAAATGATCTACACGAGGACGCGGACCTGGCTGGTTAAAAGAAACCAAAGAGGGTACGGGCCGAACGAGGAAGACCTGTGACAAGCCGACTTTTAGCTAACCAAGACAAGACCGCCCAAATGAGACTGCGAGGACTCATCGTTAAAAGCAAGGCGCGAGTGTAGGAAGAGTTCATAGATGCGGTAGACAGTGAAATATGGGGCCTGTCGTACCAGATTGTCATAGCCAGGCTCCGAAAAGCGTCCTTAAAGCTCTTGCCAGACGTGCTGCTGGAGACAATCCCTGTTCTCTTTCGGGCGCTGCAATGGAGGGACAATGAGAAACTTCGGGTTGCCCTGGAGGATATTCCGAAGATTACATTACAAGAGATCAGACGGGCTGGAGAACGGCTGGCGCCTGGAAAGCCCCTGGCTCGGATGGCGTACCTTTTGAGGTGGCCAAGTTATTTGCTAAGCGGTGGCCAAAATTCTTCCAAACATTGACCAACGGACTGCTTTAAGCTTTTCTAGGCTAAGGAAGAAAGCAAGTTTTGTACTAATTTCTAAACCCCTCGGTTTTTAGGCCCAACTGCTTCTTCGACACCTTGGAGAATATCCTGAAAATCGCTCTGGCCAATAGGTTGAACGAGGAAATTGAGAAGCGCAGCCACGCCCGTAAGCTTTTGACGCACCCCTTCAGGGCGGTGTATATTTGGCTTCAGGGCGGGGTATATATAAACATGCATAACGATAGACGAAAACTTAGCTTATATAAGGAGAAATGGCATAGACGCCTCTCCCAGGGCTTCGAAAAAATACCAAGTATTACCTGAGAGGGTGGGAAGCAATCCGGGTTTAGTGGGTTTGTGAGCCCCATGCTAGTCACGGAACCTGCAAGCGACGCATAAGCATGCTGCATTTCCAAAACCTTCCAGAAAAAAATGCCCACTGGAGAAATTTTGTTTCAGCAAGTGCAGGTACACAGGACGTAGCTCATATACTCTAGTCGGAGCGGGTGTTGACAAAACCCGGAAGTCACTTAGACTAAGTTGTTTAAAAAGTTCCTAGAATAAGCTGCTTAGAATTTTAACTATTGAAAAGCCAATTTTTTTTAGCTAGCAGTCAACATATTATGATGATTGGCCGTTATGATTTCGTTTGACCGCTTTTCCCGTGCAATTTTATCGGCATGATTTTACAAAATGCAAAAAAGAGCCCCAACGATTCATTTTTCATTTAAAGGTTGGCATGCGGCCTGAGTAAAAACTGGGTTACCCAAGTTCAAGGTAATTCTGAACCATGCTTTGCCGCTGCGCCCAGCTATATTAATAAGTTTAAAAGAGGTAATTCCAGTCCCAAGGGTAAACCATGTTTAGGACGTTGCAAAACGGTCACTACGAAAAAAACGTTCGGAAAATCATTGTCGCAGATGGTAAAGTGAGTGTGAACGAGTAAATATCAACTCAACGTGGCAAAATTGCCTATCCCAGGTGTTGCGCGGGACCCTGGTGAATTATCTCGACGAAAATTTGTTTTTGCACCTTTTAGATATAAAGTCAAATCTATAGCCGTCTTTTTAAATATGCGGTTCTGTTGTTTCATCATCGGGTACTACGGGTTAATGTTTGTTTGTATATCAAAATAAATGCTGTGAACCTTTCGTTACTGTCAACTTTATTTAAGAACAACGACACAGCTTATATCCTATTGACTGCTTCTTCAATATGCAAACGAACAACTACAGAAATCAATGCAGAGGATGCGCATCATGAGACGGTTAAGGCGAAGTATCGACTACGTAGTACGTTCTGGCGGCTGCTGAGGACAAAATTGGGTAAAGTCTCCGGCGAGGGAACACCTAACGAAACGATGAGGACAAGCTGGCGCGAGTGAACGAAAAACAGGACAAGCAGGTGTACGCAGACGGCAATTGAAATCAAGTTCGTGCCCGGCGATTGAGTCGGAATACGGAGGCCAGCCGCTGCCGGTGCACTACTGAACAACACGAAAACGACAGCGCACCGTGTGAAGGACGTCCGCGGCGGATGAGACGCGCACCGAGCCGACTACAGGAGCTAGTGGGTAAAGATGGGACCGAATTTAGAACAAGCTAACAGCGAAACACCTAAAGTAATCAGTCTTATGTTTGTCTGGCGTGTAGCCAGAAAATTGCAGAATAAAACAGTCCCGCAGGCGATGTTTTTCGGAATATATGAAACGGGTCCTCAGCCTGCCGCGTTCAGCATGAAGACTTCCGAAATGGTATGAAGTAGCCGCTATGTGTATATAAGGAGCATTATATACGGCTGTCGCCATCTGGTGTTTTTCGCCAGGTAGTGAATGAGTGGCGCAGGAATGCACACTGATGTGCCTATTAGGAAGGCTCTCGTTCTTGTCCACTGATTCAAGCGCATACCTAATCAATCTCAAGAATTCCACCGAATACTATCTCTGATATATTGCTGCAGCTATCCGTTCTTGATTTACCGAAACGCTTCTCTTAGATGCTGGATATAATAGCAAAATATTTTTTATGCATGTACAAGAGGGTCAAACATGTTTTTAGTAAAGATGCTCCGATAAGCTTACGAACTAGACAAGCACAATATAAAGATAGTCTCTTTCTTGAACTCAACGCAGATATACTCTCTCTGAAATGCAATATTTTGAGTATCACATATCAAATGCTTATTAGATATTAACGTTGCATAATATCTAAATTAAATAAATATGCTATTATCTTTTTCACGATGCACGATCCTTTACGGAGCGCTGGACGGGGTCAGAGGCGTGGAAGACACTAAAATTCATCCCATGGAACACCAAAGGTGCCAAAGACTCGTGTCGGCAGCTCCCGAGGACGCCGACTTTTCAATGCTGACTAAAACGTGAGTAACAATCTCGTACGATCTAACATGCTTTTACTCTTCCCACTGTCCGACCAAAAAAGAAAACCCAAAAGGCCCAGACGCCCGAATAGCGTAGTATCCGCGTTCCTCAATTACAAATTCTAGTAGAAAACCTGGTCTCGCCAAAGAGAGTATTAACCGCTGTCTTAACTATCCGGCTTAAAATCAAGCAGCGGCAACATAAGTTATTCCAAACTGTATAGAAAAAATAATTAGTCAATTCGGCGCGACCTAATTGATGAATTGCATGTAGGTCATTACGATTAATAAAAGCGCTCATCATGCCTAAAAGTGTGTATTGTCAAGAAAACATTTGCTGATATCCCATTTGATTTGCATCAGGCAACTCTGGCAGTGTGAATTCCTGTGGTTAAATTACCTATGCAAAAATAAATGGTTTCTCATCAATCAACGAAAGACTCTTCTGATCGAAATACACAGAGTGCAATGAGACATTGTTGTTGATATACATCGCCTATATTTGCGACGTCTTCAAAATGTGCATTAACGCAGACAGATTTGTGACGAATCCATGCTAGATCGAAAACCTTGTTCGCCTTGAAGTACGCACATATTGCTCTTTTGCAAAATCGCGCTAAGAGCAAGGCTGTGCTAAACCGCCTCTACAGTTAAGGATCACAAAGCGGGGTTCCTTAAAGAAAACATTATTTGAACAACGCTATTAAGTATATAGCCAGGACAAATTTTAGGTGTTCGTTCTAAACTTGGTCTGGTTTCGCGGATTTGTTAGAATGACGGTTTGATTTTGCGTACGATGGCGGCCTGCTCTAATGGGCTACGTTTCCCTCATCTCCGGCTCTAAAGACGAGAGGAATCGCGAAAGTACTGTGTAGTTCATAGAGCTTTGGGCATATGCATCGACATTACCAGTAACTGATACCAAATTTACCACGTGAGAGCAATCTGAGAGCCCTGCTACATTGAGCTGAAGCTGCGGTCTGCTTTTAAGCTGGCAATTGGTCTATTCGCACGTTAGTATTTAGTAAAGATGCAGTGCGTTTGGATGTTGGCGCCCTTGATAAATGAGTGACTTTGTCCTCGAATTATGGCTGTTCCTGCTGCTCACAGAAAATACATCGATGACGGGGAAATTGCCTGTTATGATAAGAGGTTTGTGGTGAGAGAAATTAAAAGACAGCGTGCGGGTGTACTAGAATTAGTCTCAAGAAAACCTTGAGTGCCAAAGGAGGACTTGTATATAATGCGCTGTCTGTTACCAGGCGCGCTCCAAGATAGATTGAAGTTTGTGAAGGCACCTTGGAGTTTAGGATTTGAGTTGTGTTACAATGCAAACAAAGGTCAACAAATACCTTCATAAATATTAGATCACTAACCGTTGGATTTTACATAACAGCACGGGCGAAACATTCCTTGTTAAGAAGTTTTCACCGTCTCAAGATTTATTAATTGAAGTTTCTTCAAACCCATTATCTCAGAAAACATATCTATTAGAACAATTTTTTTTTTCACCGTTCGATGCGATGGAGTTCGGTCGTGTTTCGTGTTGGCTCCCGTAAAATTAACTATTACGAGAGGCTTGATTGTGATTTTCGTAGTGATAATTGCATCATTTAGACTTTCCATAGTGAGCGTTCGAACAGTGCACACCATACGCTTGGAGGCACTCTGGTTACTCTTCAGGGGATCCTGACTCCTTCAGAGCTCTCTGACATCTGTGTTCGATTTGTCGATGTCATCGCTAGCCATACGGCTGTGACCAACCTGCGGCGGGGATCACTACTGCTGACGTGTGGGTTAGGCTCGTGGAGATGTACTAGCCTAGTGGTAGCGTCTGCGACTGCCAGCTGCGAAGTCCCGGTTCAAATCCCAAGTGTGGCATTTGTTGTTTTTAACTTTTTTAGAATTTTTTTTTGTTTTAAGATATTTAAAAGCCTAGGACAATGCCAGGGGAATCCAGCGGCAGTAAGCCGCCTGACTGTTTGGATATCTCCAAGCTCAGGAGCTCAATTGCCGAAGGAACACCAATCGCGGCTAAAGCCGGTGTCTCGAAGCCAGTCGGTAGCAGGGCTGGTGGCGCATCCTCTGAAGCATCAGAAGTCGACTCCAGTAGAGGTGCCGAAACGTCGGAGATTGTAGATGAAGGTGCAGCGCCAGGGTGTAAGCAAAAAAAGGTTACAGGTTGCAATGAACCTGATGAACCATTTACGCTGGTGGTGTCAAAGCGTGAGCAGAAGACTATATCTCGCGAGCAACGTCAGTTGGACAAACTGAGAGTGGATGCGTCTAGCGGTCTACTCAACGCTTTCCAAATTGTCATCCGGAGAAAAGCAAACGAAGATCCCGCTTTAAGTGAGTTCGCAGATGGCACATTGCTGCGGTTATGTAAGGCTATTCATTCCAATTGCCCTGACTGCAAGATATCAAGCAGTAAAGCCGCTATATCCGTATGGGTAAACTCAGAGGATGCTGCCAGAAAGCTTATGCAACTTTCTGCAATAGGGTCGATACCCGTCACGGTAACCTGCCGACGACGAGATACGCGAAGATCTAGCAGATTGCGGTGTGGTGCACGCTCGACGTTTATTCCGCACAGGTCACACTGGTAAAACCCCACTCAGCAAAGTGATACTGACGTTTGACCGCCAACCGCCGGTATCTGTCTTCCTGGGGTACAAAACCCACTCAGTCGCACTGGAGCATGAGCAACCAAAATTTTGCTACAATTGTCAACGAGTGGGACATCTAGCGGACAGATGCACTCTTCGTAAGGCCTGCAAGAAATGTGGAGGATCTGATCATTTGGCGTCCAGTTGCACCAAACAATCGAAATGTGTAAACTGTGGTGGCTCTCACGCGGCCGGATCGCTTTCTTGTCCGCGTGTGGCTTACCTCCGTGAGCGTAACAGGATTATCATGGAGGCCAGAGTTCTTCAGCAAGTTAAGGCAGCGCACCCGAGTGCATCGATTACGGAAGGACCTGACGTCACAGCCACTGTCGCAGAAAACGCACAAACTGGTTGTTCTAACAATAGCAAAGCTTCCTACGCAGCAGTTCTTAGGGGCATATCTGCCACGCAAGAAAGCACCTCGTCTCAGCTGCTTCTTCCTTCTCCGCGACCGTTACCAAAGCCCAAACAAAAGCGAGCCAAGGCATACAGGAGTCGCCAAGTTCGGCCGCGGCGCGCTTCTAAATTTATCAAGAAGAGAAATATCTATTCCAAGACGCCGCGCAGAGATGTTGGAGGCGCCTTAACAGACGTGGCTCTGATGCTAGAGGGCATCAGTCCTGATTTGGCGGCAACTCTGAAGACGATTGCAGAGGCCCTAAAACCTTTCTTGGCCCTCCTTCCACTTGCAGAGAAACCCAAAGCCTTTACATCATAATGCCAGATAACGAGAACTTAAACGGAAGGGAGGCCGATCATGCTTTTGTTGTCGGTGACCCTAACAGGGCCACATGTGTGTAGAGGTATCTTCACGAGGAGGGGTCTGGCCAGGCATATATCGGTTAAACACGCTGATGCCGTCACATCCCACCAGGCTCTGGCAGAAGACCTTGATGTTAACACACTACTCATCGATATCCAGGCAAACATGCGTCATGCCAAACTGTTACGCATTTTACCTAAATCTGTGCGGTCCATTGTTGCGGAGAAGCTTACTAAGGTCTTTCTAAATGTCGCCAAGGACAACGACCTCTTCGCCTGGTACTCCTTGTTCTCCTTCGCTCCAGTCGTGTTGCGACTTCCTCGAGCCAGGAAGGATGCTCTACCCCTGTCTGTACTGATCAGGAAGAACCTACGCGACTTTTCATCAGGATTAAGGCTCAGGGATCTGACACACGAGGGATCAGGAGGCAAAGTAATAGCCCACCTTGACGATGACCTCCCCAGACGAGTGAAGGTCAAGCTGTCAGAAGGCGACATCTCCGGTGCTGCCAGATTGGTGAGCTTTTAGGATATGCTAGCGCCAGCCAACGAAAATACAGAAGCTCTCCGCTCCAAACATCCCGATGCGCCCACACTGCCGGCAGTCACACTGCCTTCTTCAACCTCACGTGATGAGATACTGAGTGCGATGAAGACATTTAGCAGAAGTTCAGCTGCCGGCTTAGACTTCATACGACCCCGTCTGTTGCAGGACTTGTTGTCTGGTGCGCTAGGCAGCACGGCCGGTCGACTAGCGGACGCCATTGCTAAAGTGGTGGATGTACTCAGATGGGGCTCGCCCCCGTCTTGTCTGTTACCACTCATCTTTGGGGCAAGAAGGTTTGCATAAAAAAAAAGATGGCTCATTACGTCCAATCGCCTGTTCCTCAGTCATTCGCAGACTGGCGGCCAAAATCGGCTGCTGCGATAATAGGGAAACTATTTCAGCAACTCTTGGCCAACACCAGCTAGGATTCTGTACCCCGGGGGGTACAGAGTTAGTAGTCCACTGTGCTCGTGCATTTTGGCAAAGTGCCAACGGTGATGGTCAAGCTAGACTTTCGAAACGCCTTCAATAGCGTCCGGAGAGACCATTTGCTTCGAGCCATCAAGTCGTGGGCACCATTACTGTTTCACCAGACAAACCTGGCTTATGGTTCAAAACCATCCCACCTGGTAATGCCCCACAGCGCTCTGCTATCGCAGACAGGGTGATCCCCTGGGTCCTCCACTTTTTTGCTTATGTATCAAGGAATTGGTGGATTCACTGCAGTCCCCCCTTAATGCCTGGTACTTGGATGACGGGGTTCTGGGCGGGGATCTCCCGACCGTACTTGACGACATACGGAAAGTTATTGAATTTGGTGCTATTAGCGGTCTGACATTTAACCCGGTCAAATGTGAAGTGTATGTCACAACCCACAACGAAGTTGAGCCGTTAGATTTAACTAACCTTTTTGACTTATTTACCTCCTGGCTGTCGCGTAGTTGACAAGGTTAATCTGGAGCTGCTAGGTGTACCCTTGTTGCCGGAAGGCATTGCAAATGCATTAGACAGTCGAAGAGACAAACTTGACTTCGCGGCAGGCAGACTACCTCAATTGGGGGCCCACTGCAGCGTATTCCTTCTTAGATCTTGTTTTTCAGCCACGAGGTTAACACACCTGCTTAGAGGTTGCAACTTGTTTTTATCACGAGAGCTTTTACAGCCATTTAATAGACTTAGCTTAGACATTTTAGAGATCATACTAAATCTTAAGCTGACCGCTGCGGCAAGGGAACAGGTAATGCTCCCAGTTTATTTAGGCGGCCTAGGTGTGCCCGACGCGGTCATGATGGCAGGACCTGCAATCGTGTCGTCATTGACCCAGGCGGCGGACAGGGTTAAAGCATTATTGGACAGTGATGGGACGCCTATAACGGTAAATTTTAAAAACTGGCCAGCGAATCGTCGTTGTTATTTGATTCTCCTCCCGACGATAGGGCTAACCAGGGCAATTGGACAATTCCTCTATAAGAAAAGCGACTAGCAAACCTGATTAATAGAGCGCCTTCTTTTGCTGATAAAGCCAGGCTTCGAGCTGTTAGTAGTCAAGGGGCTGGGGCTTGGCTACCCGTCCTACCATGTCCGCGAATTGGGACTCTGTTGAACGACGAGACCACGCGCATAAGCGCAGGGCTGCGGCGTGGTGTTGACTTAGTCGTGCCCCACCCATGTCGTTGTGGTGATTTTGTGGACGCGTTGGCCCATCATGGCCTGTCATGCGCGTTAAGTGCAGGCCGACGAGCACGTCACTCCGCTCTAAACGACACCTTTAGTCGCGCACTTTGATCTGCCGGCATCCCATGTGTTCTAGAGCCCCTAGGTCTATCGAGGGATGACGGAAAAAGGCCTGGCGGCCTGACTTTGACGCCTTTTGAGCGTGGCCGCATGCTTGTTTGGGACGCAACTGTAACCGACTCATTAGGCCCTTCGATAGTCGGTGCAGGTGCGGACCGAGCAGGTCATGCTTCCAGGTTAGCTGAGGCTAACAAATGCAGAAAATATTCCAGTGTGGATTATTCGCACGAATTTTGTCCGTTGGCGTGACTTTGGGAACTGCAGGCCCCCTTACGCTTAAACTGATTCAACGCGTAGCCAGAAGCCTTAATCTTTCGACAGGAGACTCGAGAGCATCCGAATTCTTGCGTCAGAGGCTATCGCTCGACATTCAACGAGGAAATGCAGCGTCTGTTCGGGGCACATTGTTGAACTGGGCTAACCCCGGGTTAGAGAACCCGTAATCACCCGTTCGCGTGGAGACAATTGTCCACTCCAAAGTGCTAACATAGCAAAGTTGTATGAATAAATACAGATTATTATTACAAAATTAAGTATAATGACGCAATTAACAGTACTTTGGAATTTGCTTTCGTACGTGGCTACTGTCGTTGCGCGTTTTCTCATCCCAATTCAACGGTCCATTCAGAACGACCAGTTAGCTTATCAGACAGCCTATAATATGTCGGGTGCGAACGTTATGACATTGTGTCGCCAACTTAAAAATACTTATAAATTAAATCAATAATCGTTGGATTTCTCTACGATATCACAGGTGAATCGTATAGCGTCAAGAGTCTTTTGAATCTTGCTTCAAGGTTTAAGGTACAATCCCGAATATAAAACTCCTGTTGCACAAATTCCAAAAGAGAATGAAAACCGTATCTCATCGAACCTTCTGGCACCGCGGCAGTATTCTGCTAAATTATTCTTCTAAATTAGGTTTTAGTCTTTATTGTGTTTCTGCGCACTAACAATGGATTGAACACAGTAAAAATGCTACTGTGTGAATCAATCATTTACATAGAAAACATCCTCTCTTTTCTCCAGTTCACAAGTAAATTTACTGCTATACGCGGAAAAATGTTGAATGCTAATTTGCTAGTTGAAGGCGATCAATAGTTAACGGTGCCGCAAAGCTTTCACTGTTTACAACATTTTCGCAGTATGTATTATAGACATGCGAGACGACAAATGTTTATATATATATATATATATATATATATGCCTCTACTTAAATTTGCATGTATACTCTATGACTACAAAAATGGTTTGCCGTCAAACATTCTTAGATAAAAACGACTTATTTTAGGTAAAAGTGATCATATATTGATTTCCAATGTACTCGTACCACGCGGACTGCAATTACTTAGTTACTGTAAAACCCTGAAGAAGTACCTTCCCTGGTAAACGTCTATCAAATATTGGATAACATGATACTAAATTAATGTGAGCTTTAATATAAAAAGTGACAAAGTTTTCACTTACACACTTCTGCACACTTGCTTCTATGTGGCTCGTGGTATATGCAACTAAGCATTGTTGTAGAATAACCGCCCTGTGTTTATTCACCATATTTGTTTTATAGAATGAATATATATAAAGCGCTAGTGTGTAAATTCATGAAAGGTCGAACGGGCTGTATAAGGCATAACCTTTAAAAGTGATCACTTAAAAAAGACTCATTATAGATGTAGACCGGTACGTCTTTGATGTCTCATACTGCAAAGTGTGTTCAATGGCATTTGTTTATTTTTAATATAATACATTATGTTTTATATATGGTATACGTATCACGATGGATTAGCTAAGCCAGTATGTCTAGTGGGCGCGTATTGTGGCTGTCACGTGTCCATTTCAATGAGGTCAGGCCGACACCACCTCAGAAGTGTGCCCCGAACGGAGGCAGCGTTTCCACGTTGTATATCAAGATCCGGACGTTGTTTGAAAAAGGACGACGACCTGTTATCACCGGATGACAGGTTTAACAAGGTGCCGACTTTGCGGATCAGCTGCTTGGTATGAACGCCAGAAGCACCCAGGGTTTCAAATACGAGAGGGCAGAATTCGTGGGAATACCCGATTGATGAGTATTTTCTCAATTTGCTAGTCTCCGCAAGGTGGGCTGCATAACCAGCTTCGGATGCGCCGCCACCGATCATAGAAGGGGCTAAGGAGTCGGTAACGGTTGCGTCCCAAACCAGCATTTTGCCTCGCTCGAATGGTGTAAGTGTCATCCCGTCTGGACGTCTGCCGTCTTCCGCGCAGAGGCCTGGGGGTTCAAGGATGCACAAACGACGCACGACCTAAGGGTTCTGCTAAAGGTCTTATTGATAGCGGCATGTCTCAATCGTCGTCCTGCGCTAATGATGCACGATAGTCCGTGATGTCCTAGTTTATCGACGGGGTGACCGCATTGACACAGATGAGGGGTTACTATGTCTGCCCCTAGGCGTAGGCCTACTGCTATGCGAATCGTCTTATCATCAAGAAGGGTGCCTATGAGGGCACTGGAAAGCGCGTGTAAACAGGCACCTGAGTCCTTGGCGGATACGGCGTTTAGACGAGCCCTGGTCGTGTCGTCGGCAGCTTCGTTAAATAAACTGGCCGACTCCCGCTGTATCTTAAAGGGGGATTGCCCTGTTTTCGGCGCTTAGCATTGATGACACTATAGCAGGCCCGGCCAGGGTCAGTAAATTTGGTACACCGAGGCCTCCTTTAGAAACATGTAGTAATTGCGTGTTTCCATGCGCTGGATAGTAGAGATGTGTTCAGCAGGGACTCGAGGGTAGACAGTGTCAAATCGTTGAGCCTTTGCAACTCATTGGCTTGGCTAGATAGGTCGGCCCCTCGAAGAAGGTGGATGAGTCGTGAGGACGAGAAAGAAGACCTGAGTAGGAAAAGTCCCCGGTGTGCTCCCAGAAGAGGAAGACGAGCAGCGGCATTTTCCAAATTCAATCTCCAGCGCTCGATTGCTGCTGGGAGCCTCTCGGGGCAAATTGGTACGCCTAGTAGCTCCAGATCGTTCTTGACGGTCATCTTGCAGCCGGGCAGGGGGTCTCAGAGTGACTGTATGTCAAGGTCATCGATGGTGGGACCGAAGAGGCATATTTCGCATTTGGCCAGGTTTAACTCCAGCTCAGATGTAACACTGAAGTTAAGGACCCGTCGAATATCATCGGCTACTGTGCAAACGTTCCCTCCTAACAGACCATCGTCAAGGTACCAGAGGTTCAGCGGGCTCCTGAAGGAATCCACCAGATCCTTGATACCCAGACAAAACAGAGGTGGTGCTAAGGGATCCCCCTGCTGCAGTCCGGTGGCGGACGAAATTACATGCTCGGGCAGGACCAGATGGGAAGGATGCCTATATGCCAGTTCGACGTGGTTTAATAGATGAGGGGCGTGGGATGCAAGGGCTTTCATCAGGTGATCGCTTTACAAGAACCCCGGGGGGTTTGCGCGAGTCGAGGTAGGCCCGGGTTGCGTGAATGGCTACTTCGGTCCCAGCTGGCGTCGCGAATCCCAGTTGATGTGCACCAGTTGCGTGAGAAATAACGGCTTTGTTGTGGTTGCATCCGATTTTCGCGGCGAGCCTGCGTAGTGAAGACGAACATGCAATGGGACGTACCGATCCGTCCTTTTTCTTAAGGGCAAATAATCTTGCACTAAATATCAACGGTTGGAGGCAAGAAGGGGAATTGCCCCAAACAAGAATGTCAGCAACCTTTGCCAATGCGGAGAGCAGGCTAGCGGCGACGTCTTTGAGAGACGAGGAAAGAAGGTCCATTAACAACCGGGGTCTTATAAAGTCTAGCCTTGCGGCGGAGCTCTTGGAGAAGCTTTTACTAGCCGCCTGAATAGGTTCCTTTGACGTGGCATAGAGTATAGGGATTCTGGTGAGTGTCGGCCATTCCGGTTTTCGGGAGCTTGTGGGTGTTGCTCTCGCAAGGCCTCTATACAGTCAATGCCAGGCGTTATGGTATCTGTAGACACAATAAGTCTGCCGGCACCAGAAACATCTCTTTCGGGGAGTTTAATTTTAGACTGGCGCACAATATCATTCTTGAATGGTTTAAGGATCGAGACGCGGAAGTGAGATGTGGCAATCACGCCTGACAGACGCATATTTCCGTGGAATTCGCAAAGATTGTTGCGAATAATGACTGAGAGTTGTGTTCATATGCACAGTTCGTTTGGTCCAACGTGGCCGCGGACATATTGATTCGTCTTCTCAGCTGCCGCCGGCCATATGTGAGGCGTGCGAAGTCATTGGTTGTTTTCGTTCCCTTCTTCGTCGTCTGCAGCACGTGCTCAGAACCACGGAGACCCCTGTAAGGGGTAACCCTGAGGTGGCTTACGTTGCTGACAAATGCGATTTCCTGGCCTTTTAGGCGGATGTGTATGGCGAGGCATCCTCTCCGATCCACCAAGATTATCGCCTCGCTCTTGGCAGGGGCGATAACAAGCCTCGCCACTTGCATCCAGCGGGCGACCTCGGCAAGTGCCTCGTTTGCTCGGTTCTGCAGAAGATCCAAGGTGAAAACTTGAGGGGTTAGGACGAAGTCGTCAGCGTAAGCAAGGAGGCTAACACCGGTGGGGAGGGTTTTCAGTCGCAGCACGTCGTCGTAGGTTACAGTCTGTAGCAGGGGCCGCTATAGCCGGTTGCCTCGCTGATGCTGTCGGCCGACTGAGCTCCAAGTTCATAGGTGATGCCACGTAATCGAATAATGACGTCACCGTCACCATGCTTAACGAGGCCGCTTACGCCTGACTCCACCTGTGCATTGTCGGTTAGATGAGCCCGAAGGCTTTTCACTGGTCGACCCAGGGCCAGCCTTCTCCGACCCAGACCCTGAGAGACAAGCACTATAAGGCCGTCCTGTGACGACTGGGCCACAAGGGCCGCCACAATCTGCTGCATCGCCACTGATAAGCAACGTATAGAAGAGGGGGTTTTTGTGGTCGCTGAGACTGAGAGCTGGGTCATGCGCTCGTTAACAGAGCGAAATAGCGTGATCGTAGTCGCATCGCAGGGTTTGTTGGGATGTAGAATGCCTACGACAAGGTGACGATTCTCGCCACCGTTGCATGGGGTCCCAGTGAGGGACTCCTAGGTATCTAACACGCGGTATGCAACACCACCGCCGTACCTGGGGCTGTGTAAGCAGCCGTGTTAAAGAGGGAAATTGACCGGCGAGGCCGGCAAGTGCCTCTGAGTCAGCCTTTGCTCCCGGCACGACCAGCACGCCCTCACTTCTCTGAGGGAAGTGGTTCTCTCCGAAGATGGGGGAACCTAATGAAGGGAGCCCGGGAGCCCGAACAAACCTGTTAGTTTGGCAAAGTCTTCAGCCGTCGTTGCTGCCAAGACACGCGACTCTAATTACACTCGGGCAACCTCAGGGCCCGCCGGAGCACATTGCGGGCAAATTGCCAAAGGGTCCGAGGATTGAGGAGGCCGCGCCAGCAACTCATCTCGTTCCCTCTGTACCGCCTCCAGTGAGGTCCGGAGGCTCCCGATCCTCTTCTCCGCGTCCTTCAGAAAGGTCCACAGAGAAACCTTAAAAAAATCCACTGCCGTATCGACCCTGCGGAGCTCCAGGTCAAGCTTCTCTGATATCTCTTTTAGCTCCATCCTGGTATTTTTTAACTTGCAGGACTCTATCACTGTCCTGACATGTCCCTTAAGGAGCGTTAACGCCCAGCCGTATGCTGTCCCCGCGTCAAAGCCTCGTTTAAGATTCGTCTCTGCGCAATTCGTCGTCCCGGTTGCGAAGGTCGTCTTGAGTGTCGCGGTGTGTTGTTCGCCGACGTCAGAAACGCGCTTCTTGTCGGAATGGATTCCCATTGCGGATGTATCCGATGGGCGTTTTCAAATGCCAAGAGACTCGGCGCATGAGTGATCCATCTCCATCGAAGATTCTGAATCGTCGACGGCTATGGCAGGATGGTTTAGCTCCTCTACAAGAACGTTGAGGTCGCCCCCTACACGCGGCCTTGCGTGGCCCGACGACGGCCGTACGGGCATTGTTCTTCTTTTTCCCCAGATATCTCGGGAAGTGTAGCAGATGTTGTCGCGAGCGTCTTGGATTATGCTGCGTTTGGGCAAGTCTCTTATTATGGGGAAACAGCAAGGCAATATCTATAGCCGTTCGCTGTCAAAGTTACTGAGAGAGAAACAGTAGCAGCGTTGCCGCGTCTGTCTAGCCTGTGCCTCGCCGGGAAGGCGGTCAAGGCCGGCAGTGGCCGCCCTCGACACTGGGTTCACGGCGGTCACGAGATGCGGACGCGCATCCGCGTCGCTTCTCGGGCTCTGCGTAACAGACGCGGGTGTCAAGTTGCACAGATCGCACCACGGGTGTCAAAACGCACAGTTCACATCACGTGTGTCAAGGCGCACAGATCACATTACAAGTGCCAAACGCACAGATCACATCACCTAGCACGGATGTCAAGAAAACAGCAAAGTTTAGTAGACCAAAAGTGTCGCGGAGCGGACAGCGGACGTCCTTTTGCGGCGACGATCAGCACGAGACTAACCTGGTAACCTACCCGCGCAGTGTGGGACTCGGCTTCGACGGCTGGATATTATTCCGTCAAGACTCATATCCACTAAACACGCCTCTCCTGTTAAGCTACCACACTTCGTCAGCCCGGATCATCATTTAATAGTGCTACGGACTGACAGGAGCTGTGGCGGATTAAGCGACCGTGGTCACCTCCGGGTTCCCCACCTCATCATACACGCTTTGCGCATTAACATAATAACCCGGTCTTCTGTAGGCAGTGTCGTTTTCCTGCTATCTGGAGAGTCGCCGAAGCCGTTTTGTTTTCAGATTAGTATTGTCTCTCAGTAATCTATCTCAGTAAAGTGTTTTTTACCCAAACCGCATAGTAGCTTGCGAATCCATGCATGCCTTTTCGGAGGGGCTCCTTGACCCCTGCGTCTGTCAACCTATCCCTAGTCGCCTGCAGTGCCTCACAGACTGCTAGTGTGGAAGGCGTCGTCATCGGCTCACATTATGCAGTGGAGGTAGGCCACTGAAGGCGCTTTTTGTATCCTATGCAGATACGTCTAAAAATTGCCGTATCCTGTCAGAAATTGCGTCATGTAGTACGTAAGCGCTCCTTCAAGCCTGCGTGAGAGCAAGACGATGCCTATGACGGCAGGTGTCCCGCAGGGTTTCACCCTAGAGCCACAACTGTGGAACATAGCGTCCGACAATGTGCTCCGATTTCCTAGCCTTCCTGTAGAAGTGGAGCTTATAGCATACGCAGGCGACTTGGCTGTGAGAGTGCAGGCGAAGACAACCACGGAGATCGAATTATAGGCTAACAGAGCCCTGAAAGTTGTAGAGGAATGAATGAAGGAGGCTGGGTTGGCTCTTGCTCCGGAGAGGAGTGAGAGTATTCTGCTGGCATAAAAGAAACAAGTACGATCTATCAACCTCGTCCTGAATGAGGCTCAGATAAGAATGGTCAGCGCAGCCAGGTATTTGGGTCTGCATCTGGATAGAGGAATGAGGGGTACGCATCATGTTAGAGACGCTCTGAAAAAAGCGGCGAAGGTAGCAAACATAACAACTAATATTCTCCTTAATGTTCACGGACCAAGTAGAGCAGGGCGCAGGCGGCTTATCATGTCGGCCGTTAAATCTATAGCATAGCTTGACGCACCGGTGGTTTAAAGCGTCTGAGGGGTTACAACGGCTGAAAAATGTGCTAAAATGAACACAAATAACCGTTGCCTCACAAGTTGCTCAGGCCTAAGCTCTACGAACCCCCCAGACTTGCCTACTCAGCGGGTTTCACAATTTGTGTAATTCATTTGCGAAGGCACCACCTCTAACTGGAGTATAGGGCTGCAGGGATATAGAAGGTACTGGTTACAAAAGGGCACCTGGAGCGACTCAGTAGAGGCAGATTTGTGACAGAGAAGACAGAATAGAATAATCTTTATAGTGGCCAATTGATCCGGAAGATACTCAACACTCCTAGCCCGTAGAACTGTTAGAAGAAGAGTCGGGCTGAGAGAGTGAAGCTTAAGGGGGGATTAATGTCTAACCAACGGCGTTCCATACTGCATAAGACTGCGTTTTCATCTACTTACCCTAATGCGTTAGTGCCTAAAGCATTTAGTCTCTCCTCCATGAAACAGAAATATATATGCAAATATACGCACTACCTTTCAAGCAAACCAAGTGAGGTGTCTCTATACTTTGTCAAGTCAATACAATATAATTGCACAACTCTTAAGGTAAAAAAAATGCTATTAGCGTCGCAAAGGATAGTCGTCGAACGACCTATCTGCACTGTGTCGACTATGTGCGCGCTGAAGGTCTTGTCGGTATGATAGAAGCAAATGCCCAGGTACTGGAAAGAGTTGACAAATTTCAAAGAATAACGTCTTTGGTAGCCAATCGACACTCTTCTGAATTTTGCAGCAGAGTCGAGGAGGTTTAGCTCAGTAGGTCCCCTCGCAGGATTCCCACATATTAGCCAACTGGCTACACGTCGTGCTCACCCTGTAACAGTAAAATGTGCTGATTAATAAGGCTTGAAATCACGCTCAGAAGAAAGCAGCCAGATTTGCCTGTTGAAATGTCTTCTAGGAGACCTCGAGATGCAATCGTCGAAGGCATCGCTCAATGGGCAGATTCTTAGTCTTCGGTTCCAATGTGAGCGGGTGCTCAATTATTGCAGCCAAGCGTACCGTGTCGCAGATATGTAGATAGGCATATATACCTGCCAGGTGACTCGTTTCCTGTTCGTGGCTGACTCACACAAGACAGAACTCATCGTTACAACGACCTCTGTCAAATTAGAATTTGGGAGAGGTAGAAAACACTATATTCTTTCTTACCGTTCATTTTCATTCATTGCGCCGGCAATATACGTTCATGTCTGTAGCCGTGGTCGCTAGATTGACAATCTACCTACTGGCCTACCACGACCTCCTGCATGAATAACTATCGGCTGGTGAAGCTTTCGTACCTTATCGATATACAATTGTTTTAGCTGGTAAGTTTCCATTAGGTCTGCAATGTCCACTTGCGTGAGCATGTAAACCGGCGCAAGGTCTATTGCTCTTCTGAGTCCCTTACAGTTCCATAGAAGCAACCGCAGAGACCTGGTAGTCTCCGCGTCCGTACCTGTTGAACCCTTCAGTCATTTACAAGCAGCCGTATTGCCAGACACTATAAATTATTCTATAACTATTTTGATTTAGTTAGCCCTATAATGAAACAATACTCTTAGGCCAGAATTCATTCTTGCTCTACCCTGCACAAATAAATGGTCTTTAAAGGTACGTTGGTACAATCAATGACGATGATTTCGAACTGGCGCATCGACTGGGCCCGATAGAACGAACATCTCGCCCTCGTCCCATTGTCGTAAAATTGTACAGCAGAGATAAGTCGTGGGCTCCGGCTTCGGCATCTTTCACATCCAGGGGTAAGCCAAACTCCCCAAAATTTATTATTAAATCACATAAGCCGCCAACCGAACGACCCTCTGCCTCTCCCCCCTCAAATACAATCACTAGTGGACGAGGGAACAGCAGGTCTACCCAGCAGCAGCTCCACCAGCAACGACAACCAAATCAGCAGCGTGCACAACCCAACAATCCTTCATCACAAACATTCACTTGCAGCACTAACAGTGACAACGACAACGCCAACCTAGGTAGGCAGACTGTTGTGACAACTGTGTCTGCCACAACGACTGCTAGCACTGTTACTGGCGGTAACGACGTCAAATTGTCGGGCTACGGTAAACAACAGCCTAGTAGACAGACGACGAACCTCCAAGAACAGCAGTTACAGCTACACCGAGAAGTTGCAAGTGAAGAAGAGGAAGAGGAAAATGAACCATAGCAGGAAGAGCAGCTGGGAACGCACAATCCGAAACAGCAACAACAGCGACTTACGAGGAGTCGTACTAATACCTGCGCAACTGTGGACGTCATCGAAAGCTCTGCGGGCGTTGTCAACAATGACAAGGAGCAGACGATGCAGACTTTCGAAGCAGCTAATACACACGACAAAAAGAGGAAAAATAGGAAGCGGCAGCAGCCCTTATTCAAGGTACAATTAGATTTTATTTTAGATTACAAATCGAAATACTTAATTAAACCAAATTATTTGTCTCTTCATATGTACTATATACCCTCTAGCTATAAATGAAAATACACTTTAACAAGAAAACGCAATATTTGCTAATATACAATACAGCATCACTAAATATAAGAAAAAAAATATCCATTTAATAACTATAATATGTTTACTACTAACTACGTGCATTCACCGCAACATAAAATTGATGTATGGGCATGTGTGTATATATGCTCATATAGCCACTTATAAGAGAGCACTCGAGACAGTGAAGCATCGCTTTTCGTTTGAGACAAGACGATAAAGTCATTACCAGCACTATTAGATAGTTACTACTTTTTACTACTATTATTACAATTACACGTATTATTACTTTTCTACTATTATTAATATTATCATATTTTACGTTCTACTACTATTATTACAATTACACGTATTATTACTTTTCTATTATTATTAATATTATCATATTTTACGTTCTACTACTATTATTACAATTCTACTTGTAATTTTTTTATCGATTAAGATACCTGCCTATGAATCCATTTGATGAGGATGTCTCAAACCATGGAGAAAAAAACAGCCAACTTTTCCACTTTCCTAACCAATGTATAAACAATACAAATGTCTTGCCAAAATACTTCAAACATATCTCTGTTTGCCACTTTAACCTGAGGGATATTAGCGCCAATACTAGATTCCATGATCTAAAACACGATATTGAATCGTTTACGTTTCATCTTGACTTTGTTGCAATTTCTGAGAGCTGGTGCACAAAAGTTACAGAACGTATGTACAATATAGCTGGGTTTAAACACTTAGCTCAATCTCGAAAACAAAATACTCGAGGAAGAGGAGTCATCTTATATATAAATGAAAAACTGCCACATAATAAAATAACCAAATATACAAATGCATCTGAAATCATTCAAGCGATAGCTTGCCAAACTGAAATCCAAGGACGCAACTTGGTTGTAATAACACTTTATAATAGTGACGACAACTTAAATAATTTCAAACTAGCGCTAGACACAATACTTCTAGATTACTCATCAAACATCTTAACAATTGTTCTAGGGGACTACAATATCGATATACTGAAATCTAGTCACACAACTTCCGAGTTTCTTCTCTACATCGGATCACATGGTCTCCGCCCACTCCTAAAAACCATAACCCGTCCTTCTGATAACGGCAGTTGTCTGGGCAACATTCTAATTTGCAATGATGAATCCATATTGAATAAATTATATGGTGCAATCGATGTTCTTACACCCGATCATCGACCAATTTTTGCGGCATTTACTGGTTTAGGGGATACACCATGTGCGAGAACTCAAACTAAAGTTGAACCGCGCAGAAACTTCAAGAAAAAACTCCACCTAGAATTTCAGCAGGCACTAGCTGCAACGCCCTGGTTTGACATAATCAACAGTGACTCTGCACAGACAAACTTTTCTGCTTTTAGTTGTAAACTAAACAATCTGTACAATGAACATTTCCCCTTTCAGCACAATTCATCACACAGCACAATCAGTAAAAAATTACTGACCAGTGGTTTGATCATGAACTCATACAGATGAGAGTAGCTAAGGACAGACTAGCTAATAAAGTTAAAAAGTATAATAGTAAATATGATAAGCTGAGACTAAATGAGCTATCTAAATTATATAAGAAAACATGCGCTCAAAAACAAAGAGAATACTATGCGGACAAATTTAATACCTCTACACTTCGCGAGAGATGGAAGATTATGGACATGCTTTGTGGCAGAAATATACAGAAAGAAACTATAATTACGTCGATTAACCACAACAACACATCTACAACTGATCCTGCTGAGATAGCCGAAGTACTCAACATAAATTTTGCAACAATAGGTTCTAAAGCAGTTTGCAATAAATATGGGGCAATGACAATTGAATACAATTACAAAATTAATCAATTTAATCCGCACCAAGATGTTCCCCCCTGAAAAATTCACATTCAATGAAATCACTCCCGAGGCAATCATACTAAAATCAAGTAAGCTTAAAGCAAACATGAGAGGCTGTCAAACGCATATTCCTGGCAAGTTTATTAAGCAATACATAACCTACATATCAAGTATTCTCGCAGCTATCTTTAACCAATGTCTTGCACAGGGGGTATGCCCGGCATGAAATGTGCAATAATTACACCAATTTTTAAACAGGGAGACAAAAATGAACCAACTAATTATCGACCTATAAGTTGCGTTCCATTCCTAGCGAAACTGTTTGAGTCAATTATCAATGATCAGATTCGACTATGTCTTGACAACACACACTTTATTAGTCCGATGCAGTTTGGCTTCCGTAGTAAATGCAATACCAATTAGCTCTTACCCATCTTCAGGAATATATAACAAAAAGCTGGGAGTCTAATCAAATTGTTGCTGGTATATTTGTCGATATCGAAAAAGCATTTGACTCGGTCGATAAAAATATCATAATTAATATACTCGCACAACTGAATTTCGCTGAAGGCCCAATTGCGTTTTTTTAATTCTTATTTAGCCGACAGGATACAAATCACCAGAAATGGCGACACTATGTCATCTCCGTGTTCCCCACACCTCGGTACACCACAAGGAACCAGCCTTTCACCAACACTAATCCTAATATTTATTAACTCTCTTCTAAAGGCTAGTGAACTGAAGGCTATTGCTTTTGCTGACGACATCACTTTTCTTTGTCCACTTTCCTTACAAAATCTAACTAGCGATGTTAAGTATACAAATGGCCAACTTACACTTATCTCAAATTGGTATTTAAAACACAGGCTGTCTTTAAATATAAATAAAACAAAAATTTAATTTTTACTCCATGGCAAAGATCAATAAACCCACAAATAGCAATTAGATTCGATAATACTAATATAAAACAAGCATTTGAATACAAATGCTTGGGTGTAACCCTTGATCCCCCATTGACGTACCGAAATCACATAAATACCTTAAGTACCAAACTCGAACAGATTGTGCTTCAATTAAATAAATTAAGCAATGTTGGCGTATCCCCTGATGTGATGTTGATTGTATATAAATCAGTATTCCTCTGTTATATAACATATTGCTTGCCACTGTTTGGGTCAACGCTTTCAACACTTACACTTAAACTACAGGTTGCACAGAATAACGCCTTAAGAGCCATTTTTTGCTTCAGAAGGGATGAAAGTCATCATCTTTATGCTATTCACAAACTGCTTAATATAGCATCACTTTACAAAGTTGAATTAGGCATTCTTGCGTATAAAAACTTCCGTGGCATGTTGCCTCTGGATTTATCTTTTTATTTTACATTCAACACCAACAGAAATCGCAACAGCCCACCTCTTAGAATACCCAATACTTATCGTAACTATAGACTTAAATCGCCTGATATGGCCATGGCCAAATTATGGAACACACTCGATAATGAATTACGGGAATGTACATCACTTAAGTTATTCAAGGAAAGATGGCACCAAAAATTACACAATGAGCAATGCCTTGATCGATAAGACTCTTCAACGATATGCAGGTCATTATTATTATTATTATTATTATTATTATTATTATTATTATTAATATTATTATTATTATTATTATTATTATTATTATTATTATTATTATTATTATTATTATTATTATTAAGATTATTATTATTATTATTATTATTATTATTATTATTATTTATTCAATTCGTAATTGTGTTATCAGAGTACAGTTGTGAGGTTCGAACGTGTCGCGTCGATTCAAGCACGTATTTAGCTGCTCATCCCATGGCGCCGATTATAGAAGCGGCATTGCCTCTACACACCGCGAGAGACAGAAGCTGTCTCAGATATTCGCCTTCGCGCTGGTCCCCCGTTGTTGCTGTCATTCTCCTGGCCAGATCCCGAATGAATTTTGCTGTTCCACTGCTGATGGGTCCTAATGTTTCCATAGCCACCGGTACAAAGTGAAGACTGTTTTCAAGGTCTGCGTATTTGCGTCTCTTTTCCTGTTCGGCGTGCTCTGCTACCCATCCTGTGCTAACAGAGCTATGGCTGAGATACGATGGAGCTACTGTGCAGGACACTGTAGCATCCCAGGCCAAGCACTTGCCGTGAGACCATAATGGTATGGTCACGCCGTCAGGTCTCTTGTCGTTGTCTTGTCCGAGGCCCCGTGGTTCTAGTTTTGCTGGCAACTTTGCCCTCCTAAGAGCTCTTTTGATGATTTCATTTAACTCCATGTGCCGTGAAATCCTTCCAGAGCTTCTTGGACAGCTCAGTGGGTGTAGACCGTAGGCATCGACCTCATTTCCGCATGCTGCGCAAGGAAAGGGTTCGCAAATTGGAGCTCCTATCCTGATAGCAGCAGCCATGCGGAAAGTGGTTGGGTCCAGCATGGTGCCTAAATGTGGAGATGGCAGGGCTTTAAGCCAGCCTCCACTAGAAATATCTCTGGCGGCTCGGAAAACCGCCTGTTCACGGCGCGTACACAAAGAGTCTTGAATGTCTCTTGCTAGCTTTCTGCTACTATATCCGTCTAGTTTCCGCTGATATAGATGTTGTTCCAACGGGCCGGGGTCCAATTTCATCCTGATCTTACATTCAGCCTCCACCTGATGTTTGTGAATTAGCTGTTGCACATCGTGGCTTACCAGCGATTCTGACAGAGCTCCGAACTGGTTCAGCGAAGCAGCGTAACATACTGGAGCCAGGTCTACTGCACTCCTTAAGCCAAGTCCCCCTCCTTGATAGGTAAACTTGCCCTCTTCCATATCTCATCGTTAAGCTTGACATTCAGCACCTCGCTCATGATCTCTCTGGCAGAAGTATCATATGCCTCAAGTTCATCTGGGCAGAGATCTGTCGGTGCACTACGAAGTATGTAGTTTAAACGGGGTGCTCCCAGGCTGTATCTCCACACGCACATTGCCGCTTGTGGATGCATTCGTTTGAGCAAAGGTGATACGCCCTCGATAAAGGCTGTTTGGTCGTTTAGCACTTGAGGGATTCTTCGCCTGTCTAATGAGGCCTCTAGTAGTTCCATATCAGCTTTGCCAAGATTGTTGAAGGAGCTCAGAGTTCTTATGGAGAACGCAATTAATGGTAGACTGCGACCGTTCTGCTCTCGATCTTCTACGGAGCAAACTTTACTGCTCTTCGGAAGAAAACAGGCTCCATACGCCCAGTTGCATGCGGACTGACTTTAAGAAGACTGGCAGCAAAGATATCTTTGGCCACAAATTAGAGAGCAATACTCGCAGCGATAAAACCGCACCAGGTCGGTGTAGCAGTCAAGGGCGGAGCGGAACCGACAGTTCACGCCGCCCGAGCCTACGTTGAAGTAGAAGGACCGACGCGCGTAATGGTTAAGCTGGACTTTTGCAATGCGTTCAATTCAATCCGAAGAGATTTGCTTCTGCGGAAAGTAGAACAGCATGTTCCGGATCTACTGCCACTGGTCTGGCAAAGCTACAAAGAACCCTCACTGCTATCCTGGGATACGATGACACCTATCGGTTCAGAAAATGGAGTTCAACAGGGAGACCCGTTAGGACCCGCGCTCTTCGGCCTTGGTATATCATATTATTATTATTATTATTATTATTATTATTATTATTATTATTATTATTATTATTATTATTATTATTATTATTATTATTATTATTATTATTATTATTATTATTATTATTATTATTATTATTATTATTTAATTATATACAGTCTAAACTGATTACCACATAGTACTAATGACATATAGATAACTGGAATGACAAGTAAAACAATGTATGAAACACGGATGTTCTGTAAGGAACGTGTGTTTGAAACTAATAAAACTGAACTGAACTGAATACCGCCTTCACAAAACTATAACTGTCGATGAACAAATTGTGTAAGTTGATCTAAAGTTTTGGCCACCAGCCGTGCTACGCTCAGCGCGCTGAGCCTGCCTGGCCAACATACTTTGTGACTGCCCACTCGGTCAACTGCGCTGTCTTTCTGCAAACGAAATGTTTTGTCCTTCCACTCTGTTGGACTGTAACAATTTCAGCGCTGTTTTTCCATCGTTTCTCGCCTCTGCGGTAGTCTCTGCTGGCGATGTTGTACCCGCTGCCGCTTCCCCTTTTCGTTCATTGGTTAACTTGTTTTCTTTGCCGATGTTTTATTTGCGCTAATATTTTTGTTTAGTGTCGATAAGACATCTTCGGGGGTTGTTGCAGGGGAGCCGGTTCATCACACTCACGGCCTTTCGCTGGAGCTGTGTGATGTCCACAACTTCACGGCGTTGAAATGTAGTACGCAAACGTTCTCTCACCAGAACCCAGTTTTGTTTTAAAAAAGGGACAGATTTCTCGGGACGGCGACTTTATTTAACTTCCATAATTCCTCGTTAATGCTTAAAATGTTCATAATGACACATTACAACGATTATAATTATAATTAAGAGCTTTTTGCAGAAAAAGCTGTTACCCGGGTCTGCGAAATGCCCTTTGTTGCATTCTGACGTGTCTTCCGACCTCCATCTAAAAGCGTCTAACTGCTATTTATGTGTAGCTTTTATTAAGAACTTAAGAATAATAAAACGGAATTACGCAAATCAATCATGTTTGAACTAAATTGAATAAATACATACATATAGGTGAACGGATTATAATCTTTAGATCTTCCCGTTACGGCATTTTCCTCTAATTGTACACGATCTAGGCGTTCAATAAAGACGAAGACCACCTAGGAATGCACACGTCGCAAGCGAGCAAAAACACGCAGCTAAAGCTGTCCGACAAACGATGCTTCGTTGCTTAATCATTGCCAGAAGTTTAACCACGTCCGATGGTAAGTTCGCCTGGAAAATACACAATAAACATATATCTGTATAAATATATCAAATATATTATTGTATGCATCTATCGTATGGTATTTTATTTAGTTATAATGGTCTAACCTAAATCAGCAAATAATAAGTTGAAAATATTACTCGCTCCGGGATCCAGCAGGTGGATTTATTTGCAAGAGTCGCAGCTTATCTTCCAAATCCATCTGGTCAACATTTCATATGAATACTACATACCAATAGAAAATAATAAACATCAAAAACAAGCAGTCCGTAGTTTAATTTAGCATTTTTATTAAAAAACATATACGGTTGCGCAAATTAAAGCCGAATTTCACTACTGCGGAGACAGCGCATCAGCGCTGGCAACCGTATATTATTGGATTGATTAATTCAAATTTTGCCATGAACTGCAGGTGATACTCGCTCATAGCATCCAGGTGAAAACCTTACACCAGATTTTGCTAAAAAAACATTTATCGCGTTGTCAGTGAAAATCATCGCGAAAAGTGCCTTTAGAGTTTTGGCGTTCTCAACTCGCTTGATCAAATGGTTCGCGCTCCAACCAGACCCGTCAGTGCTCGACGTCGTTCTCTGCACAGACAATATTCTAAATGAATCAGACATCAATCTTGTACCGTTTCCAGACTTCAGTGATCACCTTAGCATCCAACTTTCGCTAGACTATGACAGCGCCGTGGCAAGCTTACTATGACTATGTAGACTATGACAGCGTCGTAGCAAGCTTACTAGTCTTTCGAATCTAATCCTGTCCACAAAAGTGGGGCTAAGACTAACCCGGCCAACAAGTGTCCTGTCTCCCTCTCAAGCAGTGACATGCAAGGTTTTGGATAGAATTGTATGCTCTGCAATCCTTAGCAGTGCTGAGCAACAGAATCTGCTAAGGAGCACGCAGTTTGTCTACCGCAAGGGCCGGTCGACCACAGATTGTCTGCTTATGTTATTTAGCGACGGAGGCCGATGGATTAGTGAGCGGCTCCGCGTGAACGTCATCTACCGTGACTTACGGATTACCTTCGAAACTATGCCCCACGATCTACTCATCTCCGTTCTGCCATCTAAGGAAGTTGGCTCCAAAATCACCTAGCGGATGTCTTACTTTTTAAGGCATCGGACATTCAGAGTGAAAGTCAGGGTGACATTATTCATCTTCTCATTTATTGACCAAAAAGGTATATTACATGTCATATGATTTAAAAACAATGGTTAAAAACAATGGTTAATTAGTCACTTTCCCTTGCCAACCGCCGTAGGCTATCGAAGCTCTGGCACCCCTCGAAATGATATCGGGGGCAATGCTGAAGGCAATGTCTACATATACAGGTTGCTTGTGGCTTATGAAAGTCTCTTCGCGAATAAAGCTGGTGATGGAGGCCATGCACAGCGTATCGAGTGATGACATGTCGGAGGTCCTGCAGGGGTTCCTTCCAAGCAGAGGATGTCACGGCTCGAGTTCGGTAGAAATCCGTGGGGATGTCGCGCATCTTCTCTGCGAAGGTAGTCCTGAACGATTGAAGAGCAGGTGTGGGCCGGAGCTGGAAGCGTGGCACGAGGTCCTCTAGGTATGGTCCTGCCCCGGCCAACGCGTACACCAGTCGGTTCTGGGCGTTCCGCGGTAAGCCCAAGGCTCTCTTCAAGAACGTTGCTTTGACCTTGTCCAGTTGGTCCAGTTGATGTGCCGACAGGTGCTCCCAGATGACATCGATTCCATAGGAGGCAACCGAAGATACCTTGAGGTGGAAGAGTTGAAGGGCGGTCGACAGTGAGAGCTTCTGTGGCTCGCCGATCGTCGCCATAGCCACGACGCTCTTTGACACGGGCTCGGTGATATGCTTGCTAAAGCACACACCCCTGCTGGAGAAGATCACCCCCAGGTAGCAGAAGTTGCTCACATACTCAATGGGCGAGTTGCGTAGTCGAAGACGATCGTGAGAGGCGAGGGCGCCTCCTGCCCTGAACTTGACAGCCTTGGTCTTCGACGCGTTCACACACATGCCGTTGTTGTCACAGTACTTCTCCAGCACCTTGATGGAAGCCTGGAGGTCCCGCCTGATGCGACTAAACATGACGATGTCGTCCGCATATAGAAGAATGCCCACCATGGGATACAGCTCCTTGACAAGGGCGGGCAGGTCGCTTAGGAGAACAGCAAAGAGCAGGGGACTCAGGTTGTCCCCCTGGGGGTACCCCGTGGTCTGGAGGAATAGCGGATGCTCACAGACTCCATCATCCAGAGCGATAGAGTTGGGTTGGAGAATCGATGCCAGGAGGGTGAGCAGTGGTCGGCCGATGCCGAAGCGGGCGAGTTTCTCCAACACGGTGTCCCTAGGTGCCACGTCAAACGCGGACTTTAGGTCCACGAAGACGGCGTGCAGTGGCCGCCGCTTTTTCTGCAACGATGAAGTTATCTCATCTAGAAGTTCGCCGCATGCTGTGGATGTTGACTTGTGCCGCCTGAAGCCGTGTTGTTCTTGTGGGAGCGCCCCTCTGACTTCCAGGTACGAGGACAGTCGCCTGTACAGCAGAGACGACAACAGCTTGTACACACAGCTTTTCTTTGCTATTCCTCTCCATGATGACTCAAGAAGAAGGTCGCCTTTACCCTTGGGGATCACCTTCAAAATGCACTCCCTCCACGTTTCAGGAATGCGTCCTTGGGATAGGCATTTGTTGACGAGGGTTCTCCAGAGGGGGATCAGCGAGGTGGCCACCTCTAGGTGCTCGTTTATCACGCGGTCAGCGCCAAACGCCTTGTTGTTCTTGAGATGCTGAATGGAGCTGGAGACCTCGTCCTCAGAGAACGATGACTCAAGAGACGGCGCAAACTCTTGTTCCCAGGCGGTTGCGGGAAGAGTTGTAGCGGGGATGGAGACCGGGATGGTGGAAGCACTCGTGAACATACGATCGAAGTAGGATCGAAGTTTCACGGGCGCGATGGGACAGCTCGTGAACTTGAACGGCCCCTTCAGGTAGGAATACGGAGTCTCCTGTGCCTGTAGGACCAGTCGTTGCTCCTGTAGTTCGGCGAAGGCCGCCTTCTTTGTCTGCAGCAGGAGACGGTAGTCTCGCCGGAACGCGCTGTAGGCGTTCTTCATCGCGTTGCATGCTCTAGACGCCATCAGAAGCTGCATTAGGTAATGCCTTGCTTGATAGCAGTCTCTGTCAAACCAGGGCGGTGATTTGCGCGAACAGACTCCATGGGGAAGAGCTGCATCGATTATGAGGCTGGTAAGAACGGCGGAGAGGGCGTCCACATCGAGGTCCACCAGAACTGCAGGATCGAACCGCAAAAGATTTTCCCGGAGTAGCCCGATGTTGATGCCCTTAGACACGCCCTGTCTCCTGGCGCCCAGAGCGTCGGGATTGACAGCCAGAGCGACTGCGACGGGGATGTGTTTCCTGAGTCCCATCATAGCCGAGCCCGTTGGCCAACCTCTGAAGACGATATCAGAGCTGGCACCCCTGAATGCGAAGATATCAATGGTGGAGCTGCCTGGTCGCCGTGGGTTATCTTGGGGGCCTCGGGAGTCGGAGTAGTAGGTGGGAAGGGACCGGTCTGAGCAAATCCGGAGCCCATACTCTTGGAGTGCCGCCAACACTGCCTCCGTACGAGAAGAGAGTAAAGGCTCGTCAAGCCTGCAGTTGAGGTCGCCGGCGAGGAGCACCGGGCGGTCGTCGGGGACGCAGGCTTACCCTCGGCTGATCTTGTCCAGCAGATCCAGCGTCGTGTCGCCGCCACCACTGCTGTACATTCCCACGAAGACGAAGTCGGGAGTGGAAAGTACCAAAGTGTTGTCTTTTGCTAGTAGAATTTCTGACTTACTAGGTCTGGGGCCGATCAGGAGTGAAACTCCTCCTATTGGCCGATCACGGGAGGGCTTCGCTGCAAGACAGTGATGAGCATAGAAACCTTCAACATCGAAACGTTTCGTGGCGAAAGTTTCGGTAAGAAGGATCAAGTCGAACGCAGCTAGATCAGCTGCGGGAATGCAGCTCATTACTGAAGCGAAACCCTCGCAATTCCACTGACAACAGTTTAGTGGGGGCGACGGGGGCCGCTCCCGAAGCGACGTCCCGTTCTCCCTCTGACTTTGAAGCCCTGTTTCTGGCGCCCGCCGAGGCTCTGGTCTCCCGCGGGTTGGCGTTGGTGATCTCCTCGAACTCTTTCAGCGCCTGGGCCATGAAGTGACACAGTCGCGGAAGTTCCGGAGGGACTTGGGAGGCCGTGTCCATCTTGCCGGACTTCTCTCCATTCTTGTCCTTCTTCGGTGCGCCCTTCACAGCCTGTGGTGGCGTCTTCTTGAGAAGGCGTTCCCCCAAAAAAGTGGCCATGTTGCGAGCTGCCACGTTTGCCACGGTGGCAGCCAGCTCGTCGTCGTACACCGTCGCCGCTCTGATCAGCATGGGTTGCTGGATCCTGGTCAGCGGCTGAAAGGTCATCGGCCCTGACTCAGCCAGGATTTGAAGCGCGTTGTTAGCCGCTTTGCACTCCGGGTGGAGCAGCGGGATGGAGTACACGGTCAGCTGGGATCCTGGGAAGGTCGCCGACAGCCAGGAGACAAAGTCCGCGGTCCCGGAGAGGAGCTCATCCTTCTCGAGCTGCAGGCAGTCTCCTGGTCCAGGGTGGAAGAAGAGCCCGTAGTGCGCGCCGGGGTCCTCCTCCATCTTCTTCTTCGCCTCCTCCAGCATTTGCAGGCCAGTTTTGCCCTGCATGTTTAAGACGGTGATCCGGCTGTGTTTGGATAGCTGTCCGCGAAGGTGTACCCGGATTTTTTTGACAGACCCGTCACCAAACAGAAGGACTTTCTTCTTAGCACGCTGGGCGGCCTGCGTCGAGCCCGCCGAGGCAGAAGATGAGGGTCGGGTATCCATGGAGGCGTCCACGGGGACGCCCGGCGTCCTCTGAAGGGCCACGATCTCCTTCCGCAGATCGACAACCTCTCTCTCCAGGAGCCGGCTCCTTTGGAGGACAAGGGACAGGATGTCCGCAAGAGGGTTACCATCCAGAGCATCTAGGAGGCTGTGGATTCGAGAAAGTGCGGCCTCTCCCAAGGCGTGTTCGCCAACTCGGCAGAGCCTGCATCTGTAGGCCCGGGGGTTGCCTTGGGCGAATGCTTGACTCGAGGGCGATAGGCACGATGCGTGGAAGCTATATGTGCATCCCACGCATTGCAACCCGAATTCGGCAATCGCCAAGCAGCATTTTAAGCAGGTCACTGGAACGGGAGGAGAGTTGTCCATGGTTCGCAATGGGCTAACCACAACGGATGACCGATGGGGACGCGCTTGAACGTCTCCCTCTTCGGTGAGTCCGGTAGACTCAAAAGTGCGTTTTGACGCAATTTTGAGTGTTAAACCGGCACTCCGCGCGCTCCAGCCCCCACACCGTCCGACCGCCGCACCCTCCTAGGGCGTAAACACCAGCCACCGGGAGGTCTTTAACGCCGGGTCAGCCGTGCTTGGTAGATTGCGCGAAAGTAGATCACCAGAGGTTAGTACTAGTAGTCTTCTGGTTCTACGAGTACCTCTGTGGGGATCCGTGGAGGTGATGTGCCGTGAGCGCATCCGTCGGGATAGATCTGCGGCCCAGTTCTCGACTTTTTTGTAACGTAAACGAAAAAGGCGTCGCTGCTGGTTTCACACGTATATATATGTCACCCCCAACCGATCGTTGTTTACAAACAGTCAACCGACGCCAGATGTAGACGAGTTGACACAGCTGTTCCCAAGTGTTCCACCGTTTGGATCGACGGAACCAACGTTCTTAACCGGCGGGACGGGTGCACGTAATCGACGGATGTGTACCGTGTCACGGCGCGGCTGTTATGAGATGACACTGTAGCAATGCGATCCGTCGTGAAACAACGACTGACAGTGGCTCCAAACTAAGCACGAGAGAAGAATCGACCGATTGACACACGGCGCGTCATGGACTGCTGAGGTAGGCCGCTGTCAAATGATAAAAACACGGAGCACTCACGAAACACAACCGCACTGTTCGAACGTAAACAACATTCTTGGTGACATTATAGAGAGAGGATAGTGTTCTTACTGGTTGTCCGCAGGTTACTAGAAAGGCTCTTGTTTATGTTTTTTCATCGATCAGGTCAAACACATCATACCTAAATATGCAATTTGCGCGCAGATGATATCAAGCATGGGTGTTTGGGATGTTAATGATGCGAACGTGCTACATTGTGTACTAAACCATTTTATTGTGTGGTCATTAAAGATGGGTCTAAAAGTATCTGCCGACAAGTGCAGAGTGCTGTATCTCGGTATTAGAAATACCAAGCATAACTATATGTTAGACGGCATAGTTCTGACAAAAACGAAGCATGCAAGAGACTTTGGTGTGCGTTTATCGACGTCCTTGACATTCACTGAACAGGTTACACATGTTGCCGCAAAATGCTCACTATTGAGCAACAGGATACTTCGTGCGTTTGTTGTACGAAGTGCCTCTACCTATTTAAAACTGTACAAATCAAATGTTGTGTCACTATTTATGTTATAAACTGCTTATAAGAATTAAACAGTAACCCCAGTCAGTTTATATACTGACTACAATGTAGTATACACAATGTTTATATACTGTCGATTCGCGATGCACGTAAAAAGACTAGAAACGACCCCTGCTCGAAAAGACCATTTACGTCAATAACATAAAAAACAAAACACGTCGTGCTATTGTATCGGAATTAGATAAAGTGAACATGTATGAATTAGCTGTCATAATATTAACCGACATTTATGCGTGAGAGTACTGGAAGTGTGGTTCATTCCAACAAAGTTAAATGTCTAGCTTAATGAACGCCCGTCAAGAGATATATATATATATATATATATATATTATTGTTCGTCATATATATATATATATATATATATATATATATTTATTTATTTTTCCTATATTACAGTATGTATACGGGACACATATTACGGAAGATTAGCTATGCCATTGGGCCTAGCGGGTGTGTATTGTGACTGTCACGTGTCCGCTTCGCGTTGTTTAAAAGAGGACGACGATCGGCTATCACCGGCTGACATATTAAACATAAGGCCGACTTTGCGGATCAGCTGTGTGGTCCGAACTCCAGGAGCACCCAAAGACTCAAGCGCGGCCAAAATTGGTGAGGATACTCAATTGATGAGTATATTATTAGCTTGTTGGTCTCCGCAAGGTGAGCTGCATAAACAGCTTCGGATGCGCCGCCATCGACCATAGAAGGTGCTAGGGAGTCGGTAACGGTTGCATCCCAAACTAGCATTTTGCCTCACTCAAATGGTGTTAAGTGTCCTCCCATCTGAACGCCTGCCGTCCTTCGCAAAGAACCCCGGGGGTTCAAGGATATACGGACGACCGCATGACCTGAGGGCTCTGCTGAAGGTCTCATCGATAGCGGCATGTCTAGGGTGTCGGTCTGCGCTGATAATACACGATAGGCCGCGATATCCCGGTTTGTCGACGGGGTGACCACATTGACACCGATAAGGGCTAACTAGGTCTGTCCCTAGTCGTAGGCCTACTGCTACGCGAATAGTCTCGTCATCAAGAAGGGTATCTATGGGTGCACTGGGAAGCGCGTGTAACCAGGCGCCTGAATCTTTAGCAGACACGGCATTTAGGCGAGCTATGGTCGTGTCGTCGGCAGCTTCATTAGAAAGACGCCGTTGTACCTCAGCGTGCAAAGGGGCGCTCCAGTCACGTTGGGATAGCACGTTGTCAGGCCTACCTCCGCACCGGGCCTCAAGATTCTCCTGAAACTGAGCTAAGCAGCATCTAAACTGACCGACTCCTGGTGTATCTAAAATGGGGATTGCCCTGTTTTCTGCACTTAGCATTGATTACCGAAAATGCAATTACATATTAGACACCAATGTACTGGCTATAAATGATTTTTAAGCGAGACTAAGTAAGGGAAGCACATAGATTCTCCGTCCAAAAGATAGGCAGGATTATGTTCAGCACCCGCTCGGTTGCCTAAGGTATTAGCCTCATACTAACTTGAATCCTTATTCGCATGTCAACTGTCAAACCGGTTCTCTGAAACGACAAATGACTAATCATTTAGCCTATTATTATTGACACTGTCATTGTGACCGTGTGGCCAGTTTAGTAGTCAGTTATATTGGTGAGTGGAGCACAGCTAGTGATATATCTGGCCTTTGATTTAACAATTGGTTTTACTCAACATACAAAATATATTAATTATTAACACTACCTCAAGCGCTCATTGCCACGTGTGCCCCAATTTTGGGCCCAACGCACATTTATTTCAGAAAAAGATAATTAGTCAGCTTAATTTCAACAACCGGGACCTGAATCTAATTCATTGTATTAGACAATGTCTTGACAAATAGTTGACAAATTACAACAAACACGAATTACTCTAAAGTAAACGTAATAATAACGACTATTACTCTGCTTCGGGGCAGATACAATGCAAATATATTTGCATTGTATATATGCAAATACAACATATATACAATATATCCCAGCGAATTTGTTTAAGCAAAAAGTGGCTCCAGGTGCATTACTTGCTCTTAACCAAGAAATAAAACGCAGCGTTGATAAATGAAGGTGGAAGTTTTCCTTGACATTCCATGACATCGCTTACATTTGTAGGTGATGTCGCCGGTGAGACACAGCGCGTTGGGATCACGAGATATATAGAAAGCGGAGGATCCTGTTCAATTTATTTCTCAACTTAAATTTTACTTTTGCATCCTCTAACGGTAGCCCACTACAGCAAGTAATTTATTCTATGAGTTAATTAACTCAGGTTACGTCATACTACTATAAATTGGCTTCTAACACAGAAATACTAAGCTGTTGTCTAAAAACACTACTTCAGATACAAGATTTTGTTTGATGACACAAGTTTAAACTAAGTATTCTCTAGAATCAGCAGACAGACCCGCGATATGTTTTATTTGATTGTCATGTCAGTAAAACTCCACGACGACAGTAACATTGCGGAAATCACGAAATCATCATGCACGAAAGCGGATTTCAGCTCAGGACATAATATTAAACAAATCAGTACATATACCGTCTATACATTTGCAAAAAGTAGCCCTACAGAAATGCAGGCAATTCAGCAGCAAAGAAAGAGTCTCATGGCGCTTCCTTGCGGGCTATCGGCTTTGTTCCCGCTGGCCACTTTATACAAATGCCTTAGAATAGCGTCGCCTGCTAATAATTTATCATGTGGGACTTAACTACCGAAACCAGTTTTCGTCTGCGCCTCTTTAAGACTGGGGATTGTATCGGCCACTCGTCTTGACGTTCAATTTGGGCTTCTTGGTTTTGGTCTACTGTCCCTCTTGAGAAGGTGTCTATCATGTAAGTTACCTTGTTAGCGGTGTAGCGGTCGGAAAACGCAAACCGAGGTGACCTCACAGGCGCGCTTCCAAGGCAGCCATAATATTTCATGCCTACAGACAGTTACATTCCCAGCTTCGCGAGTATCGAACGCGCTGTCGTCTCGGTTTAAAAACCCAGGACGTGATACTTTACGCGGATCCTCATTATTGTTACAGGTGCGTTAGCCTAGACCATTTGAGGTCGACGTGGAAATAGCCTTCGCTTCAAACAGTGAAAGTCTAAGGTCGTTTAAAGGTCAGCTGATCAGCTTCTTTCTTAACGAATTTTTTTGAGCGATAATCATTGAGAATAGATGACGTGTCGTTAGACCAGTGAGAGTCAGCAGCTATGCTGCCAAAAGGACCGTTCGGAGAACGCTAGATATCTCAACCGGCCATCAGCGTATTGAGGATATGCCTCACGGAGGATTAAAGTCCATAGGAGACCGGAAAAGAATTACCTCATTAAAAAAATGTGATTACACCCAAAATACATCTGCGACTATTAAAAGGGCTCGTCCAAAACATTCTCGTCCCTCGGCAGGAGAACTCTGAATGAACCGTTCCCACCGTGACAGAAAAGATCATACCGTCTTTATTTGGCACCATCAGCAGCGCTGTCGAAAGGGCATTCTGGTGCGCTCTCCTTGTTGACCTGTGTGTGATGCCTGTATTCTACAGCGGCTCGCGTTTTGCCCTTCACAAGAAAGAGTGGTGATGTTAGACCCATTCCAACTGGCCTTACATACTTACACTTCGCCGTTTAATCGGAAAGTCACCATCAGCCAGAGCACATCGCTGGATTGGTCTCTTTGCATCAATTTGGCTGCCCAGACAAGGTGATCGGTTATCTAGACTTCAAAAATGCCTTCGTGTTTAGACGAGACTATTTAACGTGGCTTCCAAGATTTCGCGGAAAATACCCTAGTGGTTCAAAGAATATTGCTTATATTGCGTATAAAAGAGCTCGGGGACGTCCCAGGACTTAAACTAAATAAAGCCAAGTGACTGTCAACATTTAAATGTACTTGCGACAAAACGGCCAAAAAACAAGGACATTTCCTTGCCACGACTTAGGACGATGCTGCCTAATGCGCTAGTATGACACGTACTTTCAACGGGCAAGCGTGCTCTTACTTGCAGGAGAAGCGACAGTGGGTCCTCAAGACACCCAGCCCTAAGCGACGTACTACACCGGGCAACGCACTAAGGTTGGACTGTCAGGAAACAGCTAATTGTAATCGGATAACCTAATTCCAGTTCCATGACTATAAACGAATTAAAGTAAAAGCTGTTGCCTTGCATACGACGTCACTGTGCCTTGTATCGTATGGTCGTCATACTAATCAGGGAGTTGGGATAGCCACTTGTTTTGCACAAGACCGCAAGCTGGCAAAATTTTGGGTAGAACAAACTTTACTGTTCAACTGGCCGTAAGACATTGGGCCTAATGGGTAAAATCACAAAGGGTTTTCTGGCCGGGATGTAACGCGAAAAGGCTGCGTCAATTATTGATTGATTTAATGGCCAGGAACTCGTCTTTCTGCCAAAGCCGAGTCGAGCCGGCGTTGGAAACTAATCTGTACCCTAATGACAACTAAAAGAAGGTATATATTTATTAGAATGATATAACATTACTTACAGCATGGACATTAAGGTAGAAGCGGTGTTGTTTTCATTGGGACGTAGGCCGTTAACGTTGACTAACAATGAAGGATCCGCGTAAAAGAAATGAGGCCGGCTAAGCATAACTGGAAGATAATATTTCCTCGAAGACTTAGTATTACTGGCGTAGCTGTTCCACTTGCTTGCGTCGAACGTTCCCTTTATGTGCGTCGGAGTTGGGCAAAAACAGCTGTACAGAAATAAAATGTAAAGTATTATGTAGCAACTAACAATTTCTGCTTTGCGAAAGAGATCCCCTAAACAAATATTACATAAAGAACTGCTTACAAAGAACACTATTAGGACTAACCCAAACGCTACAATGCTTTATGTCTGACCTAAACTATGTTATCCTTTGTTGGCCTGGTTTTTGTAACTAAGCAAAAGGCTTCGTCTAAGGCTATGTTTATAATAACATTTCTATTTTGCGGCAAGAATCTCTTAGATGCATATGAAACGCGAATGGAGGATACCGGCCAATCTGTATACTAAGCGCCTTAGCCAAGGGATATAAAGCAATTTTCTAAGAAAGACTCAGGCTGTTTGCGGAAAAATGGAGACTCTTGTTATTGGCACAGTTAGGCTTTGGTACACATAGATCGGTCCTACGGCATTTTACAAGGTCCCCAGTAGAGCTGAACGGATGCGTAGATCCACCATCTATACAAGCCAGCTAATCATGGTCACCCTATTTGATGTAAAGAACGAAGGTCATTTCTGGATATCGTAAGGAGATGTTCGTTTTAAACGGCGAGGTAGTCTTCCCGATGGCAGCCGGGGTGCCACAGGGCTCAATCCCGGGCCCGCTGTTTTGAAACTTTCCTCATTCTCCATCATTCTCCTAACTAGTAAGAATATAATTCGACCGTTGCACATACAGGTCGCGGAACAAACAATTAAAATTGTGAAAAAAAAAACTGGGATCACGCTAGACACGTCCATGACCGGCTTATCTCACATAAAGAAGGCTGCAGAAAAAGCATCTAAGGCGACAAAGGATATTGCCAGAATACTTCCGATTGTACATGGACCGCGGGCTTGTACAAGAAAACTATTGATGGCAGTAGCAAAATCAATCGCACTTTTCGGGGCTGTCATGTGAGCCAGAGCCACCCTCAAGTCAATAAAAGCAAAGCTGACCCTGCGCAGAACGAAGCGGATCGCAGTCCTTACTACGAAAGTACAGATTAATCAGCACAAACGAGGCTCTACTGCTTGCCGGAGGCATTCCCTGGGACCTCAAAACATCCGAGAGACAGCGTATGCGGGACACACACAGAGAGCGGCAAAGAAAGAGAGAAAAACGCCACTATAAAAGACTGGCAAGCCGAGTGGGACACCAATCTAAATGGTGGCTCCGGAAAGAACCTAAGCAAGCTGCTCCAAGGCCGGAAGAAGACCTAAACTTCTACCCTGACGCAGGTTCTCACGGGACATAGTAACTTTCAGTCACATTTTTACTAAAAATGGAAGGCGCCATTAGCCATTAGAAGATTTTGTGCAAAGAAGCCCAGAACCATGGCAATTAGACAGATTTACGAAATATAGTCCAGAGCAGTAGACACCCATCCCGAAGTTCAGGATTCCCTGCTCAATGGCATAAAATAATGTGTGAAATACATCCTGGGTTTGACCCAGGCCTAGAAAGTGGGAGCGAAAGTTGCACAGGAGGCGCTAAAGACAAAGCAAAAAAATATGTAAGAAGAGGCAAAATCTTTTCAAAGGCGACGCGGCTAAAAAACTTGAATTTTAAATAAAATAAAATCCTTAACAGGTGGGGGAACTTGTGAGCGCCCCCGGCGAGATGGTGCGCGATAGTGCACTCGCCACTTCCGCTGATAGCCGTCCATATCATTGTTTCACCAAGAGGGCCATCAAAAAGTGAAGTTCAAGGGGGGAGGTGCGTTTAATGTGTATGGGTCTCCGCGGCGTAACATCTATTCGCTCAGATCGAGTCCTACGCAGTTCGTGATAAAAAGTGATTTTCCTTACTTGCAGCGGAAGCGCGTAACTAGATTCAACCCATCTCCGCAAAAAAGATCCATACTCATCGATCTCGCGGTTTCCCGTTTCATTGAAAAGGTCACTGCCTCCGCCAAAACGAGCAATTAGTTCCCCTTCAATAGAGTATTGTTTCTGTAGATATAGAGGCCACGGTTTAGCAATTTCCGGGTAAAAAAATCTGTACGCTCCTCGATGATTCTTGGAACGCTGGGAAAAGGTCGCCATCTGCAAAAAATGTGGCGCCGGGCAGAACGCGTCAATTTAAGCCTAAAATTCATCTTGTCATATGCTCGGCCACTACAGACAAGGTGCGCATGTTAGCAGTATTTCTGGATATGTGCCAACTATGTATATATATAAGTTTTAGTAGTAGCAGTACATATTGTACACAAAAATGTATTTCTGAATATGTGCCATATCTATATATATATATATATATTATATATATACAAAGTTTAGTAGTAACAGCACGTATTGCACAGAAGGCTGTAGAATTGTCAAGCAAGCTTAGTAATTACATATATACACAATACAAATGGTTTACGCCAAACATTTCAGCTACGGGCGACAATTTTATATAAGTTAAAATAATGCTTTTCTGCTTCGGGAACTGTCTGAAATATCTGGAGCATATTTGGAGAGGACAGCATTTCAAGGAGTTCGTACTAGCATTTCGCCAAGTTCCGTTCCAGCAGCTTAAGCCTTCTCGGTCAACCTTGTTCTGGAAGGCCTATTACGCGCGATGAAGACCGCAAAACTGTAGAACAGAGTTTGCGTGAGCTAGCCATAAACTTCGGGGCATGTCAGACAACCATCATCACTTGATTGGGTCCAGGGATTCAAAACTCCCTTGAAGAAATTCAAGTGAACTGTAACAGGAGTCGTGCATCCCACCTAATGCTATTTGAGGTTGCGACAAAAAAAGAAGCGGCTATCTCCCTTATCAGGGAGCCATATGTTAAACTGGCCGAACGAAACCTATCAACATGGGTCGTAGACGACCGACAAAACCCTTGTATAATTCACAACACGTTGAACTGCTACCGAGCAATGTGCAGAGTTGCGGCTTTATCTTTGTCATGGAACGACATAGACCGGAACAGCAGCTTTTACTTACATTCGGAATAATGGAATAACACGGAACGGATTTAGTCTGTTCATGTCTCCGAATAAAAATGTTCCCAAGTTAAGTGCAGAAGAACATGTCGGTGATCTTGTGGACTTAGGGGAACTTTTGTTGTCCTAGGAGTGGTTCTTAACCACTCATAAGGTCGCGAGAACTAGGCTTAAAAGCAAATGTTACTCGAAAAATAAAGTTTTCATAAAAATATGCGCAGTGATATACTATTTACACTTCTGCAGTGAATGCACGTTCGTAGAAGTTCCTTAAAGTAAGCAAATCAGAAGGTTTGTTTTTATTCTGTAAGCTCATGATTGTTTGATTTAGCCTCTTATGTTATCCCACTGCAAGGTGTGCTGAAGCGAGCTGAGAGATATGCACACAAACCTAGAGGCATACGGCAGGAAAAGTCTGCTGTGAAACAGGTTTGCAAAGGGTACCCGTACAAGTACATTATCAAACTTGTTTTATGTAAGATACACCTTAGAGACCCTTCGTCAAAGTATCTAATCAGTCGAGAACTGATTAGAAAATGTGATCCAAATCATTCATAAAAAGTAACAACGTGTGCCTTTCCTTTTTTAATCAAATACACGAAATGTGGCAACATTTATAGATAATAAATCCAGCTTACCCTTTTATAAAGTATTCGTAGACAGTGGTATTTAGAAAAAGGCTCTTCTTTTGTAATGTCCAGCGCTGCGTGCCGTTTGGGTAAAAAAACATAATAGCAGCAAAGTTCACAGTTGTAATGGTATCCTCCAGGCTGCCATTAGACATATTGGGCTTAAAGATAAACATCTTTCTATCAGTATAATGAAGAAGATCGCCAGTGAATTTGCTTTCTTCTTTTCTGTATTCAATCCTGGAAAAATTAAGGCAAGCAAAAACGTATTATGCAGTGAGCGACATGTTTTATGTGGGGCGTTCAACGGGATCTATTTTGATCAAATTGCCGACTTTGACAACGCTCCCGATTCCTTTATGCTTCGAAAGCTTAAAGACTCAGATGTCCTTACCCGCGCATCATAGATTATGAAGACATACCATACTTACGTGAACGTTTTTTCTGAGTCAAGCTTAGTGACAAGTCAGGCACATCTTGTTATTTCTAAGGTTTTTGGATTTGACAATTATATTAGGCAGTAACAATTATCTCGAATATGCAGAATGGACTGAATAGTAATGTGCTACTAATCCTTATTCAAACCCCTATTGAGAAATATAAGTTTTACCTAACTTTGACTCCTATTATCATATGAACCATATGACTGCTGCGTATGGTACATAGTCTTTTTATCAATATAAACCAAGATCTAGTACTTGCCTACCTCATATCCACCTATCGCTCTCAAGATTAAGAGCCTACGCTAGCTGAATAAATGAAAATATTGTCCTCTGCGTCTTCATCAAGGGGCCTTATGTAAAGAGGCCCCCAAAATAAGACTTGCCATTCATGTTAGTAGTATGACATGAAAATTATTTTACAAAATACCTTTTAAATCAATCTACAAAAAACTAACTAAATACCTTGTTTTCTTCTAATATCTGTGATAATGCATACGAAAAGCAATATGCAGCCAAACCCAGCGTCAATCTATATATTTTTTTTGGCGTTCGATTCGCCAGAGTGTGGTCGTGTTTTTGTCGGTTCCCACAAAATAGGCTGTTTTCTGAGGTTTGACTTCGACTTTTGCAGTGATAATTGCATCAATGATTGTGAGTGTAGTGAGTGAGCGACCGGTGCATAGTACACACTCGGAGACAGTTTGGTTGCCTCTCTGAGGAATCGGATTCCTCTCGGGCCCTCCAGCTGACCGAGTTCGATTTGCTCGTCATCACAGATCATAGGTTTACACATTGTCGCGGCCGAAGACGTGGTAGTTAGGAGTCCGTAAAGCCAACGGGTCCATTGGCCTATTGGCAGTGCCACCGACTATCACTCAACGGGACAGAGTTCGATACCCAAGTCGGGACGTGATTTTTTTTTTTTTTATATATATACGTTTTTTTTTTTATCACCCGCAGTCGCGCTGCGATGTCGGGTGAGGCTAATCGAAGGAAGCCCCCGGATAGCCTAGATATATCCAGGCTGCGGTGTAATTCAGGTGTGGTCGGTAACACCGTGTCATGTAGCGAGCCAACTGTCGCTGGGCGTGTGGAGGACTCTAGCTCCAGCGCGACGATGGAGGCTTCGGAAAATGGTGGTGAATTGCCTTCGGGTGTCGCGGGGTTACCAGTCGCGCCAGACGCTCCTCCTAGAAGCAATACTGCCTCTGGCACCAAACGGAGAAAGTGTTCGCTCACCGAAGCCAGCAACGACGAACAGCCGGAGACTCACCCTGACGATGGCTTTTCTGTGGTGATCTCACGCAGGGTGAAGAATGCAATTTCCCGCGAGCAGCGTCAATTAGAGAAACTTAAAAGCGATATCTCATCGGGGTCTATTAATACCTTCAAGGTTATTATCCGCAAGAGCTGCCCAGACGGTTCAAAATCCAGTGACTTTGCGGAAGGCTCGATGCTGCGTCTCTTCAAAGAGATATACGCCATCTCACCGGGAAGCAAGATCTCAAAGGGGAACGGCGGAATTCTTGTGTGGGTTAGCAGTGTGGAAGCCGCCAAAAGTCTGTTGCAACTGACAAGTCTTGGTGAAGATTCCGTATCGGCTGTTTGCCCCGCCTTGACGAGTTTCAGAGCAAGGATCCAAGGCGTAAACGTGGCTTTTACCGAAGACCAGATACGAGATGAATTAAGTAGTGCTGGGGTTACCGCCGTACGACGCCTCTACCACTCAACGCAGGCGGGTAAAATACCGCTCAGTAGAGTGATTCTAACATTTGACCGTCAACCACCAGCGTCAGTGTTTCTAGGTTTCAAGGTCCATCCGGTGATACTTGAACCAGACCAGCCAAAGCTGTGCTTTAACTGTCAAAGAGCGGGCCATTTTGCTGATAGATGCACTCTGCGAAGGGCTTGCAAAAAGTGTGGCAAGTCAGACCACCTGGCAGCGGAATGTGCCAATCCCTCGAGGTGTGTCAACTGCAACGGGTCTCACGCGGCTGGTTCCCCCTCTTGTCCACGTTTAGCCTACCTTTGTGAGAAGAATCGGATTATCATGGAAGCTAGGACTCTTCGGCAGGTGCAGACGGTTAATCCCTCAGCAATCATCACAGAAGAAGCCCAGTGCCCGGTTCCGGTTCCTGTGCGAGACTCTACACGGGGCGTCTGACAGATGCGGCGGATGACAGACCTTCGTACTCTGCAGTCTTGCGGGACACTGGGGGGACCCGGCCCGAAGACGCACAAACTCATTCAACGTGTCGGCAAGGCGCTCAACCGTTCGACAGGGGACACTAGAGCTATCGAGTACCTGCACCAGAGACTATCGTTGGACATTTAGCGGGGTAACGCCGCCTCTGTGCGCGGAACTCTGCTAGACTGGACACGCCCGAACCTGGAGGATATGTGACATTTTCACTTTTAAATAACCGGTGTACACGTTCATAAAGAGACAATTGTTACCTCTAATATTTAAGCAACTAATTGAATTCTTATCATCACTAAGATGTATAGAAGTACAGGCTGGCATCTGGATGTATTGCAGTGTCTTACAAAAACATAACCCGCTTTATAAAACGATCCTGCTTACTTGCTGAAGTAATAAAACATCTGTACTGCAGAGAGGCGTTCATCTATATACATACCTAAAACATAATTTTAAAAGATGTACACATGAACGAAACTAACCTGAATACGTATGGTCCGAGTTCGCGCACGATCGGTCGTTTTCCCTTTACCAAATCGTTATAGTTCGTGAGATTGAACACGTAGAGTGATTGGTAGGAATTAATCGCAGAACTAAAATATATACTGTCTAGAAAAGAATGTCTTAGAAAAGGCTTAGGCTGCTCCCGCTGCATTTCTTTTAGAGTCCAAAGTAACAGACCGATGTCGATAGGTAGCAGAACAACAGAACAACATGACTGCAATTTTTATAAACACATGAACCAGAAGCCCAACTAAGTTATGCAGCTCACAGGGTGGCTGGAGCAAATACTGCAAACAGTAGTATTCGTTTGTATAATCCCTGCTTTGCCTTAGAGGTAAATAGTCAAAGCAAGTACGTATACGAGTTTTATTTAAAAATAACGTTAACAACAAAGTTTCAGTTGCAAGCAAGTAATATGATTCGGATAAAATATTTGGCGAACCGCTATGAGCGCATGACACAAATGCGAGACACTAAAAGTACTAGAGAAATAATTTTTTAGCTTCTGTTTGGTAGACCTCGTTACCAATTAGGCAATCCCTAAAACGTTTGGGCTTTATTTACAATGACGTTGCTTATTTAGATTGTCGTTTTATCATATGGTTAGTAGTGACTTCAGTACTAATGCTGAGTATACTTGTAAAATAAATACCAAAGTACTTATTGCGACCTCTCGCTAACTCGTTGACGTTCGGCCATATATTTTGGGAACAGTTGATAACCTGCAGCATTTTAAAGAATGCAATTTTCTGCCGCCTATGCCGTGAAGTGCGGTTATGCGCCTTCCGAAAAATAAATTCAAACAAACAGCTTGACTATGATTTTTATAGTTTGCAACCTCTAAACCAATATGAAGTTGCTTGTGGAACGAAATGTTCTAAGTGCATCTATCGTCATCGCGTTCTCGCTACTGGACATTATATAGGCTTTCTTTAGCAGAAGTATATAGCAGCAGGGCAAGACAACGACGCCCAACAAGTATAATCAGCAATGTCGAAGCTCAATTTCTATAATGGTTGCTAGGCTCCTTGTTTCGAACGGTACGTTAGCTGCATAAGCCACTGCCGCTACAAACCTGGTTTGTGCAATGCATTGCTAGAGCGCTATATATATATATATATATATATATATATATATATATATATATATATACAGGTAGTTCAATAAGTTCTTAGAATGAAAACCAAGAATTTTCCAAATCATGTTTTTAAATTTATCTTATTCGATATACTCCCCGAGATGCTCAATACACTTTTCCCACCAAGATTTCAGAGCTTTTATACCTCTTAAGTAGAATTCCGCGTCTTTAGACTGAAAATAGGCATTGACAGCAGCCTTAGCCTCTTCATTGCTGGAAAAACGCTTTCCACCGAGACTATTCTTTAAATGTCCGAAGAGGAAATAATCAGAGGGGGCCAGGTCTGGAGAATAGGAAGGTTGTTCAATAAGTTCGAACCTCAGTTTGGCCAGTTTTGCCGATGCTTGCCGCGACTTGTGTGCAGGAGCATTGTCCTGGTGAAACAGGACAACCTTCTTCTGCAAAGCGGGCCGTTTCACGATGAATTCTTGCTAAAGGCAATCTAACAGTCTTGCCTAATATTCTCCTGTGATCGTTTTACCGCTCTCAAGGTAGTCGACCAGCATTATTCTACGTTGGTCTTAAAAAACTGTAGCCATCACCTTTCCGGTCAATGCCGTTGTCCGCACCCTCTTCGGAGGTCCTTCATCAGGTGCACACCATTGGCAAGATGCTTCTTGGGTCTCGGGAGTGTAGTGATGGACCCAGCTTTCATCGACGGTCATGAATCTGCGCCAAAAATCCGACGGATTGTTCGACATCTTGGCCAAATTTCGCTGTGAAGCGAAAACAGGCGCGTTTTTTGGCCTTGGTTGAGCAAATGCGGCAGCCATTTTTCTCTGAGCTCTTTCATCTTCAAGTTTTCGTGCAGGATGAAATGCACACTACCCAAACTGATCCCCAAGGCCTCCGCTATCTCCCTAATGTTCACTCGCTTATCTGTGGCAACGATTTTCCGCACCTTTTCCACGTTTTCCTAATCAGTTGCCGTTTTTTGGGCGTTTTGAACGTAGTTCATCCCGGTGCTCCTGCGACCTCTTTTTAACTCATTAATTCAGTTGGAAACAGTGGCAAAACATGGCGCAGAGTCACCGTACACCTCGTCTAACTCAGTTTTCACTTGGGTCGCATTCCAACCTTAGAAATAAAATGCTTGATAACCACTCGAAACTTTTTTCCCCAATTTTTCAAAATCACGCCGATACGTTGCACGGGAAAAGCGATCAAACGAAATCGCAACGGCCAATCACCATAATATTTGACTGCTGGCAGTCGAAAGTTGCAGTTCCTAATAGCGGTGGAAGCGCGCCAAAATTCGAACTCTAAAAAGCTCATTCTAAGAACTTATTGAACTACCTATATATATATATATATATATATATATATATATATATACTTTCTAATAACGTATAGCAGACGCCTGAGGCACTCTGGTTACATCTAAGAAGGTTTGTTAACGCCATCGCTAGCTATTAGGTTGTAACCAAGCTGCGAGTATTTGCTGCGTTTAGGAGTCGTTCCTGCTTATGAGTGGACGGGATCTACGCAGGCATCGTAGCCTGGCGGTAGCCTCATCGACTGCTAGTTGGCGAGCCTGAGTTTAATTCACAGGCGCTTTTACGTGTATTTTACATCGACTTGTCCCAAGACACTTGAATGCCAAGAGCGATGCCGGTATAGCTACAGGTCAAGAGAACAAATGCCAAAGAGACATCAATAGCGACTGCCTAGGATGCGGTGTTTTGCCGGCTGGGAGCAAGGCTTGCGGCGGGTCGCCTGGAGCGTCAGCAGCGGATTCCATTACGGGGACGAAGCGCCTGAAATTGCGGCTGTGAACAAAACAAGGACACCGTCGACCACCACATCGTGCAATTAACGCGACGAATCGCTTATGCTGGCGGTGTCTCTGCGTTAGACGAAGTCCACATATCGTGATTAACGTAAGGTGGACAAGCTGAGGGTTGACAAGTATAGAATGAATGAATGAAACACATAGCTTTATTCATGAGTACTTGCAAATACACTCGAAAGTATACAGCCTCTGTACTGCGAGTGGTCAATTTAATGCTTAATTCAAAGTGGTGGTCCAAAAAAAAGGCCAGAGAAAGATGATCCTGCTTCTGACGACCCCTGCTTCTGACGAGTTCGCTCACGTCCAAGTTCCCTGGCTGCAAGGAATTAAGCAGTAAAGCCGCTGTATCCGTATGGGTCAATACAGAAAATGCGGTCAGAAGTCTCCAAAGATCCGCATATATATATATATATATATATATATATATATATATATATATATATACGGGTATGCGAATCTTGCAAAATGCACCGGATGACCGGACATGTTGAAATATCTAGGGTTTTCCAAACAGTCCCTGTGGCAGCATGGCCGCTGACCCTCAGCAGCGGTATATGGTTTATCCTCTATTCTCGCTAAGCATTGCTCAAAAAAATCCGACCACCGTCAGGGATCGAACCGGCGATAACCCGGTAGATGGCAACCATGACTAGCACACTAGTCCTCTAGACCACGCCGCCATATATTATATATATATATATATATATATATATATAAGGTCTTACATTTTCTTCTAAATTATATTAAGTACTGTAAAGCTCGTTAAAGCAAATATTTTTTCCAATGGGATATGGCCTCTAAGAAGTCTGTTCAGAGGGAAAGTGAAATTATTACAATTTGTGACAATGGCTTTGTTGCTCGATATAGGAGCATAAAATGCGCCATTGCGAGACAATCACATATACAGAAACTAAGCACACTGTCGTGTTTTAAATTAAAGTTATTTTATTAGCTTTCACACCAAATAGCTCGAAAGCATAACCGTACGACTATCCACAGCGCTCCAAACTAACACACTAAAAAATGCGCAATTTCATGGTGATCATTTTGGTAAATCTATGGCAATGCGAACCGAGGTTGTGAAGATGTCGAGATGGAATGCATACATAAATTACCTACATCATTCTAGGCCATTTGTGCTAGCACTTAATCTCGACATGCCTGCTGTAAAGTCCTAATCACTCCGCAACTACGCCTCGCATTCCCATATACTTAGTACCATTTTTTTGTCATGAAAGCGCGTTTTGAGCTCTTGCGATATATTCGATTGGCGCTATACATTCGTTAATAAAAATCGTCAGAAAAAATGTTGTATTGCAATGGCACATTTTATACTCATATGTCGGACAACAACACCAGTGTCACATATGAAAGTAATTTGACTCATACTCCGAAACAAGACTTCTCAGTAACCATGTTTCGTTTGGGAAAATATTTGCTTTAACAAGCTCTACAATTTAATATCAATTTATAGATAAACCTATAAAACCGTGTATATGACTTGCATTAGATAATGATTAAAACCCCGCAAGGTTATCAATCGTTTCTAGAAAAAGTGGCCGTCAACGAAAGCTGTATATATAGTTGGCAATAATTTTGTTGTTTAGTCTGTATAAGTGCAAACAAATATGAAGACAATCTAGAACGAGATGTTTTTGAAGGGCAAATTTTTGGACAGAGCGTACTTCGGAACGAAATCGAGCCCTAGTCTATCTGAGTACCTAAATGTAGCCTGCTAATTTTAAAATTGTTTTCCAGTATGCAAATTCGCACTCTTAAATGCATTAAGGCGTACACAAACTTTGCAGTCGTATACATTAGACTTGATTGATGAGGTTCTCGATTAATCGTATCGATTGGGCAAGATAAGTTCAGGTGATGCTGAGTAGTTTTAAGAAACCCAAGGGCCCGTTTGAGAAAACTGGCCTTTACTTTATCCAGACTGCCCAGTTACGCTGCCAAGAGATGTCATCATATGAGTGCGATGTAATACGAGGCCAGCGGTGCGACTTTAATTTTGAAGATAATTAGGACCGTTTTGATGGAGAGCTTCTGAGGACATGCAATGAATGCCGTAGCGGCAGCTGCTGCTGACCAGCCGGAAAATGTGGGCTGCAAAGGGGGTGCCGCCAGGCGTGAGCGTTACGAGAAGGTAACCAAATTCCTAAACAACTTTAACCAAAGCCCATACAAGGAAAATTTAACTCATTGTCGGCTCCCTAAAAGGAACTTAGTAAATTATTCAAGATTGCGCCCAAGGTCTGCTGCGAGGGGTAGTGCTCGCCTATGTCCCATCCCATCAACGGCCAGCCTGTCGATTACAGTTTTCGGCAATTCTATGTTAAAGGCCGATCTGTAGTCAGCAAACACTGCATATAGTAGTAGAATATTAACGCCAATTGTGATTTGTACTACCTGAAGGTATTCGAAGCACGCCGTCATTGGCATTAAGACAGTAGGTTCATCGAATCGTCATTGCTGTTGAAGATCACCTTCATACCAGCCATACATCAGGACGATCACTTGTGTGAAGACACTTGATGAATAAGCCTGTCCGTGGCATTACCATGAGCACAGCTGCCTTAATATGTTTATTACGTATTAGATCAGGGCCAAACATCTTAGTATTTCTCCGGCAGACCATGACACACTGGGTTTCCTGGAGTACAACAAGGCAGCCCTTCTTGCTGGGAGATAATCGAAGATTCTTTCAAAATGCTCACGAAGGCAACCGCAGCTACTGGAATTGGACTGGAGCAGAAAAATGTTAAGTCTGCAGAGTTAAACCAGTCGAGTGACTGTTTTTTTTTAATTAGGGACTGTGTGCTCTAAATAATGGTATTGTCCTCGGCCAATAGTACTCTTACTTGTTTAGGGCAAGAGCCGACAAATAGGGAAAAACCTCCTGTTGGCCGACTGTGTGAAATTTATGGCTCGAAGCTAAACAACCCTAGTATTTTTTTATATTTCAGATCCTTGATTACCTTTTGAGTGAGTTGCACAAGCGAATCGTATCTGGCAGAGGCAGGCCTATTCCTGGTGCGCTGGCAGGTCTCGGCTTTTGTCTGTCTCTCTTGAGAGGGGCATATAACTATGGTTACTTTGTCCCTGCCTTAGAGTTTTTATACCAAAAAAGAAGCCACTCTCGAGTAGCAGCATAGCCATAGGACCATGTTCCGGTCGCAGGTGGGGGGTGGCCTTAATAAGCATATGCTGCTAAATTCTTGTGAAGATTAGATATAATATTAAGCCACCCTCAGCCAAATTCTGGGCCTAAGATTAGCTTGTCCTTCTTATTAATCGTTGGAGAGACGAGATATATATATTATATATATATATATATGTGTGTTCTGCGTTCAGCTACCGTCCTATCTCAGTGTTGACTATATTTCAAGATATTTTAGAAAGTTTTGTATTGCTGAGCCTAACTCGTTATTTGAAGGACGTTAACTTCCTCTCATCAGACTAATTTGACTTTTGCAAAAATCGATTGACAGACTTAGCCCTAGCCACATCTGTGGCAGCCTGTGGTTGACTCGGTCGAAACGGACCAGCCTTGTTTGAGCGTATTCCTGGACGTGGCGTCTGCCTTGATATGCCTTGAGCATGGATCGTTTACCCACTTAGATTGCACGTTCTCTACAGTCAGCTGGTTAAGATCTTATCTTAAGGATAGATCTCAGTCTCTAAAGGTTCACTGCAACGGGGTTTACATCACGCCAGGCAAGAAGCCACGAAGTCTTTTAAAAAACAGGTTATACGTGCTTTTAATACCCTTAGACGCCCATAACGCTTTTAACACAGCTAACTGGGGGGTCATCATGAACTGCGCTGAAACGACGAGGAATATCCCCCTACCTCCGCCGCATAAGATCATTTACCTGGAAAACATGACCCTTAAAGCGGGAGACAGCGAGTATGAACTAAGCTCGGGCATCCCGCAGGGATCCGTAATTGGCCCGGTTTTCTGGAACATCGCATACGGTGGAGTCTTGCGAATGGAGAGTTTGCCTGGCGGTGTGGAAACCCTAGCATTCGTGATGACCTGGCGCCGCTGGTGACGGCCAGACGGGAACAACTAAAGGAGCTGGCAAATATTGCTCTGGACAAAGTGGCCGAGTGGATGCGTGCGCATCACCTCTAACTGGCGCCAAAAACACGGAGGACACTTTACCTCACCGGGCGAAAGCGCACGAGGGGGCTCAATCTGACTCTCTCGAGCCAACCCATAGTAATCAAGAAAATGACCAAGTACCTGGGGGTCATCCGGAACACCGGACTTACGGGGTGCGGGTGGCGGCGCATATCGGCCACGTCGCCCGCAAGGTCGCTGGGGGTTGCGCAGAATCGTCAACTCACTAAACCCGGAATTCCTCCTCACCCCCCCCCCCAGGGCGCGATGGTACTTTGACATTACTTCGAAGCCCGTGGGAAAGGCGTCGCTGCCGTTTTCCTTCAATCAGCTCTATCCCCTGACTATCATCCCGCATGTCTACCTCCGGTGGATAGGGGGATGCCATTTGTAATCCGTCCTGTGAGGATGCGTCGAGACCATGAGGGCCTGTCTGCTTCCCACCCCCTCCCCGTCCCTCGTCCTCAACCACCTTCCCGAGATTTTTTAACCAAACTGATGTCCAACTTCTAGTCCTAACCGGTGATTTTAAACGCCGCTGTTAGAGCATGGGGCTCGGCCGGAACCATTCAAAGGGGGCGCGCACTTCTCGACTGGTTAGCAGCCTTGTTGTTATTAACACGGGTACGTCCACCTTTCACAAGGCCGGGCGCACTTCATGTATCGCCCTGACTATTACGCGTAGGGTTGAGGCCAACATATTTTAAACTGGAAAGTGCTACAGAAAGAGGAATCCTTCTGCGGCCATTCTATCATCGAATTCCACGTGACTACTGGCGCAACGGCAAATCTAACGCTGCATCCGCCCATCAGACGCCAGGGCTCCAAACAACTTCGGAGGTCCCTCAGGACCCTTATAGCATCAGAGGGACCTCCAAATACAGCGGAGAGCCTCTAGACACTCCTGGAGAAGGCATGCGAGGCCTCCCTAGGCTGTGCCACATACCCAGGGCGCCGAGGAAGGCGAACATACTGGTAGACTGCGGCACTTGGACAACTACGGCCGAAATGTCTAGGAGCGCGGCAGTGTCTCACCCGCGCTCGACAATCCGCATACGAGGGGGAAGCCGCCCGACGCTATGGAGCTAAGTACAAGAAATTGCGGGCCCTCCTGCGCAAGGAAATCTTCAGGAGGAAGGAACTCTCCTAGAGGGCCTTTCTAAAGGAGCTTGGGGACGACCTACGGGGCCGCCCATATAAGATGATTAGGGGGTTCGGGGGTTCGCCCCTTCAAGCGCAGGGTCCAAATATCTCCGGAAGAGGCGCGGGTAGCGATTGAAGCGCTCTTCCCCCAACACTCACCCTTCAACCGCGCTCGCTACTTAGAGGGCCCAGGGGAGGAAGAAGAAAACCGCGAAATGCTGCGACACGCCTTAAAGAGGGAAAGGCACTGGGCCCAGATGGTGTCCCGGTCTCCGCGGTCACAACGCTGATGAAAAAATTTCCAGAAGCGGTGGCGTCAGCGGCGACCCGGATGTTTCGGTCGGGCTCGTTTTCCAGCGCATGGAGGGCCACAAGCTTAGTCCTCACACCCAAAGGCCCAGGTTCTTACCGCCATATCTGCCTACTTGGCTCCCTGGCTAAAGCTTTCGAGTCCATCGTAGAGGCACGTCTCCGAGACTTCTAGGAGAAGAACGGCCGGCCTGCTGTCAGACGCCCAGCACGGGTTCCGCAGAGGTCACTTAACGATCGGCGCCATAAGTCCAGACGCAGGCCGAACTTCTCCACGAGTCTTCCGCCGAGAAG
>QVRM01000891.1:0-153196 GCA_003439945.1 Dermanyssus gallinae
AAGAGCTCTGACCTTGTTCGCTGGTGCTCTAGACTGCGGCTCTTGGACGCTCACCCAGCGCTCTATCGCTTCGGGTGAGTTTGTCAACTCGGAGGCTGATGTACCTGTTGCGATGCTCACGAGCCTAACCGAACCGGGCCTGCTTCAGTCGTTCGACGAAACCTTGCAAAGTACCCTTCTGGGTATCTAAACGTTCAACTTAGGCAAAACTCGTGGTTACAAGCGTCGCTCTCAACGTCCGCAGAGGGAATGGGGATTCGCATGGCTTTGCAAGTTGCCTTGACTGCCTACCTCGGGTCTCTTAAAAATACCGAGACTTTGGTGTCAGGGATCACACCACCGGATGCCTACACCAGCTTCACCGCCCAAATGGAACGAGCTTGCCGCTACAATGCAGAAGAGTGGATTCTATTGCCCGAACGCATTACACAATCGACTTTGGACTTGCAAGTAGTTAAGTCGATTTAGGAGCGGTTATTGACCCAGGCGAGTAGCGTTAAAAAGCAGGCGCGAATAAGAGCCGTGATCGATCCGATGAGCGGAAAGTAGCTTCAGGCCATTCCCTCACCGCAGCTGGGGACGATGCTGGACAATACCACGCATCGTCTCCGGCCTGCGTCTGAGGGAATCAGTCCGCTTCGCACATAACTGTGCAAGATGTGATCTACTGGTGTCTTATACGGGTGAGCATGCTCTCGCTTGCAAGAGAAGCGCCGGTAAGTTCTTAAGGCATTCAGCTTTGAGTGACGTAATACACCGAGCAATGCAGTCAGCCCGCATACCGGCAGTCAAAGGGCCGGTCGGTCTGTCAGCCAACAGCCAACTGCGTCCGGACGGTCTGACTCTAGTTCCATGGAGTGAAAGTCGCTGCCTTGTGTACGACGTCACCGTGTCTTGTACGTCGGCTGCTTCTTATGCCCGTCATACCAGCCGAGAGGTCGGAGCAGCCGCTCACCTTGCTGAAGATCGCAAGTTGGCAAAATACCGTAAACTGAAACAAAACTTTATCGTTCAACCAATTGCCTTCGAGACATTAGGCCCAATGGGAAAAATCACAAGGAACTTTCTGGCGGACCTGGGATCCAGAGTTGCTGCGTCGACCGGCGATAAAAGAGCATGGCAGTTTTTGCTACAACGAATATCAGTTGAAATTTAACGCGGAAACGCCGCTTCGATAATTGGTTCATTGCCCACGGGCAAGGGACTCTTCTTCCCTTCATCTAGCCGACTCAAGTCGGCGTCAAAATGTATATGTACAGCTAAAGGACCTAAATAAATGTATGTCCTTTCAAAAAAAAAGCGCATCGAAGTAGAAAACAAGAAAAATTTGCCGCCAATTGATTCGAACGTCTCAAATGCCTCCACTGTCACCCGTACTGTTGTAGAACAAAACCAAAAGCAACAACAGTGCCAGGGGAAAGCATTTACACCGAGTGCAAGAGCCGCAGCAGAAGACGCCTCTTACAGACGTGGCCAAGAGTGTTGTCGATCTCGGTCAACAGCGCCAGCAACGGCGGGAAGAAAAAGGCAGCAACGACAGCGGCAGAAGCTGCAGAAAGCTGACGTCCAGGGTCTCGAACGCTAGGGTTTGAATTTCATGTAGGCAATCTATTGAAGCGTATTTTGCGAGCTTTATCGTCTTGGCTAAATTACCAGCGTGGCCTGCCGAAATCGTCTCGCCAACGATCATTAAAGGTGTTAATGAGTTGATGACCGTAGCGTCCAGATAAGCATCCTGCATTTACAAAATGATGTAAGAGCCATCCCATCCGAGCGCTTACTATTGTCAGAGAGGCCATGGGACTTTAGAATGTAAGGGAATCCGCATGATCGAAACGTTCAGTTAAGATGTCGGTAATACCGGCATGCCTGACACGCTGTCCAGCACTCATGATGCACGATAACTAGTGATGGACAAAATTTGTCGACGGGTTGGCCAGGTTTACATTGATAGGGGGTGACAAGGTCACCGTCGAGACGAAGACCTGCCCCGATTTGGGTTGTTTCGTGGTCCAAGAGGGTGTCCAGTGAGGTGCTTGGAAGCGCATGCCTTAGCGTGGCCCTCTTAAAGCAAGCATTTGCGGGGTCGACAATAGCGCCTACAGGTAAGCCGCGATACACTTCGCATAAGAATGCGCTCCAGTCATGCTGGCTCAGAGGGCAATCCGCAGCGTCACAGCAAACTGACTTAACTCCTCGTACAGACATCTAATGAGTTTATTGTACTGAGCAATACCAGCCTCGTCTAAGAGTTCGATAGCGTTGTTTTCGTATCGGTAAAGGGAGGAGACTGTCTCTCGCCTAGAACGAGCCTAGACGAGCGGATCTGGGATCACCAGGTCCTCCTTTGAGATTAGTTGCGCTTGTTTTCGAGCAGAACGCGCCAGCGATGAAGTAAGAAAAGACTCGAGGGTGTTTAAAGTCAACTTGTTAAGTAGACGCAGATCATTTAACCGCCCTATTAGATCGGCTTTGCGGAGAAGGTGGGTAACCCTGGTAGCTAAAAACAAAGACTAAAGTAAAAAGAGAGCGCAGCGAGTACCGAGCGGGGTAAGATTGTCAGCAACATCCTTTGGCTTATTGTGCCATCTTTCGAGTGCTCGTGGGAATCCTTACGGCCAGAGTAGGACTTCCAGAAAATCCAGGTCATTTTCGAATGTAACCTTAAATCCCGGCAATAAGACCTGAAGGTAGCGAAGTCCTGGTGGCCTGTGCACTATGGCCTGTCGGGATTCAGCTCCAAACCCGAGGTCTCACGAAAATCAGGCAGGCGCCGAACGTCGTCGGCAACTATGTTTGAATCGCCCCCCAGACGTCATTATCCAGGCATTAATTGTTTAGTGGGCTGTTGAGAGAGTTAAGTAGCTCTCTTTATGCTCCAACATGACAAGGGAGCGCAAGGATCACCCTATTGCAGCCCCGTCGCCAAAGCTATAAGATCATCTAGAAGAACCAAATAAGAAAGGTTACGGCACGCGTGGTTGACGTGGTGCGTTATATGTGGCTGTGTGTCGCGACCGCCTTCAAGAGGTAATCCCGTTTCACAGAGTAAAATACGTTCTCAAAATTAAGCTACACGAGGACCTCAGGGAACATGTGTGAATCAATGAAAGTTCGATCGGCGTGTATTGCAGCCTTGGCTCCGGCTGATGCGGCAAAGCCAAGCTGGTGGGGGGCCGTCGCCTTATGAATCTTATTCCTGGTTATAGGCAATCTTTGCAGCCTATCTGCGTAAGGTGCAGGAGCACCCGTCTTTCTTCTCTAAGGCAAAAAGCTTTTTCTCAAAGAATAAATGCAGCAATTGAGATGGAGAGGCGCCCTACAGAAGTAAGTCGACATCCAGAGCATCATCCAGAAGGCCACGAAGGTCTCCACCAATCTTGCACGCATCCTTCCTCGCGAGGGGGACGTGACGCACGCCAAGCTGCTCTTAGCGGCCGTGGCAGAGGCCATTGCTCTGTATGCCGCGCCCATATGGGCTCGTATGGCGCTGCGGACCGCAAAGGCACGGCGCATCATACGAACCTCCCAAAGAGCGATGGCCATCCGGGTCACGCGGGCGTATCGGACCGTCTCGACGGACGTCCTGTTGGCGCTCGCCTGCCAGATCCCATGGGACATACTTGCCGAAGAAAAAGCAAGCTCAAGGTGGACCCGGATGTGGTGGATTGGGGTTACCAGAGGAGCCTGGACAAGAAGCTCAATCACCAACCTCAAAACCTGGTATAAGCTCAAGAAAACACTTACATATAACTCCGTGATAGTGCTCACAGGGCATGGACAATTCCAGTCGTATCCTTTTCGCATACGCGAGGCGAATACAGATTTCTGCGCTCTCTGCACCATAGCCGCACCCGATGACGCAGCGCACACCGTAGAGGACTGCGAGGCCATTGCGGCCTACCGCACGGGCCCCTCCTATGTCCACAAAGGTAGCCCGACTAGGACCATCGTGGCCAACATGCTCAAGTCGACAGCGGACTGGCACGCTGGGATCCTAAACCTAGATGGGCTTATGCGTGAAAAAATCGCTAGAAAGATGGCCGCAGATTGCGATTCAACACCAGGCCTTTAGTGTCTACTCCCGGGCGGGACTCCAGCTCGGGACATACTCGTAGACTAAAAAGAGGGTCGCAGTATGGGACTCCCCTCTCCTGGTCTCGAAGTAATGGTTCACAATTCCGAACCAGGAGGGGGTGGGAGATGTGGTTTCTAGTGGATAGCATGACAGAATTGGTTCGAGTATTATACTCTCCCCGGCGTTTAGTCCCACACTACCCTCCATTAACATCGGAGGGTGTGCGTAAAGTGCGTCTATGTGGCGCTCATGTAGCCGCTGGAAAACTTGACCTAGGCGGTGTACCAGTACTTACAGTGAAGTCTGCCACCGTTTTCTTAGAAATCTACTGCAACAGAACCTAAAGTGGTAAGATCTATTTTCCAATCTAGCATTGAAATGTAGGACCACTAATAACTATTTGTTTAAGCAGACTTCATGCTGAGGGTTTATGCGCTAGCGTAATTATTCATATATCGCGTGGATATATGACGCCAATACTGATCTATGTCATTGCCGTCTGAAGTCAAACCTTTCCAAATGTTTAACGTAGAAAGCAGATCTGCAAAACAAAGCAATTAGGCTAATCCTGTTCAATGCTGCCATAAACGTCTTTAAGTTGTCTAAGTGTATGCTTTAACTAGAAGAAAGTATTAAGTGGTCTTTTATTATGCTTAAAGCAGAAGCCAATACGCTAATGGTAGCCAACTTATTGTTCTTCGTGACAATATCGTTTGTCGATTACAAGTTCCGCGGATTGCAACTATGGTTGCATGGAGCAAATTTTGTTTTTCGCCCAGGTCAGTCGGAACGCCACGACTTTCCAAACGCGCCGTCAAGAAATAACTTATTAGATGTTGAGCTGTATCCAATAGTCCAAACTGAGCTAGGGAGACCCACGGGCATGCCCCTTGGTGTAGCCTGTAAATTACCTGGTTAATTTATGTTGTAAAACACTGGAACGATTATGTAGGGACAAAATTCCAACTTAAAAAATAACGCTTAAGCAAACCAACAATCAATTTTAACGACATGCCTTATATAAAACATACAAGAAACTTACCCGCTATAGAAGTATTCGTTCACGGTGACATTCATAAAAGGCTTTTCTTCCGGACATGCCTGCGTGGCGTGCCATTCAGATTAAAATAAACTATGGCAACAAAGTTTACGGTTGTAAATTTATCCGTCAGGCTACCATTTGACATACTAGGCTCAAAAATGAACATCGGCTTTCGAGAATACTTCAATTGACCGCTTCTATGAAATGCGCTTCTCTTTTGGTGTACGATCCTGTGCAAAGTCCACACAAATAAAAACGCGTTATACACAGAAAAATAACAGTATTATATAAAAAGAAGAATAACCAAATGTTTTACTGAAACCACTATTACTTTCAGATCTTGCTTAATGATCAGAAATGTATAAATATATTTAGCGAGTGTTCCATTGCTAGCTACATCTATCGCTGAAGAGGCACGTATTACCTCCAAACACTTCGAGTCACATCCCCAACTGAACTGGGAGGAGTCAAGAGCATGTCCCTTTGTGTAACCTCAAATAACCTAGTAAATAAGGAAACAGAGAAAATGTGTGGACGTGCAGATCTTACGTTTAACAATATATCATTTTTTGTATACCAATAAATAAAACACACTATAAAAAAAAAAAAAAATATATATATATATATATATACATATATACGACCACGTTTCGAGATAAAAGCGACAAATAATAGTGTCTGTTAGAGGGTTTGTTGTGTTAATGCTGATGGCTGAAGAAGCAATGGCGATTCCATCTACTACAGCCTTCATGTGCGGCTCTATGCGGATGGTCTATTTAGAGAGAACTCCGTCTTAATTTTAGAGCAGTTTTAGATTAAAACATATTTTATTCAGATTTAGTCTCAGAGGTTATAGCGGCTACTTCGCAATTTATATTTGATAATCTATATCTATTTGGGACACGTGACTTTGCGTGCAGCATTTGTTTTTACCTTTGGGTCTTCGTGCTGCTTCTTGCGTTCCTCTGCTTTGGAGCCCCAAAGTCTGAATCGTTACACTTATCGTGATATAATATTACACTTGTACTAATTTTGTGTATGGCAAATTTTCCTCTACTGTTATCGTGTATACATTTAAATCAGGAATTCGTGTAAATAACCACGTATATGATTAGATATCCTTAGAAAGCAATAAAGGAGCAATTAAATTGAATTAATTGTCAATGGCGGAGGAGGGGTGATCACAAAAAGCCGAAAAAAAGTTAAGAGGCATAGGGCGAAAGCATCAAACTATATTGCGCAAAGCAATATAGCTTCAAGAACATTTCGCTCCCGAGAGAGCTCAGGATAATGAGCGGTGTGGCAAGTGCCACGAGGGTTGCTATATAGGATCCGGTTGCCATATATAAAGCCTCGCTCCTGTTTCCCCCAACGTATCTCATCATGTACATGCACAGTAGTATGATAAGATTTTAACTAGGTTCTTGTTTAAACAGCACATAGTACAGCGTACTAGATCATCTACAAAAATCTAGTAAGGCATCCTAGCACGCATTGGCAAGTAATACAAGCCTAAAGGCTTGTATTACTTGCCAATGCGTGTGTTAATAGGAACGACTTTGAGAACAACGTTCTCAATATCGTCCCTATTAACACTCGTGATAGTGCGATAAGGCAATTGTCATCTGAACTACAGAGTGCCCCTATCTGCAGACTTCGTACCAACTTACATTTATTTCTACTGCACCTAAATAATACTAACCTGAATACATATGGTCCGAGTTCCTGTACGATAGGTATGTGTTTTTCGCTTACAAACTCTTTATAATTAGTGAGATTAAACACATAGAGTGACTCGTAGGAATAGATTGGCAAATTTAAAAATGTTTTCTCCAACAGAGAATTTTTCAGAAGAGGTCCAGGCCGTTCTCGCTGTATTTCTTTCTGAGTCCAAAATATCGTGCAGAGATCTATTAGCAGCAAAATGACAACCGCAACTGCAATAGAAAAAACACAACAAATACTAACTCAATTTTGTGACTTATTACCTGTTCGACAAATCAACAATACGCATTTAATCTATGCTTATATAGAAACACCATTGTGTAATAACTAGTAAATTTACGTTCCAAAGCTGATTAACCTTAAAAGCAAGGAATAAGAGCAGGAAATTGGTCTTGGTGTGCTCAATGTGTATCGACGGCCTTTCCAGTTTACGAACGGTGCAAAGCCATAGTCAATGAGGCAGACAAAATGGCGCAGTTTAAATTTTTGACTGAAGGATATGAGCACATAACATAAAGCACGATGCTAGTTTATTTTTTTGAATTTACAGATGCAACTGTCTGATATGCTAAATTGGCATCTTCAGCACATAGCTGAACTAGCAAAAACATCTGTCAAACTCGGTGCCGTGATGCAATCGCGTGCGCCTTGCAACCGGAAGAGACACATAGATACACGAGCTCGATCCCCACCGTTGCACATTTGTATGTATGGGTCAGTTTTACAAAGCAATGTGAAAGCAACTCCGTGAACGTTAAATGTTGGCTAAGAGTCAGCTCGGAAAGTTTTTTAGACCTTGAAACATCTGTGTTTCGTATCCAATCACGTTCCTTGCTTGAAGCATATGGGTACTATTAGGTTAATAGAGGTCATTGTACTAGTGCAGAGTTTACTTGTAAAATCGTAGCCGCACTAGACGTAATCCTTCTGTTGACGCTAGACCACTTATTCTAGAAACAGCTCTTTGATGGACTGCGAAATTTTATTCAAACATTTTTCGTTTGGACTTTGCTGGAAGCCTTTTTGGGCCAATCTCGGAATTTACCAGATGTTTTAAACTAGACAAGAAATTCTGAAGACCAGGCGGTATGACACTATCAGCTAAATGACCCACTAAACGGTTACTTAGGCGAAAATAACATATATAAAGCCAAATACTGTCGTGGTGGACGCTATTTTGCCTCAGCATGAGATTGACATTTTTATCGAAGGATAATATTTATACAGCCACAGTACTGTCTTTGAACAACCTTCTAACAGACGCAATTCCGTGGAGAAGTCCTGTGCAACTCTGGCCTTGGCCGCAGTATGTGTATACAAATGCGAAAAAACACGTATCCCTACGGTTGCAGGCTTGCTTGATTCAACGTACCACAGTATGTTAGGAAGAGAGTGTAAACAAGCGACGAATTAATGCAGAGGAACGCGCTTCCACGATTTTGACGCGGTGTTTGTCAATTTTGAACCTAAGATGAGGACAATACGGGTGCAGAGGTCTCGAGCTCATCACTGTAGGCGGCCAGTAGTGTATATGCATCATGCATTTTTGAAACCACTTTAGAAGAAAGAAAGGTAAAATTCTTGGACGGGGTGTTTAGCTGCGATCAACTGCAGGTGTTATTAGAACTATAGAAGCATACAAACTTGTGTGATACTGTACCGAGCAAGAAATAGGCTAATGCTGTCCACATCTTCGCAAACCACACTGTGTCACAAATTCTGTTATTCAAATTATTTTAATTGCATCATACATAATCAATACCTTATCTTTAGTTGCAACGTAGGATACCCTTACCGATCATAACAGTCCGCGTAGCATGTAAGTGCATAGTTGCGGCCGAGTCACAGGTACCGAAAATAGCTGCGAAGTGCGGCAATCGAATCAGCAGATAGCAGACGTGACAATCTAAAAACTAAACCGATGGTTAGATGCGGATGGCCTTTGTATGACGTTAAACGTCTTAATCAGTTGCCGCGCCTTCTACAAGACTTGGATAGGGTATATGTTCATTTATTGTACCCATATAGTTTCAAATATAAAGCGATGAAATGCATACACCATCGACGTTTCTATTTAATAATTAAATTATTCGTGTAATTGAAATAGGTTTTGAAACCTTAAAAAACGATCTGTTTCTAGCATATACGCACAGCCACATGCAGACGACGTATGAATAGTAAATGACCTCATAGCTGTAATATATCGATAACGAAGAGCGAATGCATTTTTTTTAGAGATATTACCTGGTAAAAGACATGATGCACACCGAGCGTCGTTGTTTAAGCCACGGTAGCAAGAAGTTCAGAAACCTAGGAAAAGCTGGTCGTTTTCTTTGCCCATTGTCGTGGTGGCCGCAGGACTGTCTTCTTAAGATTATTTGACCTGCCGACTTTATAGCGCCATTACGACTGCTCGGAGACAAATCATGCAAGTCTTCTTACCATAAACCAGGATTCATGATTTTTAAGAAGCGCCTCTACAAATGCTGGTCGGAGACAAATTTTTCGAATCTCCTTACCATAAACCAGGTTTAATAATTCTTGGGAAGCGCCTCTACAAGGGCTGCTCGGAGACAAATTATGAAAATATTCTTGCCATAAACTAGGTTTCATGATTTTAGAGAAGCGCCTCTACAAGGGCTTGACATGGCAAGGAGATCCCCCACTCTTACGTTTCAAGTGAGCTGTTAAGCCCGGTGGCGTGGTGCAATCGCCTGCGCCTCGCGACTGGAGGAGACACACAGGTGCGCGGGTTCGAGCCCCACCGTTTCACATTTGTATTTAGTCAAGTCAAGTCAAAAGCACCTTTATTCAAGGGTCAATACATGCTTAAGAATACACTGTTTTTAACAAAATATTTTACATCTGAGTACAATTAGAACATACATCAGGTCTGTCGACTTTGCATGCAGACTTCGTGGAACTCTCCACGAGAATGTGTTGTTCACCTTTACTGAGCGCAAAACTTCCAGTGATCTAACATTCACTCCACTTCGCAGTCCATTATCTATATATTTAAACACGGTCTGGTCAGTCCTGAGACGGCACAATTTATGGGGGTCCGTCTATGAATTAATGCGAAGGGCTCGAAAGGTTTATTAGGTTTTAAGTCAGTAACTCTCGGTATTGAACAAGACGCAGCGTTCGTAGCAGATCGTCAGCCTCTCCTGAGTTGCACATATGGCATAAGGGAGAATCAGTTTTCCTAATGCAGTGTATGTATTGCTAAAAGCAGCCATCGTAGCCCGTTAGCAGGTAAGCGAGCTATGTTTAAGACTGTACCATTGTTTGCAATCAGAAGTATTAATTTTGTCTAGTATCCAGGATTGCCCGACTGGGTTACTTTTCATTGCTGACTCTATATGTTTACGGCGTATGTCCTGGATTAGACAGTATTCCCTTTGTGACTATTCCGGGGCGGCCGCAGAGTTGGGGATTATAAAAAGGCTGTTACACAATTTCTGTCCTGCCGAAGCCTATTCACGCAGCCTCCCGTCTCTGCTGCGGTGCTGTGCCTACAAAAGAATCACAACAGAGCTGGCTCCTTGCTGTCCCCGAAGGAGTTCAGAATCACGGCGAGCGAGCGACGCGTAGGTATGCGCTAGTACTTAGTGGTCAGAGTTGCTACCCCTTTAGCCTAATAGCTGCAGTCGCAACATGATTACGGGCAGCGCGTGCACGCCTCAAGCGCGAATGCGAGGTCCCGGATCATAGGGCGGACAGTATGGCATGCCCAACATGCAGGACCTACTGAAGTCGCAGGGGCGAGCGAATAAAAAGCGGCTGAAACACGCAGCCCCAGCCGGCGGACTACTAGCATCGGCGAGGGCCACACAATCCACAGAGACACTACCTACGCCAGCCCTGCTGAGCCAGCGACGCCCTCGTTGTAAGATCGTCATCTAGCCGGCGGATGACGGCCGTGCCGACTGGAACCTTGTAGGCTCAGTGTCTTCTCATGACAACAAAGACGAAGATTTTGCAATTTAATCTTAACCACTGCAGAGCGCATAACATGCTGGAGTCGTACGTTGTACGACACCAGCAAGTTTTACGAGTAATATTCGAGTCCGCTCTGCATTATTTCAGAGCCAGATGTCGCTCTCTCGAGGAATCTAATCAATGCACGGACAGACAATTCCTAAGACGCTGCCATCAGTTGGACTGGACAGAAGGCTGCTCCTGTCCATCACTGTCGTGGACTTCCGCTCAGCGATCGACTCGGCACCAAGAGACAAAGTCGTCGCTAAGCTGGCCGAGGCAGGTGTTCCCTCCAACATTCTGCATCTGCTGGCCGCTATCCTTCAGGAGAACCCCATCTCCATCGACGACGGCGTGGCCGAACTCGACCCCTTCCTGCAGACGACGGGCTTCGCACAGGGCGTCAACCTGAGCCCTCTGTTGTTCTCAGTGCTGCTGGCCGACCTCCCTCGCGCAGGTGGAGGGCACCCGCAATATGTAGCACGTCCTGATGTACGCTAACGTCGTAGTGCTCTACAGCACGTCAAAGTTCTATCTGCAGCAGTCCCTGGCAAGGCTCGCGACCTACGTGCAGGGCATCGGTGTCGAGATCAACCTGTCCAAGACCGAGGCTATGAAGTTCCGCAAGGGAGGTCGGGTAGCTGGCAACGACACTCTGCGGCTTGCCTCGACGGAGCTCAAGTATGTAAAGAGCTTTAAGTATCTCGGCATCGTCATTCCCTCCAACGGCCGTTCATTTACAGACCACATCACGGATCGAGTGAGGAACGCGCTAGTAGCATCTGTTGGGATACAGAAGCCGCAGTTGCTTTCCCTGAAGACTGCTCTCGGCCTTTTCGACCTCAAACTCGCCCCCGTCGCTTTTTACGGCATCCAGGTCATCTGGAGACAGCTCTGGCGGCAGCAACTTGACACGCTGGACCGCGTAAAACCGGCTTACCTCAAGCGTGTAATGGGTCTGCATTCCTCAAGCAAGAACCGCCTTGTGTATCATCTGGCGGACACTCCGTTGTTCGTCGAGGATCTGAAGAGACGCTTCAACCTGTCAGAGACTCCCGCCTACAAGGAATTCATCCGCATGTGGAAGGACAAGATGGCGAACATCGATCCGGACATCTTTGACACGGGTGCCGTGCGAGATAGCACCTGGAAGGACCTAGGCCGCACAAACCGCCACATAGTGACTCGTTTCGCGGTCATGGGTTCCACCACGTCCTGTGCGGGACACACGGCTTCCACGACTCTCATCCATCATGAATATGTACTCCGTGCGGGGCCTTTCGCAAAAAGTATCACGGGGTAATCTGCCCACGTGTAACCTCTTTAAGGAGCCTCTCGCAGTGATATTGTTTTTATTATACTATTTGAGCGCCCCTCGACGAGGATGATCTAACGGCGATCATAACAATGACATGTCAAGCGGTCCGGGGGTGCGGCCAGTAGGTCCGACCAGACAAGGAGGGCCAAGGGGAGCCTCCGCTAAACACTGGTGGAGCCCAGAAATGAAGCCGTCCGCGCGGACTGTGTGCGCGCCCACCGCATTATAGTTTGGGCCCGGGAGGACATAACGACCGTCAGCCAGCTGACGCAGTCGACCGTGCCGATCAACTAACTACAAGAGCTATGTCGCACCAAGCGCCTGTGGTTCCGACGGCTGATTAGTAGAGTGAAAGCAGAGTCCTGGAAAGCGCTGGCGAAGTCCGACGTCTGGAGTCTACCGTACCGCACGGTTCTACAGTGGCGGAAGCCATGCGTGCTAGGATAACTTTTTTTATTTTTTTTGGTGAGAAGGAAAAATGCTTTTACGCACACCCGCAAAGCGGGTAGTGTGGGACTCGATGCCGATGTTGTTGGCATAATACCCACTAAAAACCTCTCATCTAAATGGCCTCAGGAAGAGGCGAGGAGCTGGAACCATTATTTAGTACTACTTCAACCTTCAATAATCGTGCTGGGGTAACTAATTCTTCTAGATATACTCGACATGATAACTCAAAGGTGCTGCGGAATGGTCTCTCCCAACGATAAAAAATGCTTAAGTAGTCCGACTCATGCAGAATTCAAAATATTCAAACTTATTAAAGTAAGGGTGACCATTCAGTGTATAGCACTAAAACGAATACATTGTTTATGCCTCTGTTAGGTTACCTTACAATGGCGGTCGCCTCAAAAATTGCTAAAATACTACTGCTTTACGAGCACTTGGAAACAGTCCGCAGTACTTATTCTCCAAAATCTAAATTTTACCAAGTAAAATTTAACAAAATGTCGTAAAATATAGAACCCTGCATCGAAATCTGTTTTCCACTAGATTACAATTGCTTGTTTGGTAGGATTATGTCCGTTAGCTTTTTGAAATCGCTGTTACTCTGCACCAAACAACACGGAACCATTGGTGAAATGAATGTGTAAACAAAGAAATATTGTTGTTGTTCCCAGAAACCTTAAACTCTGCTAGCACTCGGACTTCTTAGACCAAATACCTGTAACCCATTAGAATAAAGCGTCTGTTGCAGGTCGTGGCATTTAAGGCATTACAAGTATCGGACTAAGTAGAGTCGGCTTGTCGCATATATTAGCTTTGTTTAAGTTATTAATACCTACGCATTTAGGTGTTTGCGACTGGATGGCACTCCATAGGAAAGGCAGTAATATGTAACCGATAGTTAGCTTTTTGGTCATTAATCATCTAGTAAATTTTCAAGTTCGCCAAAAATCTAAACATTGAGTTATGCACATAGGCAAACATCATAATCTACCATAGTCTAGTAATACATAGAAGCACAGACGGATTGTTATTCTGTCTCCATTAACTAGTCAGGCCATAGTAATCCTACGGCCAACCGCTGCGAGATAGCGCTTAGTAAATGCGATACACTATCATTTTCTAGACGTCTTACACGTTGTATTTATTTATGTCAGCTTTGTTTTCAAATTATTAAATTCCAAATGTTATATGAATTCATTAAAGCCCCGCATGTATTCTACGCTGACGATCTTATCATAATGGCCAAGTCAAGACTACATCTACAGTTTTACCTGAATGAAATAAGCCAATGGTGCGCACAGTATAAGCTAACAATTAATATATCCAAACCAAAAGTTCTTCGATTTTCCCGAGGAGGTCGATACGCCAGTCTTGACCACATCATCAGTGTCAATAACCAAAATATTGAATTAGTAAGTCAATTTAGCTATCTAGGAGTAATCTTGACCCCTGGCCTATCTTTTACAAAGCACATAGAGAACAAGCGTGCAAAAGCGATATCGGCCATGACTCTACTCGGAGATCTTACACAGATTGACACTAAGACTGGAATGAACCTTTTCAAGATAAAAATAGCTCCAATTATAACTTACTGCCTTCGGGCCATTGCACCAAACTTGACCTTAGAGAACATTAAAGAGATAGATAAAATAAAAGTTAATTTTGTGAAGTATATGCTAAGACTGCCGCGAAACGCTTCAATAACGTTGGCGCTGGAACTATGCCAGGTGCGAACCTTTGTGGAAGACCTTATCCTGGACAAATACGATTTCCGCGCGCTGGTCGTAGAGCAATATTGAGCTTACAGAGAATAGCGTAATTTGAACTTTGCCATAAAGATTTTCACCGACGGTCCCGCATTCACGACAGACCGTTGAAGGCAGGGAATGCAAGCAAACAGACGCATACTCTGTAGACTTACCTGGCATGGCTACCACCAATATATGTGCCTAAAAGGGTACTGTTTTGAAATTGAAGACTGTGTATATAAACATTGTGGCATATGTAATATTGACCAATACCACATACTGCAATGCAAGGAAATAGAAGCTGGTTCAATGCATGCAGTAGTGAAAGATGTTAGCCGATATAAATTTTAGGTAGCATCTACCAATTTCTGGTGAAATAAACTTGTATATATATATATGAATTCAAACGACCACATTTGGCATCTACAAAATTTAGTCTTAGATACCAAAAAAACACACAGCCAACAGCACAGGCCTTGACATGTAACACCGTAATTATATAATTTATATTAATTATCCGAGGACTGACATTTTTGTTCCTCTTTCTATAAACACGATCTAGATGTTCATAGAAGAAAACCACACAGGAGGGCAGATGTCGCGAGCAAACAAAGACAGGCAGCCAACGCCGACCAACGGACGACGCTACTTTTCCTAAGTATGTGCACCAGCTTGTTCCGGTCCGACGGTAAATTTGCCTAAAAAGCATCCGCAGTATATATATATATATATATATATATATATATATATATATATAAATCATATCATTAAACACATTATTTATTTCCACACTAGATTAAGTAAAATGTACAACAGTATGATGAATATAAGTTTATGCAATTTGCATTGTATTATAGCTGGTGTCTTAAATAACACACAATGTTCTACATGGTACCAAACACTGATTTCTACCAGATATAATTTAGGAAAGCACGTACATCTTCTATCCAAAAGATAGGGAAGATTATGCTTGGTACTTGCTCTGTTTCCAAAGGCACCAGCCTCATATTTACTTGAAACCGGAATCTCATGTCAACTGTTAAACCGGATCCCTGGAAAAACAAATGACAATCTAATCAGTATATTTGCTCAATACTTGACAATTGGATGACTGCATTTTTATAGTATTTTCCACTAATTATAAAATAGATTAGGTAAATCAAAAATATTTGTATAGCAGGTTGCGCAACTGCAACATGTCAAACCGATCAGTGACATATGAGCAGAACGCGTATTGTAATCAAACATTTTTTGAAAGTTTAAGTGCAACGGAAATTAGATCCAAATTGGATGCAGTTCATGAAACGAATGCCCCGGAGTACACTGCGATTGTGGCTGAACGAAGTAAAATGTATCTAGACGAATTTCTGGATCTCACCAGGGCCAGGAGTGCCACCATATCGGCCTGGCATGAGGAATGGGCGCAGGTAAGACCCGGTGTGACCACAGGGAGCTGGACCAAGAGTCTGATACCGGACCTCAGGGCATGGTATGACCGCCGACACGGGGAGCTTACCTACTGGACGACTCAGGTTCTGACCGGACACGGCCAGTTCCAGAGCTACCTGTCAAGGATCAAGAAGGCCATTAGCGATATCTGCGTGCTGTGCGACTCTGGAGAAACGGACAACGTAGAGCATACTGTTCTGCGGTGTGATGCTCTCAGGGAAGCACGGGACGCAGCACCAACCGCTGTGAGAGGCCGACCCATCAAGGAGGTGGTCTCCCATATAATGACTTCGGCGGAGGCATGGAGGGAAGCGACGAACTTGTTCGACGCTGTTTTGACACTCAAGACAGCCAAGGAAACGGCCAGGCGGGAGAGGTTTGAGCGGGTCTCTCGGGAGAGTGGTCGAGACGAGGAGCCGAGGGAGGAGGGAGGGGGTGGGGAGCAGCCAGGCCCTCATGGTCTCGACGCACCCTCACAGGACGGATTACAAAATGGCATCCCCCTATCCAACCGCAGGTAGACATGCGGGATGATAGTCAGGGATAGAGCTGATTGAAGGAGAACGGCAGAGACGCCTCTCCCACGGCTTCGATGTAATGCCAAAGTAATACCGAGCCTGGTGGGGTGGGGAGGAATCCGGGTTTAGTGGGTTTGCGAGTCTCACACTAGTCACGCAGGCTGCTAGTGGCGCATGTGCATCATGCATTACCGAAACCTCCCAGAACAAAAAATAAAAAGTACACTGCGATTAACAAATGTATTGCTGGTGACCTTTGGGACGGTTGAGGACGTTGGGCTTTTGGCACGTACGCTATGGCTGTTGTGGTTTGGACATTGATCGAAAAAAACTAAACTGTAAAGTTAACAATGCAAACGGTGTTGTACAAGGGTTTGCTTTTCCCTTTGTGCATAAAAAGGCATCTACCTGAATCTATCGCTTTTAATCTCTCGTATTTGAAATACTAGCGAAATACCTAGCTTTTAAGGCCACTAGCATTACAGTTCCTCGAAATATTTCGATGCCGCTTGATCTATACGATAGGTGATCTCTGATACAACGTCGCTCCAATGAGCTTCAACGGAGTAATTCAGCATCAGTTCTATGAAGAATGTGCGAGGTCAACGAGCTATGTGTTCAGGCATTGCATGCTCTGGCAGATAAGAAATGACGAGGCGTGGGAAGAGGCATAAACACATATGCAAAGGGACGATTGTTAATCCTATAAATTTGTTAAATATTTGGGTATATGTGTATTTCTAATTATAGCCTATGCTGTTGCACATTCTGATTTTACTTAAGAGATAATTCTTGTGTAGAAACAAAATATCAAATACGTAAGAAGCACGTTGCCTGCTTGTGCCGCATATTGCATGAATTAATAATCAAGGAGCTGAGGTCAGAGAAGCGCAAACGGGAAGAACAAGCAGTATTATATTAAAGTATGTAGTCAAAATGCAGTACGTATGAATTGTTCACATGACATAGCTTACTGCATGAACGTCAATGTAGAACCGGTGTCTCTCTTCGTCAGGATGTAGACCGCTGACGTTGGCTAGCAGTAAAGGATCCCCATGAAGGAAGTGAGGCAGGCTGAGCACAACCGGCATTGCATACATCTTCACGTGATAGTCCGCATACCTCTTCGACAAGCTAGCGTCGAACGTGCCTTTTACGTGCGTCGGTGTTAAGCAGAAACACCTGTATGGGAACAGAGTGTAACACATTCTCAAGTAGTTAGCCGTATCTGAGTTTCGGATTAAATTATCACTGCAGAAAAATTTGCTTCTAAGACTACTGTTAAGCTGATCCATAAGGACAAATGCTGTGCATTATATAACTTGAACAACAAGGCTCTCTTTCGGTTGGGTTAACTTAGCAAACAGTGCTTGGTAAGTACGTGTCGTTCGAAAATTACATTTCATTGTCCTGGGCGTAGTCAATATCCAATTATTGAAGGAAAGCCTCTCGATATAAAGTAAAAAACGCACCTGTCAAGCTCAGGATCTCCAGTCTCATTAAACAGGTCGTCGCCGCCGTCATATCGAGCGATTATTTCACAGTCAATAGTGTATATTTTCTGTAGATACAAGGTCCACGGTTTAAAAATTAAGTAGGTCGAAAATCTTAACACTTCTCGGCGGTTCTTCAAAAGCTGGAAAAAGCTCGCCATCTGCAATCGAATTTGTGCAGATCGGAAATGACTAGCAGCCAATGTAAGGTGAAACTTGATATAGTAAAGAGTATTCCAAACCACCGTACACGGGCCTCAGCCTTACGGAAAACAACGAAAGTCATATTCATCATGTGCATGCTGTCAATAAAACGCACTTAAAAAACGCTCTTAGCGTTGCGCTATAGTACGCTATCCTTGTTGTGTGCAAATTCGGGCCTTTTCAGGTCCAACCGTGAGGTTTCTCTACACAGACTAATATTTGTTACTCAAGGACGACGTCGAACCTGGTGTTCTCTATATCTGGTGGCCAGCACCGTGCTCAAGTCTAAACTACATTCGCAGTCGATCGCATACGGTATTCTGTGTAATGAATGTTCTGGGTGTTGCGAAACTTCTTGATATTCTACGCCTTGCGGAGGTCGTACCGCAGTTTTTGTGTGAATGTTGAACTGAGCCTAATTATTCCTGATTATGCTTAGTGTTCTGTATACGCATAAAATGTTTTTTAAGAGACAGCTACCGCGATTAATCTTAAGCTAAATATTAGATATCATTTATAGTTAGTTGGCAGGTTGAGATCTTACACTTAACTGGCTTCAATACGTCTGCTCTTAGTTTTGTCCTAAGTTTGGTAGCACCAGCATAAAAATGCAGTCTTGCGATTCTACTGGACAAACTGCTCAAGGTTCAAGTTTGATGATTTGTTTCTCGCGGTCTATGCGTCATTATAATCAATTGCTAAAACTACATTTCACAGTGCATTATTACTTCGAAGCTATCTTCCAATCGCTTTCCGTTAAATCAAATTAATTACTTTACAGATTTGCTAGTAAAATAATAAATTATTTATCAACCCATTCCAAAATGGGCTACCATACCTCACCGATTGAACTAACCATTAGTTTACAACAGAACATTAAAAAGAGCCACATAAGTGTAACAATAAATCTGTTTAAGGCCCCCCATTTAGAATATAAGTAGCAGACCTGATTGTGATACTCGACTTATTTACGACAAACACGACTTTTTGATTAGCGGCACTATTTCGTGCAATCTCAGTTGCTGACAGCACGATTCTACCATTACATACATGCGTAAATTAGTTGATAGAATCTAGTTGAGTCTACCTTACCGAAAGTTCCCGTGCCCAGGTCATCGTAGGCATTTTCGCCTACAATCGCGGTGTGAGAAAGATGCCCAGTGACTCAGTGTTCACCATTGATAGAGCGACCCCTTGTTTTCACGTTGCCTTAGACATTGGCTTAGTGACACCTTTATTAGCATGTGTCGCAAAGTTCCTCTCGCCAAGTGCCGCCACACTCTATCTAGACTGTAAACTCATTTTGGGAGCGCTTTCAACTTTAAAAGAGCGACGTGAACTGAAAGTCTTCTGGTATTGCCAACCCTTTCATAAATATCCGAGTTCAAAACATGATCGATATCGATATAACCCAACTTCGTCTTGCATTCTTTTGAAAGTGAGTAGGCAACCAGCCACTATGATCAGGCCAATTATCGCAAGTTCGTGTTCCGGCGTTGCTAGTTGTTTCTGTTAGACGTGTTTGTCATTGTTTCGCTGGTACATTCTTCTGCTGGGAAAAGCTCATAAATATAGCTCATACACACAGCATATATATATATATATATATATATATATATATATTATATATATTATACATATATATATATATATATATATATATATATATATATCAGTAACGAGAACGCAATCCTGATAGGTTCATACGCTTGGAGCACACGAATTCATTCAGCCACAGACACCGCTTATGAAAGTCCGTAATCAAGAGTGATTCGGCTTCAAAAACATGCTTGTCAAAACTGCGGATCGCCCTAACTTGTTCAGAGTGCTGTGGCGCATGCCCTACATCAGGTAAATTCACAATTGCACGTACCAGGTCGGTGTTTACGGGCTCCGATTCTCGATACCTTAAATTATATATATATATATATATAAATATATATATATATATATATATATATATATATAGCAGTTTTATTAACCAAGGACTGTTATACATTATATGACTACACATATACATCACATTTCCAGAGCTGGAACAACGGAATTGCTCTTCTTCTATGCTGAAGGTGATATAGATCACACGGGCACCCACAAAGTTTACTTATGCACCCCGGCGAGATCTCTTGAAACTTTTTGCGCACACAGATCTTTAGGTGGAAGCCATGGACGGCAAGTCTGGTGACTAGTTAGTTCTCATAGCTGCAGCCTTTCTACGAATCCGACGTCGTTGCATTTGTTGCGTGGAACAGCGGACCAATGTCGGCCACCTTGCTTTCCCAACTGGAGATGTGTCCCCGGAAAGCTGTCGTCTTCTTCTCTCCTTCGGAAACTGGCTTTGAGTTAGTCAAACGCCCTTAAGGGAGATGACGCCAAAATTATCTGAACACCGTAGGATGTGGTGGACGCAATATTCGTTAAACAAGCAAAGAGCGATCTCTATCGACGGGTCCTCAACATTGTGAAAGGATTGTCCTCTTCGAAGTCTATCTTCAACATGTTTGAAAAAGTTGTGCCACGTGACATAAACACGACATCTAGGAAGAAAAAGTAGGGAACGATTCTTGAACCCAATCAGAACTCATCAGTATTGGCTAGTTTTCCCCTTCATCAAAATTTCATCGCTTTAGTCTTGCTCGCATCAATTTCCAGTTTGTTCCGACCGACATAGCGCTTTAGAGTTAAAAGCGACTGCTGCAAGTGAAAGCGACCTCAAGAGTACAATACTAAATCATCGGCATTCTTAAGCGATTCCACCTGCGAATGCAGACTTTGTATGCCCGTTGGGAGAGCTTTTACCAACATTGAGAACAACAAGGGACGCAGATTAGCACTCTAAGCAACACCGGTGGTCTAAGTGATCAGCAACCCCATCATCTATTATTACTGGTTCCTTCTGTTTTTTAGAAGCATTAGCATGGTCCCAAGTTGCACACTGGGAACAAGTACAAGTTGGAAGCTCCCCAGTTTGCCAATTTGTTGAAGATGATCGATCGCGCGACCGTATCGAACGCTAGAGTAAGCTGCAACGACGTGTATGGTGTTCCCTGTCAGGACTACACAATTGTCCTCATTGTAGTGGGTTTTAATTTCAGGAAGTTTACTGTTATATATGACAGCAACTCCTCTACTCGTTGTACTTGATCCTTTTGACTGGGCGCCTAGACCTTCCGCTACACGCTAATCGGGAATGACCCTGGGCTAGGTGGTCCAGGTCTCAGTAATAACTAACATATCGAATTGCTCCGTTAAGAGAAGTAGTCAATTTTCGATTTTCCTCGATACCCTCACAGTTTCACTGAAATAGTTTAATTGACAACTTTTCGCCTTGGCTAGATTATTGTACCTTTGTTGCTTGGACGTCATTAGTTGTTGTGTGAAGCAATCACGATCCACCTAAAGGCTTGCCGGTCTTGTCTAACTTTGGACCAAGTCTATGTGACGACGCACAAGGTGTACCTTGCAGAAATGTTTATATGGCAATGTATATTATGGCATTAAGACCTCCAAAGAGAAAGTTGCCGACAACTTTATTTTGTGTCTTTAAAATTATGTTTGTGGCACGAGGCACCGACAAAACTAGACCGATCAAAGTTCGGTTGCGGCTGCCTAACTAAAACGTTAAAAACGTATGGATTATGTAATCAAAAAAAGTCAACAACACACCAAGAGCACATCATGGGACGTTAACAGAACCAACACGAAATCTCGCAGCGGCAGCATCGAAACAGCAACAACGGCAACAAGCATCACGTGCAATATCAGACTACGTCGCGCCAATTTCGACCATCATGCACGTGGTAGGAGAAACAGTAGAAATATCCCAAAGAGAAGAAAGACAACTACGAGAAAAGTGGCGCACACAAGGCAGAACATACTTCACGAACCTAAAAAACCCGGGGTAAAAATAGCGGAACTAGCAGGCGAAATCAAACATATTATAGTAAATACCAAATACAGGTAAGCGCCAAGCATTCGGCTGAACCACTAGATCTGACGGTCTAGACGGAGGAATACAGTTTCGACCATTGCGAGGCCGCTGGTTTTGGGTTTGGCGCTGAAGAACAACAACAGCCATCGATAACTGTAGGCACGAGAATAATGCGACCATTGAACATATCTGAGGAGATGGAGACGTTTGTAACAAAACCAAAAATATTTTATCCCCACGCCATAAGGTCTGTCATGGCCAAGCCAGCAAGACAGAAGGACGCAGCAGACCAAAGTCGGGTCTCACTATAGCTGTGCCGACGAGCGTATGGTAACATGTATTATCGCCTACAAGTAGACGAGTCATTGCGGAGACTAAAGGCTGAACTTGCATATGTATGTACAGCCTGAGAGAGCGATGCGAGATATTTTGTACAACATTGGCAAATTGTTGCTTGTATGCTTACACAGAATGAAAAACATGGGGTTCTCCTTCCACAGCGTCCTAAACAACCAAATCCACTAACAAGATCTTTCAGGGTATACACAAAACTACGGAAAATGCGCCGGACCTGACCAGATTGTTTACGAACATCTCAAAGTTGCGATGTCGGTAATCGTCCCCGTTCTCGCGGTGGTGTAAAATATCTGTCATACCAAGACGCAATCCTAAATTAATAGAGGAAAAGTCTTCTGCAGCCATTCTTTAAGAAAAGGGTAGCACTACAAAGCCAGAAAATGACCGCGGTATAGCACTAGCCAAAGTAGTGTATAAGGCTCTTACACCACTTCTAGTCAAACGGTTTTTTGTAGATTGTTACTAGGATTTACCAGCAGAACAAAATTGATTTTTTCCAGGAAACTTGGCTAAAGAAGCGCTTACAGATGTAATAGAACACCCGCTGTCTGAAATGATAATTTTTCCAAATCAACGAATATATTTGTAAGCACTATAGTGAAATTGACATCAATCGATACCACGTAATGCAGTGCTTGGTACGGCACCATTATTATCGAGAAACTACCAATAGTGGTTAATAAACAATAATATTTAAATTGCGAAACAACAAATCTATGGTTTACTACCACGTGACATACATATGGAAAGCCAGGCTGTGAGGTTGCTAACGTCAGACCAATCAATCAATCAATCAATCAGGTTTATTGACGTGCCCAACAAGTTGGCAATCTGTCACCTTTGTGTATCATACATGTGTGCACAATATTAGCCAAAAGCTCTAAAAACACATCGCCGTAGCAATTCGACAGTTAAGTCACCGCCCAACATACTGAAGAGAGTCAGGTCGAGAACTAACGACATCGGTAAATTAAGGATCAACCATTAGAAGAAGATTTTAACATTAAAGGATTTAGACAAAACTCATTTCTTGGAGCACATTAAAATCGAAGTAAAACGTTAGGTAAAGATTTTGGTATACAGAAAGGCCTCCCCTTGGTCGTGCTTGGCCCTCTATACGGACAGCTTTAAGAGGATTACTAATTGTTATACAAACTACCCGTTCGACAGTACTGCTGATTGCTGCATATCCCTTTCGAAGGCGATTGCCAATCTTTTATCACCACACATAATTGCCCTTGCTGTACCGACACTGTCAGTCAAAGCGTTATTCGTTTCCACCGACTGGATGGCGTCACGTGGTGATTTCTCTACGAATCCGCCTGCTGTCACTCCAGTGGCAAGCTTTTTAATTAACCGCACTCTATTTTCTCGAACACGCTTTTTGTGTTTTTTTTTTTATGTTCTTGGCGCAACAATCACTCACTGTTTGGGTTTGCAAAGCTTTTTGAACTTTGGTGAAGAGCTTGATCCTTGTGTCGAAAAAGACATTAGCCAGCCGGCTGCGCCACACATTCAGGACACTTCTTGGCTTCACGACAAGATTTCATCAGCGCGGCTCTACCCAGCCTTGTCCGATGTACTAGAGCCGCTCGACATAAAACCGCGTAAACCCTTTCATGACTAAAACCGCGATAGGGCAGATGCCAGCTGTTTCATTTTTCTCTCCTCTGTGTTCAAAAACGTATTATAAAAATAATGCTCAGGTACTTGACGATGTGGGATAGCTGAAGTCTATTTACAAAACGAGCGTCCGATTATCGTATCTGGGTTGACCTTCAACCCCTACTAGCAGAAAAATAGTCGGGGAAATCTATAACATGAATTAATTCTTCGCCATCTCTGCACTTGGCCTACCCTTCGATCAGGTCGCAAACACCAATTGCGATTTGAATGCATTCTAAAGTATTACTGGGTATTTATCTCACATGGGATACATAGATTCGACAGTATTACAAAACCTAGCCAGGGATTTAGGCAAATGTGTTAAACAGACAACTAGCAGCTCGGATATAAATATAAGTAGGGTATTACCTGTTCCCTCTAGTTTGTTACAGCGATCTCCATACTGCCAAAGCTTTCTGCAATTGCAAACGTATTAGCACATAATCGTATTAAAATTTACACCGAGCAGTTCACAGTAATTGATTTGCAGTACCTAGCTTACATATCAGACAATTTGACGTTAAGCGTGTTTACATTTAGCAAGCAAATCAGAAATCTTTAATGTAATACATAAACAAATTTGATTTCATCATTCAGTTACACAGTGATGTCCAACGCCGACTTTATCCAAAGAACATGATGTTTCTTCCATCTCGTCAGATTAGCGCCGTGCTAATTTTACTCCAATATAAGTCAATTAACAGCATTTCGTACTCGCCAATGCTATACTATATTTCTAAAAGTCTACAAAAGAATGGGAATGTTAGGTGTGCATAAGAACCACTCACGTTTGCCAGCCGAGTGCAACCAGATTGTTGACCCTTTTGGTATCGGTATATACTGTGTACCAGCTCGCGGTATTATTTCGTTCCATAAAATATGCACTCTTTTGCTTGTAACTTGGTAGCTTTGCGTGGCCGTCGCGAGCAACATCTGAATCGTAGTATCTGTATGAAAACCACAGAGAAAAACACGAATCTGTTCGCCAATAGCCTGGTAGTTTTGACGACATTTTATTACCACGTTTTAATCTATATCCTGGACGTAAAATGCAAATGCAATAAATATATAATGCAAATACGTTGATAAATAGGGGTAACATTAAATATATCTGGTATCTGTCATCTACTGTCCTCATGCCGGCTTAGCTCTCTTTTCCGATTTTTAAAACACGTCTTCTACCAGAGATGCCTAACAGTCACTTGTCAACTAAGACAATCAAGTATTTGGATAAGAAATAAGCTACGTAAACATTAATCGCCGTCACTGTACGGAGGCAAACAAGAAGGCGTACGTCTATTTTTACTCAATCAATAGACTTTTGCAAGGTTCGCTATTCCCTCCCATAGGGCTTGCATTACGAAAGCCAAACTGCCTTGCTCCAAAAAGTCTATTGACTCTATGTGACCACACACGTTAATGACCTTGAAAATTAGGAGGCAAAATAAACTAGCGTTGAGCCGTGGGATAGTCCGATGAATGCGTGGAATAGAGAAGAGCTGCCACTGCCAGAAATCACGTTAACTCATAACAAAACTTGGTTAATCTAGCAACTTTGCAATTCATTGGCAGCTATTTGTGCAGTAGTATGTCTTTGGACAGTGTCGCCATCACAATGGATTTCTGACTGCGCGCATTAAGCTGGCAGTGCCCATGTTTTGTCTTTACTTGCCGTAGTCAATATCCCAAACTTCTTCATGGTGTAGCATCGCACTAAAGACGAGCACTAAGGTGCATGTTAGCCACCAACGCATTTGCTGCACTTCCCTTGGAAAAGCGCTTTTTATCGCGACTACCAATTTGCTTTATTTCGGATCTTACTTTACCTCGCGAGCTGTAAATGCTTTTTGCTCCACCTTTTTTTACCACCTAGTTCTTCACTCGCAATTTAACATACATACATACATAACATACATAACATCACTTTTATTTCACATAAAAGGGTTGGTATCAATATACATACTTCTGTAAGACAATCGTACTTAATCACCAATTTAATTTAAGCTATGTGACTCTGGATGTTGTGGGTGTTGCACTGGTATTCACCTCAAACCAAAAAACGCTTCGGAACGTCTCAAGAGTAAGGTTGTTTGTAAATCTCAAGATTAAGGTTGTTTGTAAATCTTAAGATTAAGGTTGCGTGTAAATGATCCACTTAGGTGTGCAATAAGTAACGCTCACCAATAACAGCTCCTAACCAAGCTTGAAGCATATGCTTATTAGTGCTAGAAATCTAAAGAAAGAAGTGCTGAAAGAAAGAAAGTGCTAGAAATGAAAGTGCTAGAAAAAACGAATAACCAAATAGCATAGAAGAACACACAGGTACAGACTGGGAAGGGAGAAATGCCATCCTAGAATCGGCCAGGGGATAAACAAAAACACGTGGTAACCTTAGGCTATTTAATTTTTATTGTTACGTTGCAAAAATAAGTGAACAAAAACCACACTACACTGGATACTCCCTCATTAGAAAAGGCAGATAGCATTTGAAAAATACAACAGGCGAGAAGGACTACTGAGAGAAATTATAAGTACGATCAGAGTAAGTACAATCAGCACTTTGTCACGAAAGGGTAGAAACTTGAGAGCCACTATGCAAAAAGGCACAATGCGTGACAAGGAAATTATTTGTTTCCGTAGTAAGTTAAATAAAGGCTCCATGTGCAAGGATTACAAAGAAATGAAACTATCGCAGTAGTCAACATTTTCATTGGACGTTGCAGATCATGGAGCAGATGGCCGGTAGTGTTTCTTCCGCCTTGACAAACTTACGTGATTGGATCACGCTTAGTTGCGCAAAACAGACCTCTGTTACTCAGATCTTCTGTCAGCTCATGGTCATTTCCGTTAGTAGCGGCACTGTATATACGACAAGCAAAGTCGCTGCATACCAGTATAGGCAACATCAGGTTAACCTGCCAAACCCGCACTGGCAACATCGGCTACCTCGACATTGTCGTATAGAGGTGGCAGGAAAAACACTGCGAGGTTGAATTTACCTGAGGTCGGCGTTAACCAACTTTTACCTCGGCAAACGCAACATATGTGAAGCAACCCTGTTCGTAGGCAGATTGATATTTCACCTACTATTTTACCTCGTCCTCTAACGAAAACCCTTGTCAAGAGATGGGACCTTCGCATTTCGTGGAAATGCAATTCCCTCCGAAAAACAGGTTTCTGTTAGGAGTACAACGTGCCCATATTAAGATAAACGTTCTAATGCTAGTTGTAGTGCCCTAGATAAACCCTCGCAATTCTACAGCAGTACTTTCCTGCGCTAGTCATGCACTTTTTGCGGTTGAAACCATCGCCGAAAGCTCACGCCAGTCGACCTGAAGGAGTTTTCGAAATGAGTGTCATAATCACTGTCGCTGACAGCAACACTGAAAACGGATTTGCTCTAGAAGTTTTTAAACAGCACGCAACTCCAACTTGCTTAATGACGTGTCTAAGTCTTATAAACGTGATCAATTAACGAACAGTTTTCACGACAAGTAAACAAATTATTCTTGATGAAACTGCAATTGGAGTTGTGCAGGCTGTATATGTGCGGGCGTTATGGTAACTCATCAAAATAAGCAAACCAGAAGTCTGGTCTTTCTACTTGACCACACCTCGCTTTGGTAAGTTTTGGTACGTAATTTCGCAAGAAACGGACTTAAGGTGGGAGGACTCTCCTGTGCTTATAGTACTGCTTGGTGAGCGGGATTTAGAAGCTGCAAACTAGAAAGCCAAGGACTACAAACAATGCCTTTTTCCTTCCTGTAACTTGTTTTTTGTTTTTTTCTCTACTAGGACTAACAAACTTTCATACTGCCTTAGAACTAGGTGCAGTATATTTTCCATTCTGCAATCTTCAAAAACAATGGAATTGGACAAGATGGCGGTGCCCAGTAGTGCGCCGTATTTTGTATGTAGCTCCGTGATAAAGAGCTCGTGTGAGTGGACCCAGTGTCCTATATGTTTCTAGGTGTAGCCCATGTAATGTGCTCATCCCTGTCCCCGCCCCCAAGCGACACCCTGTTTGAGATCCTGCAGCGGATTAGCCGTAAAATACAATCCGAGTGTCGGAGATTGAGCAAATATTATTCCAGCTTCGTCCACGTCCCACCCGGAACAACATAAGCACATCGGGAGTAGAAAACGAGAAAAACTTCCGGCCAAGCTCGTAATTGATTGGGAGAAGCTGGAGAAAGCTGACGTTGTCTGGGCCACCCAGGGTCTCAAACACTAAGGGTTTAATTTCATGTAGGTAATCTACTGAAGCGTATTTCGCGAGCATCCCTGTCTTGACTAGATTACTAGCGTGGCCTGCCGAGACCGTCCGGCCACCGATCATTAAAGGTGCTAATGAGTTGGTGACCGGACGGTCTCGGCAGGCCACGCTGGTAATCTACTGAAGCGTATTTCGCGAGCATCCCTGTCTTGACTAGATTACCAGCGTGGCCTGCCGAGACCGTCCGGCCACCGATCATTAAAGGTGCTAATGAGTTGGTGACCGTGGCGTCCAGATAAGTATCCTGCATTAACTAAAGGATGTAAGAGCCACCCCGTCCGGGCGCTTACCGTCGTCGGCGGAGAGGCCCTGGGACGTTAAGATGTAAGGGAATCCGCATGATCAAAACGCTCGGTCCAAGATGTCGTTAATACCGGCATGCCTGGCACGCCGTCCGGCACTCATGATGCACGATAACTCGTGATGGACAAAATTTGTCGACGGGTTGGCCAGGTTTACATTGATAGGGGGAAACAAGGTCATCACCTAGACGTAGATCTGCCCCGATTCGGGCCGTTTTGTTGTCCAAGAGGGTGCCCAGTGGGTGCTTGAAAGCGCATTCCTTAGCGGCGTCCTCTTAAAGGCAAGCATTTGCGGAGTCGTCAATAGCGCCCGCAGGTAAGCCGCGATACACTTTGCATAAATGTGCTCCAGTCATGCTGGCTCAGAGGGTAATCCGCAGCGCCACTGCAAACTGGCTAACTCCTCGTGCAGACGTCTCTTAAGTTCATTGTACTGAGCAATGTCGGTCTTGTTTAAGAGTGCGTTGTTCTCGGATCGGAAAAGATGGAAGACTATCTCTGAGCCAGCAGCGGAACGTTCCAGCGATGAAGTAAGAAAACACCCCCCCCCCCCCCCGTCGAGATTAGTTGCAGCTGTTTTCAAGCGAAACGCGCCAGCGATTAATAAGAAAAGACTCGAGGGTGTTTAAAGTCAACTCGTTTAATGGATGCAGATCTAACCGCCTTCTTAGATCGGCTTTGCGAAGGTGGGTGACCCTCCAAGGGTCACCCACCACAAGACTTGAAGGGTGCGAAGCTCGGGCGGCCTGTGCACTATTGCCTGTAACGCAGATCTCACATTTTGCGGGATTCAGCTCTAAACCCGAGGTTTCACAAAAATAAAGCACGCGCCGAACCTCGTCGGCAACTATGTCTGCATCGCCCCCCAGACGCCAACATTTAGGTATCAAATGTTTAGTAGTCTGTTGATGGAGTTAAGTTGCTTGTTGATGGTGGTTTGAAACAAAACAAAAGGGGCAAAGGCGTGGCCGAACCTATAAGACTAGGAGAACCAGGTAAGAAGGGTTACGTCACGCTTGGTTGACGTAGTTCGTTAGATGGGGCAATGTGTCGCGACCGCCTTCAAGAGGTGAACCCGTTTTACAGAGTGAAAGGCGCTCTCGAAATCAAGCTCCACGAGGACCTCAGGAAGCGTGTGTGAATCGATGAAAGTTCGGGCAGCGTGTATAGCGGCCTCAGCATCGATTGGTGCAGCAAAGCCAAGCTGGTAGGGGCCCGCCGCCTCGCGAATCCTATTCCTGGTTCGACTACAGGCCATCTTTGCAGCCAGCCTGTGTAAGGCGAAGAAGCAAGCAATCACAGTCTCACTAACCCGTCTTCCTTATCTAAGGCGAAAAGCTTTGCCTCAAAAATAGAGGGGCGCCCTGCAGAAGTAAGTCGACGACTTTAGCAAATGCGCGCGCCAGTCAACCCTGCTGTGTTTCTCAGTGAAGAGATGTTTTCTTCAACTAGGACTGAAGTTAGGCAAAACAAAACGATGGTGTTCATTCCTTACAAGATCTGGCCCGAATGCCTTGTTATTTCGTATACGAGCGAGGGCAATATTGACTTCGTCTAGACTAAACGGTTCATCAAGAGCCTCAGCGAAAAATCTCTCGGGAGCTTCGAGCTCGTATAAAATAGGTATCTCGAGAGGTACAGTATTCGCGTGGGTGAAAGCTGCTTGAAAGTAGCCCAAGAGTTTTTCAGATGGGATTGGACAGCTCGAAAGGTTGTGAGGCTGGCGTGTGATGAGGTGGGGTTCTTGTTGTGCTTTTAGTATGAGGAAGCGTTCTTGTTGGTCGGCAAATTAGCGTCTCTTGACGTCTTAAAGCTTCCGATAATGCTGTCGTGTGATTGAGTAAATAGCCGCCGCAGCTGGGTCATAGGACGATTGGTGGAGGGCTCCAAGTAGAATTTGCCTCAGCGCAAAGCAATCACTGTCGTACCAGCGTAGAGAGCGCCGCATATTTGGTAGTGATTGTGGTTAGAAGCTGAGTTTGTAAGGACGCTGGTGACCTCAGCTATTGCCTCATCAAGGGGGCCGTGCTGTAGCCTATCTGGGTTAATCCGAGAAAGCAGCGAAATAACCATGTTGTTATCAAGGCGCTTCCCTACGCCGGTGCGTCGTTTATTAGCACTAATCAATTTAATAGAAAGCTTGAGAAACATAGGGATATGTTTCTTAATCCCCGTCAGTAAGACACGGAAAGCCGGCCCTTCATATGTCACACAATCTGGTGGGGCTGAAGTTGCAAAAATGTCGATTGTTGAGCATCCCATAGAGCCAACCCGTTGCAGGTTGGCATCGGCATAATAAGTGGGGGTGCCCCTATCGGTACACACCCACAAACCATATGCATCGAGTGGCTCTAACAGAGCGGTGGTTCGTTCGCTCGGGGGGTCTTGCTCCAGCCGACAATTGAGATCCCCAGCTAGCAGTATTGTCTGTCCAACGTCAACGAAGCTCATAGCAATGCTAATCTTCTCCAGTAATTGGTCTGTACTGTCACCGCTTCCCGAGTTAGCACTGCTGTACATGGCAATCAACAAAAGTGTGGATGACGAAAGGACTACAACATTATTCTCTGAGTAGAGCAGGTTCATGGTTCCAAGGCGTGGACCAGTAAGAACAGATACGCCACCTGTGGAACGACCGTGAGCGACTCGTTGAGAGCAACAGTGAAAACTATAATACCCGGGGACATCGAAACGTTGAACGAAAACGTTCCTGTCAGGACAACGACGTCGAATCCGGATATTTGGTTACATAGTCCAGACTCTCTCATGCTTCGAAATCCCTCGCAGTTAAATTGGCATATTACTAGTTGTGGTTGCGTTTGTTTTGATTCCTTGCCTTCGGCGTCCGCCAGTTGTTGTGCTGTGAGCTGAACACTGTTTTGAGCTCTTTGAGGTCTTGCATCATTTTCATGACGTACTCTTGGAGATTGGGTTTCGGAGGTGGTATAGTCTGACGTTGTTGTTCCACGGTAAAGCGACGATTCACTGGCCGTGCTGGTCGACTTCTCAGGGTTGTTGTCCGATTCCTCAGCGTTGTTGGTCAATTATCCTTTATTGTGCTTAAAGCAGAAGCCAAGGCCGTAATGGTAGCAGCCAACCTATTCTTCCTCGTAACAATACCATTTATCGATATCAAGTTCGGCGGATTGCAACTGTGATTGCATGGAACAAGCTTTGTTTCTCGCCCAGGGCAGTTGAAACTCTACGACATTTCAAATGCGCCGTCAAGAGGTAACTAACTAAATTTATTGGGAGCAAACTAAATTGGGAAGAGCCATGGGGGCGCCATTTGCTAGTACCTGTAAATTACCTGGTTAATTTATGTTGTAAACCACTGGAACGATAATAGGGGAACGATAGTAAGGACGCAATTAAAGCTTCAAGAAAGCCAACGTTGAAGCACACCAACAATCAATTATAACGACATGCCCTATCTATAGCATTTTAGCAACTTACCCGCTATAGAAGTATTCGTTCACGGTGACATTTACAAAGAGGCTTTTCTTGTGAACCTGGTCGCGTGGCGTGCCATCCAGATTGAAATAAATTATGGCAGCAAAGTTTACGGTAGTAAATTTGTCCTCCAGGCTCCCATTTGACATACTAGGCTCAAAAAGGAACATCGGCTTTCGAAAATACATCAATTGACCGCTTCTATGAAATTCCCTTTTCTTTTGGTGTACGATCCTGTGTAAAGTCCACACAAATCAAAACGCGTTATACACAGAAAAATAACAGCAATATATAAAGAGAATAATAACCAAATGTTTTACTGAGTCCACGATCACTGTCAGACCTTGGTTTATGATCCGAAATGTATAAACATATTTAGCGAGTGTTTCAATGCTAGCGTAAATCTATCGCTAAAGAGGCACGTATTACATCCAAACACTTCGAATCACATCCCCAACTGGATTGGGAGGAGTCATGGACATGTCGCTTCGTGTAACCCAAATATATATATATATATTTAGGACGACCACGCTTCAAGATAAAATCGACAAATAATAGTGTCGGTTAGAGAATGTGTTGTGTTTATGCTGATGGCTGAAGAAGCAATGGCGATTCCATCTACTACAGCCTTCATGTGCGGCTTTATGCGGACGGTCTATTTAGGCAAAACTCCGAAGCATGGGCAAGGCTCACCTAATAACCTTCATGACATTACCGTCAAACAAACAACACCGCCTGGGTGGCGCGTACGGGCCAAAAGCGTAAACGAAAATGAGTGAAGATTGTGAACGATTTACGGTTCCAAGCGCATTCCGCAGATGCACTCGGCATCCGTGAAAATTGCATGCAAATTAGCGTAAGTCTCTGCATGGGTGGCTCTCACGCCTGCCTGGGGCAAGCCTGGGACAATCGTTTCTGTGAGTTCAAGTTTTTCCTAATATCAGCACATCCACACGATGTGGCTTTATTTTAGGGCAGTTTGAGACTGAAAGATATTTCATTCAGATTTAGTCTCAGAGGTTATAGCGGCTACCCCGCAATTTATATTTGACAATCTGTATCTATTTGGGACTTTTTGCGTGCAACATTTGACTCTATCTTTGGGTCTTCGTGCTGCCTCTTGCGTTCCTCTGCTTCGGGGCCTCAAACTCTGGATCCTCAAAGGTCCCTTTTACTCAGCGTATCCTCACAGACGTTCCTCGATTATTGCCTCTTTTCATTTTGTTAGTGTCTAGCAAGCATATTGGTCAGCTCCTTAGCTGGTCTCCTCTTAAAAATGCAATCTCCTCGCCGTTTTACTGGCGTCAAGAAGGCCGGATGATCCATCCCCAACGAACGTCCTTTACAGTGTGCAGGGGTGCTACAACGTAGCCAGAAAGGTCAACAAGGGCACGTCGAATTTTGCGAATATCCTGACACGATACGGCCAGTGCTAGATCTATGGTCCATATTGGCAAGGCGGCAAGCAATACGTGCATTTGAGCCGTCGTTGGACAAATCACATTGGCCGGAGGATGGAGGGTTACTCCACTTACACATGGTTAACTTGACGCAGTCCCTCGGATCGGAGGTGCTCAAGCTAGACGCTCGAAGCGTTATAAAGACGAGATTTCCCCTCTGGGGCTGACGATCTCGTCAGTGCCAGTCAAAATGCGTTGCCACCAAGAGCAAGGCATTCGTTTTTATGAGGAGCTTTGTTTGGTCAGCACAAAAAGGCTAGGGAAACAAAAAGGCTAGGTTCATGATCAGTCACTCCTTGGAACGGCTATGAAACACAGTGCAATGGCACAGTTTGTAGTGGAGCCCATGGACGGATTAGCGAGTGAGAACGTGTCATTGCGCGAAGAGCGGTTCTATCCCTGTACTGTCCAACATTGTCGGTATTTTGTAGAACGCTTCTGGCACTTGTCTCATCTTCTGCTCGAACTGCCTACGGAACTCTCGCAGTGACGCGGTAGTCGAAAGTTGAAAGCGGTTTTCAGATCCTCGATGAACGGCGTGGTCCTCGACAGACAAAGGGAGGCTTACAACTCATTAGAACCGTGCCTTCACCGTCTCGAAAGCGCTAAGCTGTTGAGCGGCTCAGTGGTCCCAAATTAATTTGATGCTATATAATGCCACCGCCACCTTCAGGCTAAACAGTATTAGAGCTGTTTTTACTGAGAACTTCTGTGGGGCCAGGATTGAGGTCATGGCGACGATGCTGGGCCGCAAAAGATGTGCCGCTTGGCGTTAGTTTAGCATCCAGAAAAGTAAACTCCGAGACAAATTCTACAGAAACACCGCCCAAGCTAAGCCTATCACATCTCTTCAGGGGTCTAAATTTCATAACCTTTGTCTTCGATGCGTTAATTGTTAAACCAGTTTGCTTGCTGTATGTCCCCAACATTTCCAGAGATCTTTTTAGAGCCATGAACACTTTACTATATACCACAAGGTTATCGGCATCGAGAGTTATGCGGAGACAGGGGAAGTGGTCATAGATAAGGCCCGGAAGATCACTTAGTAAGACTGAGAACAAGAGCGGGCTGAATTTATCGCCCTGGCGATAGCCTGTGGTTTGTAGGAAAGGCTGGTATTACTGAATGCCGTCATCTAGAATGTCCGGGTTTGCTTTCAGGATAGCTGCCAGTATTCCCAAAACTCGTGGGCCCACGCCCGCGGCGGCTAGCTTCCCCATGACAATATCCCTGGGGTTAGTGTCAAACGCCGCCTTGTAGTATACAAATACAGCATACTTGGTGCTTGACGGTGACTTTTAGCAAGTTAAATACAACAAACTTGGTGCTTGACGGTGACTTTTAGCAAGTAAAAAAAAATTAAATTTAATTGATTGTCAGTGGCGGAGGAAGGGTGATCAAAAAAAGCCGAAAAAGAGTTAAGAGGCATAGGGAAAAAGCATCAAACTATATTGCGCAAAGCAATAAAGCTTCAAGAGCATTTCGCTGCCGATAGGGCTCAGGATAATGAGCGGTGTGGCAAGTGCCACGAGGGTTGCTATATAGGAACTGGCTGCACTATAGAAAGCCTTGCTCCTGTTTCCCTCAATGTGTCTCATCGTGTACATGCACAGTAGTATGAAAAGACTTTAGGTTCTTGTTTAAACAACACATAGTATAGCGTACAAGATCATCTACCAAAAAATTTAGTAAGGCATCATACTTATTGGCAAGTAATACAAGCCTAAAAGTTACGTTCTCAAAATCGTTCCTATTAACAGTCATGATAATGCGATAAGGCAACTATCATCTGAACTACAGGGTGCGCCTATCTGCAGACTTCGTACCAACTTACATTTATTTTTAATGCACCTAAATGATACTAACCTGAATACATATGGTCCGAGTTCCTGTACGATAGGTATGTGTTTTTCGCTTACAAACTCTTTATAATTAGTGAGATTAAACACATAGAGTTACTCGTAGGAATAGATTGGCAAATTTAAAAATGTTTTCTCCAACAGAGAATTCTTCAGAAGAGGTCCAGGCCGTTCTCGCTGTATTTCTTTCTGAGTCCAAAATAACGTGCAGAGATCTATTAGCAACAAAATGACAATCACAACTGCAATTAAAAAAAACACAACAAATACTCAACTCAATTTTGTGACTTGTTACCTATTTGACGAATTAACAATACGCATTTTATCTATGCTTATATAGAAACACCATTGTGTAATAACTAGTAAATTTACGTTCCAAAGCTGATTAACTTTAAAAGCAAGGAATAAGAGCAAGAAATTGGTCTTGGTGTGCTCAATGTGTATCGACGGCCTTTCCAGTTTGCGAGCAGTACAAAGCCGTAGTGAATGGGGCAAACAAAATGGCGCAGTTTAAATTTTTAACTGAAGGTCATGAGAACATACATAAAGCGCCATGCTAGTTTATTTTTTAAATTTACAGATGCAACTGTTCTGATATGTTGAATTGGCATCTTCAGCACATAGTTGAACTAGCAAAAACATCTGTCAAACTCGGTGGCGTGATGCAATCGCGTGCGCCTTGCAACCGGAAGAGACACATAGATACACGAGCTTGACCTCACCGTTGCACATTTGTATGTATGGGGTCAGTCTTACGAAGCAATGTGAAAGCAACTTCGTGAACGTTTAATTTTGGCTAAAAGTCAGCTCGCAAAGTTTTTTAGACCTTGAAACATCTGTGTTTTGTATCCACTCACGTTTCCTGCTTAAAGCATATAGGTATGATTAGGTTAATAGAGGTCATTGTACTAGTGCAGAGTTAATTTGTAAAATCATAGCCGCACTAGACGTAATCCTTCTGTTGACGCTGGACCACTTATTCTAGAAACAGCTGGTTGATAGACTGCGAAATTCCAATCAAACATTTTTCATTTAGACTTTGCTGGAAGCCTTTTTGGGCCAATCTCAGAATTTAATTGATGTTTTTTACTAGACAAGAAATTCCGACAAGAAATTCCGAATACCAGGCGGTACGAACTATCAGCCAAATGACCCACTAAACGGTTACTTAGGCGAAACTCATCACTGTATGTGGCCAGTAGTGTATATGCATCATGCATTTTTGAAACCACTTTAGAAGAACGAAAAGTAAAACTCTTAGACGGGGTATTTAGCTGCGATCAACTGCAAGTGTTGTTGGTACTATAGAAGTATACAAACTTGTGTAATTATGTACCGAGCAAGAAATAGGCTAATGCTGTCCACATCTTCGCAATCCACACTGTGTCACCAATTATGTCTTTTAAATTATTTGAATTGTATCATACATGAGCAATACCTTATCTTTAGTTGCAACGTAAGATGCACTTACCGATCATAACAGTCCGCGTAGCATGTAAGTGCATAGTTGCGGCCGAGCCACTGGTACCGAAAATAGCTGCGAAGTGCGGCAGTCGAATCAGCAGATAGCAGACGTGACAATCTAAAAACTAAACCGATGTCTAGATACGGATGGCCTTTGTATGACGTTAAAAGTCTAATCAATTGCCGTGCCTTCTATAAGGCTTGGATAAAGTAAATGTTCATTTATTGTACCCGTATGGTTTCAAATATAAAGCGATGAAATGCATACACCATCTACGCTTCTATTTAATAATTTAATTAATCCTTTCATTGAAATAAGTAACAATCTGTTTCTAGCATATACGCACAGCCACATGCAGACGACGTATGAATAGTAAGTGACCTCATAACTGTAGTATATTAATAACGAAGAGCAAATTAATTTTTTTAGAGATATTATCTGGTAAAAGGCATGATGCACACCGGGCGTCGTTTAATCCACGGTAGTAAGAAGTTCAGAAACCTCGGAAAATCAAGTCGTTCTCTTTGCCCATTGTCGTGGTCGTTACAGGACTGTCTTCTTGAGACTACTTAACCTGCCGACCTTATAGCGCCATTACGGCTGCTCGGAGACTAATATGCGAATCTCCTTATTATAAACCAGAATTCATGCTTCTTGAGAAACGCCTCTACAAGGGCTGCTCGGAGACAAATTATGCGAATCTTCTTACCATATCCCGGAATTCATGATTCTTGAGAAACGCCTCTACAAAGGCTGTTCGAAGACAAATTATGCAAATCTTCTTTTTTTTTCAAAAATTATTCATTTATTTATGAATATCTATTTTGTCCCCTTCAAAGTAATCCCCATGAGATATTATACACTTGTGCCAACGGTTTTTCCAATCTTCGAAGCACTTCAAAAAACCATTTTTTTTATCTTGTTCAGCTCCTCCTTCGATGCCGTCTTTATCTCGTCAAGCGTAGCGTAACGTCGTCCTTTCATGGGCCTCTTCAGTTTAGGGAACAAGAAAAAGTCACAGGGGGCCAGATCTGGGGAATACGGTGGCTGCGGCATCATTAGTGTGTTGTTTTTGGCCAAAAACTCGCGCACAAGCAACGATGTGTGAGCAGGGGCGTTATCGTGGTGCAAAAGCCAATTTTTGTTCTTCCACAAATCCGGGCGTTTCTGGCGGATTGCTTCGCGCAAATGGCGCATAACTTGCAGGTAATATTCCTTATTGACCGTTCTACCCTGTGGCAAGAACTCATGATGCACCACGCCCCTGCAATCGAAGAAAACTGTCAGCAAAACTTTCACATTCGACCGAACTTGGCGCGCTTTTTTCGGTCTTGGTTCGTGCGGCAGCTTCCATTGAGATGATTGAGCTTTGGTTTCCACGTCATAACCATACGAGTAAACCCACGATTCGTCACCAGTTATGACCCTCTGGAGCAAATTTGGGTCGTCGCGGACAGAGTCCAACATCTCATTAGCAATGTTCATGCGATGCTGTTTTTGGTCGCAATTGAGCAATTTTGGTACGAATTTCGCGGCGACCCGTCTCATGCCCAAATCATTGATAAAAATCGAATGGCACGAGCCAATCGATATGTTTAGGTCCTCAGCAACTTCTCTAACGGTGATTCGACGATTGGCCAATACCATTTTCTCCACTTCATTAATTTTTTCGTCTGTTGTTGAAGTGCTCGGGCGTCCGGCACGCTCTTCGTCGTTCACATCTTCTCGGCCTTCTGAGAACATTTTGTACCACCGATAAACGTTGCTTCGGTCCAAGGTAGCTTCTCCGTATGCCACAGTCAACATTCGGAATGCATCCGCGCACTTAATTTCGTTTTTCACACAAAATTTGATACAGGTTCTTTGATCCATTTTTTTGAATAGGTAAAAATCGAAGACGATCCAAAACACGTGCAAGCAAAGCAGCTGTCAACAATTAAGTGAACATTCAAAATGGCCGAGCTTGTCGGCATAAGTGAGAGACATGAGTACCAACATAACGCCACAAAAAATCGAAATTCGAATATACGTAACCCGCGAAAATTCAATACTAAAATATCTGAAAATTCAATACAGATACTTTTTGAACACACCTCGTAATCTGGAGAGTCTCACATCAGAGACTCACTACACAGGTGTACATTTTACGCTTTAGACGTTTTAACATCCGATATGCTCACACTTTGTACATGTTTCGCTGATAATTGCATCATTTGTCCCATACTAACTTACATCACTAGATCACTAGAATTGACAAATTTCACCTGATTAGCAAGTCTGCTGTCAGCCATTCGGGCTGATAACATGTTTCCGTCGTCGCCAAGCTTAGTGACGGCCTGAATCCATTGTGCTCTTTCCATTTTGTATTTCCTGCATTCCGTAAGGATGTGTATAACGGCATCATATTTGTTACACTGCTCGCACATGGGTGACGATTTTACCCCAATTTGGTTGAGCGTGCTTCCGCTCAGACCCTTGGCACATCTCTGACGGTGAACCGTCACAGCACATCTACGGGAGGCCCCGCTTAAGTAATGTGGTCCTGCGAAATCTATCCCGATCCCCATATTAATAGCTTTTGTGAGATCCCGTTTGCCAGTTCATCCCATTTTTGACAGTTGTGTTTCCACATTTTAGCTTTGACATGCCTTGAGGAAGGCGGCACCAGGCGTACGCGATCTACCTTCGTCTTCTGTAGGGCGTCTTTGGCGACCTCGTCAGCTGCCTCGTTTCCTCGTACATTGACGTGAGCTGGAATCCACTGTAGTCGCAGCCGTGCCTTGAGATGGCCGGCGCAGCGAAGAACGCACTGGATGAGATTTGAGTTGGGACCCGATGGGTCTGCAGCTGTAATAGCTTCCAGCGCCGCTTTAGACTCGCACAAGATAACCGTGTTCTTGGGGTTATCGTCTTAAAGGGCGAATACAAGCGCCTCATGCACTGCCACAATTTCGGCCGTGGTTGAACTCTGGCAGTTTCCGACATGTACCGCTATAGTTGTCCCGGTTTCCTGTATGACAACTCCTGCTCCTCCGGTAAAACCTTGCTGAGACCCATCGCTGAACACCACTGACGAATACTCCCGTGAGAGTAAGCTTATGTGGTGCTCGGCGGCAGTTTTCAGATACCAAGAGTCATGTTCATTCTTTTTCTGGATGTTGGGTATTGATAGTGACACAGACATATGCTCAAGAGTTGACATATCAAATACATGCTTATCAGGAGCCTGCATCCCGTCGCTCAGTTCGGGAATGTCCTCTAGGGCGGCAGCTGCTTGGTATTTCGGCGTTTGTCCTGGATTAATCTCAGTAGCTTATTGCCACTGCTGGCTAATCTGATTAATATACACTTCATTAAAAACTCTTATCGTATGTTTGTGGGCATAAGGGCACTTTCTGCCAGAGCGGTTTGTGTACCGGTCACAGGGAGTAAACTCAGCGCTGCTTTGGCACGTACTGCAGTCATTGCGTCTAGATCGGTTCTCTTTTTTGTCAGGCTGGTCATGAACGGCAAGACGTAGTCCACTTTTAACGAGAAAAGCGCCTTGACAATTTTAACAGTAACCAAGAAAAGCGCATTGACAAGTTTAACGTACAGAATGACTTTGACAAGCGGATGCCTCGTGGTGATCCGTGAGGGTAGATCGCTTATGAGGACCGCGAATAGTAGCGGGCTGATGTTATCTCCCTGTGCGAACCCCGCCGTCTGCTCAAGACTATCGCGTATCACTACCCCGTCGTTGATTGGGATCATATTCTTCTGTAAAATAGCTTTGACGAGTTCTAGTATCCTAAGTGGTACAGCAGATTTCGCAAGCTTCTCTAGTACTATCGAGCGTGATGCTGAATCGAATGCTGCTTTGAAATATAGCTGCGAAGACATTTCTGAAGTGCGACTGCAGAGCGTCTGGCTTTACTGAACATGTGGACCTGGTGGCGCGTTCAGCTTCCATCAGTAGTTTTTGTTCGCGGAGCTTTTGAAATGCAGCTTTCGCGTTCTTAAAAGTCCTTCTGTACAGATATTTTGCTGAGACTAGCAGAGAGTTCATGATGGGGTGAGACTTGCAAAGTTCTTTTAGCCGGATTTGATCTCGCTTGGCCTCGGTGCAGTCTCTGTTCCACCACTGTCTACCTTTGGACTTTAGTCTCGATCTCACGCTCATCGACAAGTAACTGAGGCACTGGTCGTGGCGTTAACGGCTACTCGGAGACCGACCGGAACGTGCCAAGTGAGGCGTTCTCCTTCGCTAAGCGGGTGATCTGCACCCTGGAACATAAGCTCGTCATTCGAGAAATTCGTGGCAAACAGGTCTGTCGTTGAAGACTGCATCGGTTCCATGAACGTAAGCACTGCCGAATCGTTCGCAATCCAGAAACCAAAGTCAGATAGCACATCCGCGAGGGCGACCGTTCTGCTATCACCCGGTTTGTCGAGTCTTGCGTTAAAGTCTCCAGCGACGACAGCTTTGCCGTTTCGGGGGAGCAGCTGAAAGCAGCAAGCGAGTCTCTCGATCATCTCCGACGAGCTTTCGGCACCTGGTGGCCTGGCGAACATGGCAATGATGCTTCCCCACATAACACAACACAGTTATCCTCAGCGAGCACTGGATCTAAGCTTCCCAATCGGTGGTTGTAAAACACAGCCACTTTGCCACTTGCACGTCCAGTCTGGCTTAAGCGGATGGCGGGGCAGGACACAGAATAAAAGTTTGGTAGCTGTATAGGGACGGTGGACCAGGTTTCTGTCAGGATGACAGCATCTACAGAGGCAAACGCTGACGGGGGCATTAGGTGTACGGAGTTTGAGGGGTCTTCACAGTTCCATAGAACTAATTGTAAAATTTTCCTCTCCGGGTTTTTGCTTTGGAACCTCGACCCTTCTGTAGTTCTGTTTCTATGAAGTCGCTCAGGTCGGGTCTGGGAGACGATCGTCGCCCGCTTGTTCACAAGATTGCTGCTTCGTGCGTTCGTTCGTACGTCCCCTCACAGGTCCACGGCGGTCGTGCGGTTGGTTGCACAGAAGGGAGATCAGACGGTCCAGTATCGCCGGGTTCTAGTAGCTCGGGGTAGATACTGGCATCTTCTTCTTTTGCTTCGTCGCGCGCGCACTCCCTTTCGAGATGTTCGTCGACGAGCCGCCGGTCGGGATTTTGTTCAACGGGATTGTTGCGGGTACCTAAAAAGGTAGCAGCTCGGCGGGCTATGGCTTTGGCACAGGCCTCCCGCGCATCCGTGAGATTACTATACGAATAAATTCCTTTGTGTATAATGGCCCGATGCGTCCGAATCATATTAATCACGTCGAAGTCTCCCGCCGAAGCTCCTTGGAGTAATCGTCGTTAGCATCCTTGCACTCCTTCTGGAATTGAGGTACCGTCATCACCGACAAGGAGCAATTCGGTCGCTGCGACCCCAAGGCTCCGGCGAACTCAGAAACCTTGCCGGGGAAACATCCTTGTTGAATTCCATGCATTCGTCGTATCCACAGTTGGAAATGACGTGAGTTGGTTGTAGGTTTTTCTCCAAGAAATCCTGTGCTTGTATCAATGCCGTAGCTGCATCTGACTTCGAACACACACGAATTACTAACGGGGGGGGGTAGTTGTTCCAGTATTTTACTCTTCGGTAGTTGTTCCAGTATTTTACTCTTCAGCTGACGGACGGTTTTATTTCCATCAATCAACACCGATTTTTTGGGGTACCTGGGGGCTACGCTGACTTCCCTGCTGACCAATCTCAGTTGGTTGAGTATCACTATCGGACGCATCACGCGATGCGTTGGTAGGTCTGTTCGCTAAGTTAGCCACATGTTCTTCAAGAGCCCTCAACCGTGGCGCTAAATGGATAGCAAAGTTCGCAAAATCACTTGTTAGGGGTTCTTTGTCGAACACTGCCAAGAACTCCTCGGTGGTCATTTTCGCAGCCGGTAATGAGCAGAGATGACAAAGTCACAATGCACCGCGTTCTCCGCTGGGGTCCTTTGCGTCACCGAACTTGCAAGCTATGTGAAATTCACGTCTACATCCTCCGCACTTAAGTAGAACACCACTTAAGCAGTCACCACATCTACTACAACCCATTTTGACTTCCATCGTATTCGAATTCTTTGTGTTTGTTGACATTGTCGAATCAACAGAACATTTCTTATTTATTGGTGTTGTCGAGTCAACCGAACCGACGGAAGCTCCCGCTTCCGCGAACTCGAGCGCTCCACCGTGGATCCGTGAACACGATACACGACGGAACAACGGAGCACGTTCGCTTGCCAGCCGGCCTACTCAGAGCCGAACCTCGGTTCGCTACAACGGACGCATAACACGCTCCGACACGGCACTCACTTGGTGCACTGGTTCAGTTCGAATCCGAGTGCGCACACGAATCCAGCAATGCACAGCGATGAACACTCAACTCACGATGTTATCTCGGGAGCACAACTGTCGCGAGACCGAGGCGGATTAGCGCGCGGGCCGATGTATCATAAGCGTATACACTGGATCAAGGAAACAAATTCCTGCAGCAACACTTAGCCCAACGACCTCACAATACATTTTTTGGCCACTGGAGGCCACTGGCGGCACGGAAGTGGTCATCAGTCAGCTTACTGCCGACTTGCTCAGACGGAAACACGTCAAGCCACGCTCAGGCGGCGTCGGATGAAACCGCTTTCAGTCTAATGTCGTCTACATGATGTCTACCACGATGGCCCAGCCTCTGGTAAAATCGGGAGAGTTGTTCTCCCTTCTCGGCCAGTACCGGGCCGATCATTTCGGAGAACACCGCCGTACCCAGCAGGTCCAGTTCACACCGGTCCTTTACAAGGATGCCCGGGAGGTTGCTGTTTAATTTTGCAATCACCTGCTGTCTTTCTTCGCCCTCGAACCCTTGTAGGAATAGCTCGCATTTAGATGGGTTAAGCTGCAGCCCGCTCCATTGCTCGAACGCTCTGAGATCCTTGATGTCTCTGAGTAATGCCGAAGGATCGTTGTCAAGAAGGGTCCCATCGTCGAAGTAAAACAGGTGACCTTGGATGTCACCTGTTTGACGTACTGATGCAACAGCACGCTAAACGCAAGTGGAGTCGCTACGTCTCCCTGCTGACAACCGGCTGATGACCTGATTTCAACTTCACCGAACATCAGAGGAGTCGGGCTGCTATATGCCTGGTGCATCATCTTATAAAGGGCCGGGGCGTGCTTAGAAACCTCTGCCAAGAGGTGTCCTCATTTGTTCAAGTTAAACGCATTTTTGAAATCTAATTTTAGGAGGCAGCATTTCTCGTTGTTTTCGAGGAAAATGCGAGCCGTGTGAGCAATTATTTCTGCACCATTATAAGTGGCGTACCCCATCTGCCAAAGCTGCAGGTAGTTTTTCACATTGACCTGGGGAAGCAGGGTCTTTGTGGCCAGTCTAAGCAGAGTGCAGCCAACGGGTATGGGTCGGTATACTCCGGTTTTCTTCTTCAGAACAATAAGCCACCCTCCATATATGACGTTTCTCACAGTCTCCGGAACTTGCCCGTTACGTATGAAGTCGCATACCTTGGAGAGTGTTTCCAGCACATCGTTGTGGTCTCCGTTGACATGGAGAAAGCATTTTAGATGGTCAGGCGTGAGCCCGTCGAGATCTCCCGCCGCACCGGATGGAAAGGTGCGAAGTGCCTTGGCGTCATCCTCGCTTGAGCATGACCCGACCGCTAGCCACCATCTCATCAATCGACTCCTTTGTTATTTTAATTTCCGGACGCACTGCATCGGTGGTAAGCGTTTATGTAGATAGATAGATAACCTACCCACAGATCTTCCCCGGCCTCCCGCAGATAAGATAGCCAGCTGGTGAAACCCCCGCATATCATTGATATGTAGTTCGTTCCGCTGAAATGTCTCTGTGAGGAGTGAAAACCCAACTCTCCTTAACGTGACGGTCTCGAGCCCGGTGGCGTAATCGTGTCATCGGAAGACAAGGCTCTAATGGCGCTCCGAACATTAAAATCCATGAAAAGCTTGTTAACAGCGATCTGAGCGCGAGCTATATCAGTCAATACACGTTTGCCTCGACCCTCAGTTTCCATGTAAGTGAGAGTGGCACCTCCGAAAAGGGCCACCTTTTTTTTGACTACGCTGGCCAAGCTGTGGTCTCCTTGGGTTTCTTGTCGACGTAGAGGACTTTTGGGGCAAGGGTGAGCAGCGCGGTCCAGCTCGCTTCGTCATTCTTTTTCCCGACGTCTTTAAGCAGACGGTGGAAGAGTCCGCGCAAGGGGATTCTCGCTCCCTTTGGGATCCTACGCAGCATTTTGCGTGTCATCTTGGCGTTGGCGAGTAACTTGTGAAGAGAAAGGGGAGAAGCAGGCGGCAGGTGTTGATCAGGTGTCGGCCCTCCATTTACTGGCTGCTGGCTGGCGGGTTAAGGGAAGGGTTCTGCTAGTGGAGCGTGCGAAGAAGGCAGCGGTTGTGAGATGCTGCTAGTAGTGGCGGCAGCTTGGAGCGCTGCTGTTCCACTAGACTCGACTATCTTCTTCTTATGAGTCCCTCTTGTGTGAGTCTGGACATCCCGCTTTGTAGAAAAACACATTAAACACGTCCGGCATTGAAACTTATTAGCCACTGCTGCTACTTCTTTGAGGCTAAGCAGTTACTGGCTTTGCTGTGGCTGTCCACATAATAATAATAATAATAATAATAATAATAATAATAATAATAATAATAATAATAATAATAATAATAATAATAATAATAATAATAATAATAATAATATATTATTATTATTATTATTATTATTATTATTAACCGACTTCCTGGAGGGCACAAACGTCATCCCTGACGAACATCATGGATTTCGAAGAGGTCGCTCGACGGCAACAGCGTGCGGTATTCTGTTAAAGGATGTTACGGAGACCCTCTCTAGACAAGGTCAATACTTGTATGCGATTTTCATCGATTTCAAAGCTGCTTTTGACACCGTTTCCTGTGATCGCGTGCTCGATGTGCTGGCAGAGGTTGGCGTTCCTTATAAAATTCTCAATCTCATGTGGGCAATCTTACAGGAGAACCGTGTGACCATCGACGATTGTGTCTCGGAACTGTCAGCGTTTTCGGAAACAACCGGGGACGTTTAAGGGGATAATCTGAGCCAGCTCCTTTTCTCCGTACTCCTGAAAAACCCTTCCAAAACAAATACGAAGGTCAGGAGATCTCGTCAAAATGCTACTGTACGCAGACGATTTAGCTGTTTATGAGATAACTTGTTTTCAAGTTCAACAGGCGCTAGCGAGGCTGACACAGGCGTCACGGGCCTCGGGCTAACATACCTTGCTAATACTCACGGGCCTCGGGCTAACATACCTTGGTTAATACCTTGCTAAAACGGAAGCACTTAAGTTCAGAAGAGGGGATAGAATTGCACGGGACGATACTCTTCACATTAGAATCTACCCTCTTGCTTACGTGAACAACTTTACCTATTTGGGACTAACACTGCCTTACAACGGGGGGGGGGGGGGGGGGTTGGCAGGGTTCTCAAGGCACGTTATGGAAAGATGCAGGAAGGCCCTGATAACATCAACGTCTATCAAAAGTCGACAGCGCCTATCCCTCGCTACGGCCATCCGCCTCCTCGACTTGAGAGTTGCTCCTGTCGCCACTTACGGAATTGAGTAATTCCGTTAGAGGTACGTTATACTAGTTCCTATATCTATCTAAATTCCGTTAGAGGTAAGCCATTGAATTAATATGGGAGCACCTGACCGTGAGAAACCTGGATCAACTGAACCAGGTAAATGCAGCCTTTCTCAAACGGACACTAGGACTCGCGTCAACGTGCAACCGACTCATTTACTTACTCGCGGATTGTCCGCTCCTCACGAAAGATTTGAGACGTCGTTTTAGCCTCCCCCGCACCGCGGCCTTTGACGAATGCATTGGAAGATGGAAAGTAAAGATGGCCGAACTCGTCTCGGATTTTTTAACACCGGCGCAATGAGAAACGCGAAGTGGAAAGGACGGGGTCGTACTAACAGACATGTGACAACCCGATACGCTGTGCATGGTTTCCACTACACCCTATGTAGACGGTCTGAGTATCATGACGAGTATGACAACTGTGTAACCGCTGCGGGGAAGTCGGCACCAGATATCATGATGCAGAATGCCCCTTTGTGCAATTATTGAATGAGTTAGCCCGCTTATGAGGGCTTGTTATCCTAACATATACTCGTACCACTTCGAGTTGTTATGTTGTTGATATTTTACTTCTATATATTTACCAATTGTATCCGTTATATGTTGTTAATATGCTACTCAACATGAGTGAATAAATATAAATTATTATTATTGTTTATTCTTGTTATTTTATGGTTTCCTTCTAACTACTATCAACCCATCGCACCCAATATAGACGCGGCATTTCTTCGTTTGCCCATTTCAGACCAAAATTTTCTATTACCTGAAGCAGCACCTCACCTTTATTATAGTTGGCCCCACAATCGATTCTGGCATTGAAATCATCGACGATAGTTGGCATGGTCAGGTTTAACCCTGAACTTCAAAACTCACCGTCTCAGCAACCTCCGCAGAATCGAATGTGGGTGGGAAATAAATACAGCAACGTTTATCCTCCCAGAGAAGACCACCATGCAGTAGTAATTTTTCCTGACGCACTGCATCGGTGGTAAGCGTTTATATAGGTAGATAGATCGATAACCCACCCACAAATTTTCTCCGGCCTCCCGCAGGTAAGACAGCCAGCTTGCGAAACCCCCGCATATCATTGATATGTAGTTCGTCCCGCTGAAATATCTCTGTGAGGAGTGCAATGTCAACCAACTTAAACATATCATTACGTGCGAGCCCAACTCTCCTTAACGTGACGGTGTCGAGCCCGGTGGCGTGGTGGCATGCGTGTGCGCCTCGCGACCGGAGAAGACACATAGGTGCGCGGGTTCGAGCCCCACCGTTGCACATTTGTATTTATGGGGTCCGTCTGTGAAGCAATGCGCAAAGCAGTACCATTAGACGCTAAATCTGGGCTGACGGTCAGCCCCGAAAGAATTTTTTAACGTGACAGAACAGGCTTCCCTTTAGCCAAAATTCATTTCTGCAACAGTTTGCGTTATCTTCATCACGCACCACCACACAGAACACAGCAGCACTACCACGTGTATGCAGCTTCCAAACCGCTTTCATAATTATACCCTTGCCAACTAGCCACGCTTGCAGCCCGACCGCCTACGTATTCTGCGCCAATCATGTCACTCTCAAGGCGCAGATCTTCCCAGGTCTGGCATAGACTTCCAACCCGCCTATGTCATCTGTTGCGTTGCTCATCTGCATTCGATATTTTGTCTTGTTGTCTCGTCGCTTACGAACCGCGACAAAGCCATCGTCGTCTGCCTTCTCCTCCGGTTGTGGTGGATCAGCTGGATCTCCTGTCGGTGTTGTTGTTAACGCAGCTAGGGACGTCGCTGTACCACCATCCGGTGGTTCCATCTCAACAACAGTGCCGTTGAAGTTGCAACTGCCATTACTCAACTCTGCAGACGTCGAGCTTCTCTTGGCGCCAGCGTGGTTGTTTTTGCTAGTCTCTTCAGCAGGCCTCTCGCCCTTGTCTCGCCTCCTTCTTCTCTGCTGTCTGCTAGCCTTGCTTTCCAATTCTTCCGCGTTGTCCGCGTTCCGCCGCATTTCTCCACGTTAATTTTGTCACTTAGCGTGGAGTTCAAGTACCCTGTAAGCGTCGATTTTGGCAAACCGCTTGTGCAGTTCCGAGTGTGCGAACCACAGTTTCACAAACTTCAACGTACCTTAGCTTGGTTCCTGGGGTGTCACGGGCTCCACAGAGAGCCGAGTGCGCATCCTCTTGAGGAGCCCGGGGGCAAACAAACCCCGTGAAACACCTTTGAGCAGCACTTTTGGCTGCACACTACTAGTTGTTCACCCGTTTTTAACGGGAGCAAACACTTTGAACATCACGACTACTGCTAGCAGATAACAATTGCAATTGTCATATGACTGCTAAATATTTGAAAAAGATAGTATGGTACACTCGTGGCGAAGGCTTCACCACTGTAGGACAGACTATTTCAATATTTTCAAATTCAACCAACGACCACATTTGGCATCTACAAAATCTAGTCTCAGATACCAAAAAAAAGACACACAGCCAACAATACGAGCCTTAACATGCGACACCGTAATGATATAATTTGACTGACATTTTTTGTACTTTTTTTATATACACGATTTAGATATTTATAGAAGAAGACCACACAGGAGAGCAGACGTCGCGAGCGAACAAAGACAGGCAGCCAACGCCGACCAACGGACGACGCTACATTGCTTAAGTATGTGCACCAGCTTGTTCCGGTCCGACGGTAGATTCGCCTAAGAAACATTCGCAGAATATATATTAAACACATTATTAAATCCACCACGGTGTAATAAAATGTACAATAGTAGGATCAATATCAGCTTCGCAATGAAATGAAAATTAAAAATCGCTCGGTGCAAGTCTTGCTAGCGAGGAGACTGCGTTGCACTCACTGCCGTGATATCTCACACATGAACCATGACACTCTTTACAAACACATGTGTCACAGGGTTTACGATACGCGTCTCTTTGGCACACGAGTTAATGAAAACGGTGCACAGCAAAACTGGCGCTATATATGTACATATATATATATATATACGAGTATATATTTATATATATAGTTCGCGAAAAAGTATGAAACCACCCTTTTTTATTTGAAACTTTTGTTTAACTTTTCTTCATTACACGCATCTAGTGTAACTAATCGTGCAAAGACTACAGTGCTACATGGCTCCTAGAGTAACAGCGGAGGTTTCCATCGACATTTGGGGCCTCAGATTTCTCTAAAACATCGAGATTTGAGGCAGCTATACCGCAAAAAATTATAAAGCCACTAAACTAGCGAGTGAATTAAGCAGATTGACGACGTTTGGGCTTATTCCACGGCTCGACAAAAACAAAGGCAGACCTCCTACCATAAGTCGTCACTCAGGTGGCGGTTCAGTGGTGACTTGGGCCGCTGTCGGGTATCATACAAAGTCGTCGATTGTGGATTTAGACGGTCGTGTTTGTTCGACGCGCTACATGGTTCTACTAAAAGAGCAATCGGCGCATTTTGAGATTATGGGAGGGTTAGGTTTCGTTTTTCAACACGAGGTCCTACGCTGGCTTGCAGCCTCACCTGACCTTAATATCATCCACAATGTATGGAGCTGGCTCGCCCGATAGGTTTACACCGGCGAAAAAAAAATGAACCAGGTAGAACTAAAATAAATTGGGAAGGCTTAGAACGAGCTTTCACAGGACGTCATCCAAAACCTTGTTGTTCAACACTACCAAACCGCATTTATGAGGTTATCCGTTTTAACGGAAAGTTCACTGAGTATTAAGTATAGTTGATGGATGCCGTTAATCCGCTTAATTCACTCGTTAAGACATGCATCTTGCTAGTGGCTTTACAATTTGTTAACAGGTGTAGCTGTGTCAAATGTGGAGCTCTCGTGGTTCAAGGTAATCCGAGAACGCAAATGTCGATGGAAGTCTCCGCTGTTACCCTGTGAGCACGTATCACTGAAATTTACACGATTCGTTATAATAGATGCGTGAAATGTGGCAAAATCTCTCTCTCTCAGTCTCGGATTACTTTAAACCACGAGATTTCCACATTTGGCACATCTACACTGCGAAAAAAATGTAATGCCACTATCAAGATACATGTTTTAACCAGGGAGTTAAGCAGAATAACGACGTTTAGGCTCATTTCACGGCTCGACAGAAACAAAGACAGACTTCCTACCAGAAGTTTTTTCCTTGTTGATACGATAAGCTTAGGCTGGCGCCTCATGAGTGACTAAAAGGCCCATATCAATCAATCAATTTAATTTATTCACCTTTGTAGGTAGCAGTCAAATACTTAGTCAAACAAAATCCATGTACTTATACAAGGGTAACAACACAAGACTAGAGTCATTTCAGGAATAAAAACATTTCAGCCAAGTCAGCTTGCCAGGCTTCCCAGCGATTATACTAGAGGGCAGTTAGCCGCGTGGTATCTTTCACAGAAACTCCCACATCTAGAGCATTTACAACTATCGCAAGGGTCATGGAAACCCCGCTCCGCACAGGGCTTGTGGTGAAAATCATGAATGGCGAATCGGGTCACAACATGTCTGTTTAGCCTATGTGTTCCTTTCCACCCACTATTCCTCATTGCCCCCGTGTTAAGGAACTCTACTTCAATGTCCGCCACTTTGTCCTCCCAATCCCTGCGGTTTGCAAGAAAGGCCTTCGTCACGGGTAGATTGAAGCGACGTTGCAGGTCCTCAGAGAGCAGCGGCGTGTCCGCGAGGAGATATACGTAGCGGTTCCGAGCCGTCAGATGTAGACCCAGAGCTCGTTTAAGGACGGAGGCCTTGACGCGGTTTAATTGATCGAGGTTCTCTGCCGTGAGGTGGTCCCAGGTGACTCTCACCCCATAGGTCGCGATCGGAGCTATCTTGAGTTCAAACAGTCTGAAAAGGCCCATATCAAGGCTAATAAGGACATCGGCCTCTCTAATCGCGAAGTTTCCCGTCGATTGCGGCGTTTTCCCCAAGTAGTGAATACCTTTGTTTATTTAGGTAAAAATTACGCCCTAAAAAAGAGTTCCGGGCGTCCAAATGCCATTTCGGAACGAAGCAAGCTGCAATTCTGAAGAAGGCGTCGAATTCTGCGCCCCCGGCGAGGGCAATTGCGGCGGCGGCCGACGTGTAGACGAACGTGCGAAATATACAAAACTTTTTCAGGAAGACACATTGGTTCACGATTAAAAAAAAGATTGACCGCTGGTCGATAAAAGCTCGTCTTGACTTCGCCCGCGATACGATGCCATGGACCACTGACTGTCCACGATACGATGTCATGGACCACTGAGAGACACAGAGTGCTCTTTTCGGATGAAAAAGTTTAACTTTGATGAACCGGATCAATTTAACTTATTTGCACGGTGTTCGCAAGGAAGAACGGATTTTGTCAAAAGGTCACTCAGGTGGCGGTTCAGTGGTGATCTGGCCCGCTATCGGGTATCATACCAAGAACCGGGGCTGTAAACTCGGTAGAACGGCAGCTACAACACGAGAAGCCTAGAAGCAATGAACGACGACACACGGGCGTGGCGCGGCCGAGAAGAGATTTATTCCCAGCCATCCTCCATGTGTATATTTATTGGTTCATTCTGAGGTACCGCGGAGTGCTGGCAACCCAAAGAATGGTGGCTAGTGCGGAACTCGGCAAACCCACTAGGATCGATACCATCCTTATCTCCTTTGGCCTGGAATTGCATATTCTAGTGCTCCGTGAGCCTTGCCGATGTTATTCCGTCCTGAGAAGGTGCGTGAAGGCCCCAGCTGCTCGGATTAAGCTGCTGCATATATGGCCTTAAACACCTCCTATAGTAACACAGTACTATAATAACATGAAAAACAACGCGTTTGATATATCAACGCTTCTGCTATATTATGCTTCTGCTATATCAAGAGCAAATTGCGCTTATTCTACTAAGATAAGGCATTTTTATGTAATAGGCATTGTATTATAGCTGGTGTCTTAAATAATGCATCAGTTTCAACGGGCACAATGTTCTAAAAGCACTGATTTCTACCAGATATAAAGTCGAAAAGCACGTACATCTTCTATCCAAAATATAGGGAATATTATGCTTGGTACTTGCTCTGTTTCTAAAGGCACCAGCCTCATATTCACTTGAAACCGGAATCTCATGTCAACTGTTAAACCGGATCCCTGTAACAACAAATGGCAATTTAATTAGTATATTGCTCAGTATCTGATGACACACAATATGATGACATGCATTTTCTTGATAGTAATTTCCACCAAATGTCAAATTGATTAAGTGGATCAAAAATATTTTTTTGAGCAGGTTGCGTAACTGCAGCATGTCAGACCTATCAGTGACATATGAGCAGAACGCGTACCGCAGTTACGCATCTTTTGAAAGTTTAACTGCAACGCAAATTAGATCCAAATTGGATGCAGTTTATAAAACGCATGTCCCGGAGTACGCTGCGATTAATAAAATGTATTGCTGGTAATCTTTGGGACTGTTGAGGACTTTGCGATTTTGGCCGTTGTGGTTTGGACGTTGATCGAAAAAACTAAACTAAGAGTTAACAATGCAACCTGTGTTGTACAAGGTCTTTCTTCTTTCTTGGTGCATAGAAAGGAATCTACCTGGGTCTATCTCTCGTATTTGAAATACTAGCGAGATACCTAGCTTTTAGAGCCACACAGATCCTCGAAATATGTGGGTGCCGCTTGATCTATACGATGGGTAACGTCTGATACAACGCTGTTTCAATGAGCTTCAGCGGTGTAATTCAGCATCGCTTCTATGAAGAATGCACGAGGTCAACGGGCTATGTCTGCAGGCATTGCATGACGGGGAGCTGAAGAAAAGGCATAGACCCTTATCCATAGTGACAATTGTTAATCCTATAAAGTTGTTAAATATTTGGTTATATATGTATCTCTAATTTTTGAAGTTCATCATAATTCATTAAGGAATACAAATTGAGCTACAATTGTCTCCCGAGAACGCGTGCACAGGCAATATTGTTCTATCTCTTATAGAGTGGGCTGGGACCACTTCAGCAGCGTGCCCCGGACGGATGCCGCGTTCCCGCGTTAGACGTCAAGGTCGAGGCGCTGTCTCAAAAAAGCCGCAGATCTTTTGTCTCCAGTTGCGAGGTTCAGCTGCTCACCGACTCTGTGGAGAAGCTTGCAAGTCAAGTTTCCAGGACCGCCCAAGGTTTCGAACGCTAGCGGTTGAAACTCAAGTGGGTAACCTATTGAGGCGTATTTTGCGAGCTTCCTTGCCTCGGCTAGATAACCAGCCTGGCCTGCTGAGATCGCCCCACCACCGACCATTGAAGGTGCTAATGAGTCGGTGACAGTGGCGTCCCAGACGAGCATCCTGCCCCTACTTAAGGGGGTAAGAGTCATCCCATCTGGGCGCTTGCCATCGTCGGTGGAAAGGCCCTGGGGCTCTAGAATGCAGGGGAATCCACTTGATCGAAGCGCTCGGCCGAAGGTGTCGCTAATACCGGCATGCCTGGCACGCCTTCCCGCACTCATGATGCACGATAACCCGTGATGGGCTAATTTGTCGACGGGGTGGCCGCATTTACATTGATGAGGGGACACAAGGTCACAGCCGGGACGAAGGCCTGCCCCGATTCGGGTCGTCTCGTTGTCCAGGAGGGTGCCTAGTGGGGCACGTGGAAGCGCATGCAAACAGGCCCCGGATCCTTTAGCAGCGACCGCTCGAAGGCGAGCCCTTGTGGTGTCATCGACAGCGCTCGCTAGTAAGCCACGATATACTTCGTCCTATAAGAATGTGCTCCAGTCATGTTGGCTTAAAGGGTTATCCGGAGCGCCTTTGCAAACGGTCTTTAACTCCTCGTACAGGCATCTCTTGAGCTCATTAAAAGGAAAAATGTCGGCTTTGTCTAGTAGTGCGATGGCATTGTTTTCAGATTGGAAAAGGGAGAAGACTATCGCTGGCCCAGCAGAGACAAGCGGGTCAGGGATCCCCAGACCCCTCTTGGAGATCGGTAGTTGTGCCTGCTTCCAAGCGGAAGGCGCCAGCGATAGATTAAGAAGAGACTCGAGGGCGTTTAGAGTCAACTCGTTTAATTGACGCAGATCAAGACCGAGCAAGGTGGCTTAGTGGCAAAGCCTTTGCCTTGCATTCGGGAGGACTGGGTTCGACCCCCAGACCGGCCACTCTTAAATTGGTTTGCATGGTTTCCAATTTAGACAAGGTAAATGCCGGAGTGGAATAACCTTAGCCATGACATGAAAAATCCGTACACGGGCAATTGCCTTACGGGAAATCTAAAAAAAAATCGTCCAACCGCCCTATTAGATCAGCTCCGCGAAGAAAGTGGGTGACTCTCGTAGCAGAGAAGGAGGAACGAAGTAAAAAGAGGGCGCGGTGGGAGCCGAGCGGCGCGAGGTTGTCAGCGACTTCCTTAAGCTTATTCTGCCATTTTCGAGTGCGTGTGTAAGCCCTTCCGGCCAGAGGGGTACTCCCAGGAGCTCCAAGTCGTTGTCGAGGGTAACCTTACATCCCGGTAATAAGGCTTGAAGAATGCGAAGGTCTGGGGTCTGTCCAGTATCGCCTGTGACGTAGATCTCACATTTCTCGGGATTCAGCTCTAAGGCCGAAGTCTTACGAAAATCAAGCACGCGCCGAACGTCGTCGGCAACCATATCTACATCGCCCCCCCAGCACGCCGTCATCCAGATACCAGATGTTTAGTGGGCTTTTGAAAGAGTCGACTAGCTCTTTGATGCTCAGGCAAAACAGAGGGGGGGCCAAAGGGTCACCCTGTTGCAGCCCCGTGGCCGAAGCTATAAGATCGTCTGGGAGGGCCAGGTAGGAAGCCGTACGGTACGCTTGACTGACCTGGTGCGTTAGCTGGAGGCAATGTGTCGCGACGGCCTTTTAGGAGGTGATCCCGTCTTACGGAGTTGAATGCGTTCTTGAAATCAATCTTCACGCGGACCCCAGGAGACGTGCGTGAGACAATGAAAGCTCGGGCAGCGTGTACCGCGGCCTCGGCGTATTTCTAAGTATAGCCTATGCTGCTGCATACTCTTATTTTGCTTGAGAGATAGATCTTGTGTAGAAAAAATATTTAAGAAGCACGTTGCCTGCTTGTGCGGCATTTGCATAAAATAATAATCAAAGAGCTGAGAAGCGCAAACAGGAAAATCAAGTAGTATTTTTTTAAAGCATGTAGTCAAAATGCAGTACGTATGAAATGTTCATATGAAAACATGATTAAGTGATATGACAAGCTTACTGCATGAACATCAATGTAGAACCGGTGTCTCTCTTCGTCAGGATGTAGACCGCTGACGTTGGCTAGCAGTAAAGGATCTCCATGAAGAAAATGAGGCAGGCTGAGCACAACCGGCATAAAATAGCGCTTGCGGTGAAAGTCCACATACCTTTTCGACAAGCTAGCGTCAAACGTGCCTTTTACGTGCGTCGGTGTTAAGCAGAAACACCTGTATGAGAACAGAGTGTAACACATTCTCTAGTAGTTATCCGTATCTGCTTTGCGAATTAAATTATCACTGCAGGAAAATTTGCTTCTAAGACGACTGCTGAAGCTGACCCTTAAAGGCAATTGCATGCCTTATATAACTTGAACAACAAGGCTCTTTATCGGCTGGGTTGACATAGCAAACAGTGCTGGGTAAGTACGTATGGTTCGCAAAGTTACATTTAATTGTCTGGGCTTAGTCAAGATCTAATTATTGAAGGAAATCCTCCCTAGATAAAAATAAAAGACGCACCTGTCAAGCTCAGGATCTCCAGTTTCATTAAACAGGTCGTCGCCACCATCATATCGAGCGATTAGTTCACAGTCAATAGTGTATCTTTTCTGTAGATATAAGGGCCACGGTTTAAAAAGAAAGTCGTCGAAAATTTTAACACTTCTCGGCGGTTCTTCAAAAGCTGGAAAAAGTTCGCCGTCTGCAATAGACATTGTGCAGATTAGAAAAGACTAAGGCCAATGTAAGCTAAAACTCGATTTAGTTGAGAGTAATCAAACGACCATACACGGGCTTTAGCCTTACAGAAAAATTAGTGAAGTCATGGTCATCGCACATGCTATCAATAAAGCGCACCTTAAAAACGCTCTCAACGCTGCGGTACCGATATAGTACGCTATCGATTTACCTTGTTGTTCGCACATACGTCTTTTCAGGTCCAACCTAAGGTTTCTCTACACAGACTAATATTTGTTACTCAAGGACGACGTCGAAACTGGTGTTCTCTATTGTGCCATATCTGGTGGGCAGCACCGTGCTCAAGTCTAAACTACATTCGCAGTCAATCACATACGGTTTTCTGTGTATAGAATGTTCTGGGTGTTGCGAAACGTTTGACATTCTACAACTTGCGGAGGTCGTACCGCAGTTTCTGTGTGAATGCTGAACGGAGCCTGAATATTCCTGATCATGCTTAGTGTTGTCTATACGCAGGTTTTTTTAAGAAATAGCTACCGCGCTTTATTTTACGCAGAATATTAGATATCATTTATAGGTTGCTGGTTGAGATGTTACCCTAACTGGCTCCATTACTTGTGCTCTTAGTCTGCTCTTTGTCCTAACTTTGGTAGCACCAGCACAAAAATGCACTTTTGCGATTCTACTGGACAAACTGCTCAAGTTTCAAGTTTTAAACATCGGTTGATTTGTGGAACTGCAATTTACAATGCGGAAATTATTGAACCAGGAAAACGTAGAAACACAAAAGTACGGACGCATAACTTGTGACAGAAAAAACGTCTCGACGACTGTGTATATACGCCATTTCATAGAATGAGACGGGTAGCAAGCTTTGATTTAATGTCATGATGATTCGTTTCTCATGGTCTGTGCGTCATTACAAACAACTGATAAAACTACATTGCACATTGCATCATTACTTCGAAGCTATCCACCAAACGCTTTCCATTACACCAAATCAGTTACTTTACAGATATGCTACAAAATCATGGATTATCCATCAACCCATTCCAAAATGGGCCACCATATCTCACAGATTGAACTGACCATTAATTTACAACAAAACATTAAAAAGAGCCAGTTAAGTGTGACAGCAAATCTGTTTAAGGACCCCCAATTAGAATAGAGGTAGCAGACCTGATCGTGATATTAGACTTGTTTAAGACAAATACGACTTTAGAGTAGCGGCACTGTTTCGTGCAATCTCATTTGCTGACAGCACGATTCTATATCTACATATGTATTACTAATAACATTTATAATTAGTCAATTGACTCTAGTTAGTTGAGTGCTACCTTAGCGGAAGTTTCCCACCGCACCAGGTCATCATAGGTTTTTTCGACCTACAATCGCGATGTGAGAAAGATGTCCAGTGACTCGGTGTTCACCTTTGATAGAGCAACCCCTTGTTCCCACGTTGCCAGACATGGGCTTAGTGGCACCGTTATTAGCGTTATTAGAAAATTTCATCTCGCCATGTGCAGCCACACTCTGTTTTGACTGTAAACTAATTTTGGGAACGCTTTAAACCTAAACAAGCAGAGAGCGACGCGAACTGAAAGCCTTCTGGCATTACCAGCCCCCGCATAAATCCGAGTTAAAAACGTAATCGATATCGATATAACCCATCTTCGCCTTGCATTTTTTGGAAAATGAGTGGGCAACTAGCTATCTAAGACCAACTATTGCAAATTCGCGTCCCTGCCTTGCTAGTTGTTTCTGTTGGACGTGTTTGTCATTGTTCCGCTCTCAAAACTGTGGATTGCCTTAACTTGTTCAGAGTTCTGCGGCGCATGCCCTACAGCAGAAAAATTCAAAATTGCACGTACCGGTCGGTGTTTACGGACTTTGATTTTCGATACTTTCAAGTATATATATATATACTTTCAAGTATATATATATATATATATATATATATATATATATATATATATAGCAGTGTTATTAAGCAAGGAGCATTATATGCTATATGAATACACATATACGTCATAGGCATCACATTTCCAGAGTTGAGACAACGGATTTGCTCTTGCTCTACACTAAAGGTGATATATATCACACGGGCGGCCACAAAGTTTACTTATGCACTCCGGCGAAATCTCATGAAACTTCTCGCGCACACAGATCTTCAGGTGGAAGCCATGGACGGCAAGGTCTGGCCGGAAGAAATACATCTTTGACGATTTCGAGGTCTACTGGTTTTGGGTTTGGCGCTGCAGAACAACAACAGCCATCGAAATCTCTAGACACGAAAATAATGCGACCATTGAACATATATGAGGAGATGGAGACGTTTGTAACAAAGCCAAAAATATTGTATCCCCACGCCATAAGGTCTGTCATGGCCAAGCCAGCAAGACAGAAGGACGCAGTAGACCAAAGTCGGGTCTCACTATAGCTGTGCCGACGAGCGTATGATCGATCACATGTATTATCAGCTACAAGTAGACAAATCATTGTGGAGACTAACGACTGATTTTGCATACGTATGTACAGCCCACCTGAGAGAGCGATGCAAGATATTTTGTACGACATTGGCAAATTGTTGCTTGTATGCACACACATTATGAAAAACCTGGGGTTTTTCTTCCACCACGTCCTAAACAACCAAATCCATTAACGAGGTCCTTCAGGGTATAAACAAAAATACGGAAAATCCGCCGGATCTGACCAGATTGTTTACGAACATCTTAAAGCTGCGATGTCGGTAACCGTCCCCGTTCTCACGGTGGTGTAAAATATCTGCCTTACCAAGACGCAATCCTAAATTAATAGAGGAAAAGTCTTCTGTAGCCATTCTTTAAGAAAAGGGTAGCACTAAAAAGCCAGAAAATTGCCGCGGTATAGCACTAGCCAAAGTAGTGTATAAGGCTCTTACACCACTTCTAGTCAAACGGTTTTTTGTAGAATGTTACTAGGATCTACCAGCAGAACAAAAATTATTTCTTCCAAGGAGCCCGGATAAAGAAGCACTTACAGATTTAATAGAACACCTAGAAATCCAAAAGCAAGATGTGACTTACACAGCTTTTATTGATTTTAGAACAGCTTGGTTTATCAAAAACCACCCCACCTACCACCAAGACATAGCTTACCAGTTAAACTACGAAGCCCAAAACAACACAAAGAAAGGCCGAACCAGAACGTTGTGACAAACGTTTTACAGAGAGACTCGCTTTTCTTAGCTTCAGTTCGAGACAGAGCAGCTATCTGCAAAATAACCTCGCACAATATCACACCAATGCCTCTTTCTAAAGGAATTTTTTTAAATCAACGAATGTGTTTGTAAACACTAACAAAATCAATATCAACCGATATCACGTAACGCAATGTTTGTAATTGAACACCAGTTTGTTAACAGCTGCTGTAATCAACGTGCTTGACACGACACAACCCGTAACTATGATCGAGGATCTACCAATAATAGTTAATAAAGAACAATAATTATTTTTCAATTGTAAAACATCACATCTACTGTGTCACTACCACGTGACATGCATATAGATAGCCATGCTGTGAGGTTGCACACGTCAGACCAATATTAGCGAATGGCTCTAAAAGCACATAAGGATTCGACAGTCAAGTCACCGCTGAAGAGAGAGAGAGAGAGGGAGAGAGAACTGACGACATTAATAACTTAAGGATCAACCATCAAAAGAACAACGGTTTCAACATTGGAAGCTCCACAGAAAACATACTTCTTAGAGCACATTGCAATCGAGGTAGACCTTTATGTGAATATTCGGTTATTCAAAAAGGCCTCCCCTTGGTCCAACTTGGCTCTCTATTGGGCAGCTTTAATAGGATTACTAATTGCTATACAAACTACCCGTTTGACAGTTCTGTTGATTGCTGCACATCCCTTTCGGATGCGATTGGCAACCTTTCGTCATCAAACATCATTGCTCTTGCTGTACCGACACTGTCAGCCAAAGCGTTATTCGTTTCCACCGACTGAATGGCTTCACGTGGTGATTTCTCTACGAGTCCGCCTGCTGTCGCTCCAGGGGCGGGCTTTTTAATCAGCCGCACTCTCACTATTCTCGAACATGCTTTTTGTGGTTTCTGCTGATGTTGTGTCGAAAAAGACATTGGCCAACCGGCTGTGCCACATATTCAGGACACTTCTTGGCTTCACGACAAGATTTTATCAGTGTGCGGCTCTACCTAAAGTTTTCGGGCTGTTGTCTCTCAGCCAAGATTTAACGTCCACGGAACTGTTTTTCACATTGCTTCATAGACGGACTACCCCCATAAATACAAATCGGTGCAACGGTGGGGCTCGAACCCGCTCGAACCTATGTGGTGTCTCCTCCGGTTGCGAGGCGCAGACTTAAGCCACCACGCCACCGGGCTCGGCAGTGCGGCTCTACCTAGCCTTGCCCGATATATTATAGACGCTGGACCGAGAACCGCGTGAGCCCTTTCATGACTGAAACCAGGGTGGAGCAGATGACAGCTGTTTCACTTTTTCTCTTCTGTGTCCAAAAACGTATAAAAAAACTTATGTACAGGTATTTGACGATGTAGTATAGCTGAGGCCGATCCACGGAACTTTTGTGTCCGATTATCGTATCTGGGGTGACCTTCAACCCTATAGCGGTGTTCATTTGGCGGAAGGGTGAAATAAGCGGGTAAATCTATAACATGAATAATATGTTCGATCTCTCTGCATTTGACCTACTTCTTTGATCAGCTCGCAATTTGGTAAACACGACCTTATCAAAGAAGTAAGTCAATGCATTTTAAAGTATTAATGCGTTTTTATCTCACATGGGATACAAAGATTCAACAGTATTACAAAACCTAGCCAGGGATTCAGGCAAATGTGTAAGACAGACTATTAGCAGTTCGGATATAAATATAAATAGGTGATTTACCTGTACCCTCTAGTTTGTTACAGCTTGCTCCATACTGCCAAAGCTTTCTGCAAATGCAAACGTATTAGCACATAATTGTTTAAAAATTTACACCTAGCAGTTCATAGTGACTGATTTGCATTCGAGTACCTAGCTTACATCAAACAGATTGCTGCTAAGCGTGTTTACATTTCGCAAGCAATTAAAAAATCTATAATGTAATATATCAACATACTTGCTTTTATCATTCAGTTACGCAGTGATTTACAACACCGGCTTTACCCTAAGAACATAATATGTTTTTTCTATCTCACCTGATTAGCGCGGTGATTCTACCCCAACAGGAGTAAGTTATCAGGACCTCCCGTCGCTTCTGAAAGCTACATAGACGTTCTTCTAGAGTCTAAGATTCGTGGCTACTAAAGTGCCTTAGTCAACTTTTACTTAAGTTTATTTTAATACTCTCTCCGATTCTTACTTCGCCAATGCTATATTATTATTTTAAAAGTGTACACACAAATTGGAATGTTAGGTGTGCATAAGAACCACTCACGTTTCCGTGCCGAGTGCGACCAGATTGTTGACCCTTTTAGTATCGGTATACACTGTGTAATATTTATGTGTATTATTTCGGTCCGCAAAATACGCACGACTGCCGTTATGACCTCGCATTTTTACGTTGCCGTCGCGAGCAACCTCTAGGTCGTAGTATCTGTATCAAAACCACGGAGAAAGGACAAGAATCTGTTTGCTTATGGCCTGGCAGTTTCGACGACATTTCATTACTACGTTTTAGTCTATATTCTGGACGTGACATGCAAATACAATCAATGTATATATAGTACAAATACGTTCAAATATAGCGGTAACATGAAATATGTCCGATAGCTGTCTTCTGCTGTCCTCATGCTGGCTTAGCTCTCTCTCTCTCTCTCTTCCAATTTTTAAAACATATCTCCTATCAGAGAAGCCTGACAGTCGCTTGTCAACCAAGGCAATCAAGTACTTGTATAGGAAATAAGTTACATAGACAATAGTCGCCGCCACTGTACAGAGGCACACACGAAGGCGTACGTTTATTTCTACTCAATCAATAGTCTTTTGCTAAGGTTCCTATTCCTATAGGGCTTACATAACGAAAGCCGAATTGCCTTGTGTTAATAAGTCTATTGACTCAATGTGTGACTACGTACGCATGTTAAAGACCTTGAAAACTCGGCGGTGAAATAAACTAGCGTTGAGTTTGTCGTAGGGTGGTCGGATGAAAGCGAGGAATGGAGAAGAGCTGCAATAGCCAGAAATCACGGTAACTCATAACAAAGCTAGGTTGATCTCTCAAATTCGCAATTAATTGGCAGCGATTTGTACAGCAGTATGTCTTTGGACAGCGTCGCCATTACACTGGTTTTCTGACTGCGGGCATTAAACTGGCAGTGCGCATGCTTACTGCTTACTTGCAGTATTCGACATCCCAAACTTCTTCATGGTGTAACATCGCGCTGAAGACGAGCACCAATGTACACGTTAGCTACCACCGCATTTGCTGCACTTCCCTTGGGCAAGCGCTTTTTATCGCGACCACCAGTTTGCTTTATTTCGGATCTTACTTTACCTCGCGAGCTGTAAATGTTTTTTGCTCCACCTTTTTTACTACTTGCTTCTCCACTCGCGACTTCCTGTGCTATGTAATCATTCTAGTCCTGTTATCTTGCAGGTTATCTCGTGATTTTGGATGTTGTGAATGTTGCATTCGTATTCACCTCAAACCTAGACAACGCTTTAAACGCTCAAGATTGAGATTGTTTGTAGTTGATTCACTTGGTTGTGCAATAAGTAACGCTCACTAAGCGGCTCCTAACCGAGCTTTTGAAGCTCATGCATATTAATGCTAGAAAGAACGAATAACCTGATGGCATAGAAGAACACAAAGAGACAGACTGAAAAGGGTGAAATGCCATCCTATAATCGACCAGGCGATGTACAAAGACACGTGGTAACCTCGGGCTATTTAATTTTTATCGTTACATCGCGAAAGTCGACGCTTTACAAAGGTGGGGTAAGGTGATTTGAATGTTCCATCTAATTGACAATAATAAGCACTACACTACACTCCCGTGTACGATACAAGACAAGGAAATAATTCGTTACCGTAATAGGTTAAAAAGGCTCCACGTGCAAAGGTAACAAAGAAAGGACACTATTGCAGCAGTTAACGTTTCCTATATGACGTTGCAGATTATGGAACAGATGGCCGGTAGTGCTTCTTCCGCCTTGGCAAACGTACGTAATTGGATAACGCCTATTTGCGCAAATCAGATCTCTGCCACTTAGATATTCTCTCAGCTCATCGTCCTTTCCGTCAGTAGCGGCAGTGTCGTACGACAAGTGAAGTCGCTACAGACCAATATAGGCAACATCAGGATAACCTGCCAAACCCGCACTGACAACATCGTTTTTTTAAGGGGTGGAAAATGCATTTACGCACACCCGCCGATATAATGGCGGGTAGTGTGGGGCTAAACGCACCGACAGAGAGTACATAACTCACTCTAATCCGAGCGCACTACCCACTAAAAATTACCCCCAGAACCCCCTCCTGGTTCGGAATTGTGAACCATTACCTCGAGGCCAGGAGGAGGGAGCCTCATGCTTCAACCCTCCCCTTAGTCTGTAGGTGTATCCCGAGCAGGTAAGTCCTGCTGGGTTAAATCAGGGGGGCTCCGGGCGGCGAATCGCACCCGGCGATTATTCTCCAGCCGGATCTTTTCTTGCATGAGCCCATCGAGGTATTTTAGGCCAGCACCCCAATTAGTCATCGAATCGACCATGTGCGTGACGATCACCTGCGCGGTAGATGCCCGTGTGGTGAACAGTAGGCTATCGCGGTACGCAGACAACGCCGTACATGCCTCATTGATATGGGCGGCATCATCGGGCACACCGGCGTCGCAGAGAATGCATATGTCCGTAGGTGCCATCCCGATCTTCATCATGTACGCCTGGAACTGGCCATGTCCGCTCAGCGACTGGCCAGCGTAATATGTCATTGGTCCCTGTGCCGTAAACCACTTGCGCATGTCCGTGATAAGGGAACGTGTCCACGTATCTCTCGTGTCTCCGGCAGGCGGGTGGGTTCACATCTCCGCCCAAGCGGCGAGTGTGGCCTCTCGAGCCTCAGTCCACGATGTCTTCCCGTTTAATCTCCGCCGACTCTTTTCTTCCGCCAGTATGTCCCATGGAAGCAGACATGCGAGAACAAGCAGGACGTCCCTGGAGTGACAACGTCGGCTACCTTGATATTTTCGTACAGAAGTGGCAGGCAGAACAAGTCGAGATAGAAATCGAGTTCGCTCCGAAAAACAGGTTTCCGTTAAGAGTAAAATGTGCCCATCTTAAGATAAACGTTCCGGTGCTAGTCGTAGTGCCCCAGATAAACCCTCGCAATTCTACAGCAGTGCTTTGTAAACGCTAGTCATGCACTTCCTGCGGTTTAAACAATCGCCAAAAACTCACGTCAGTCGACCTGAAGGAGTTTTCGAAATGAGTGCCATAATCACTGTCATTAACAGCAACACTGAAATCGCAATTTGCCCTAGACCATGCACTCCAGCTTGTCTAATGACATTGCTAACCTTTATAAAGGTGATCAAATAACGAACAGTTTTTAGCACTAACAAACAAATTATATTTGATGCAGTTGAAGTTGTGCAGGCTGGATATGTGCAGGCGTTATGGTAAGTCATTGAAATGAGCAAACCAGAAGTCTGGTCTTTCTACTTGACCACACCTCGCTTTGGTAGGTTTTGGTACGTAATCTAGCAAGAAACGGACATAAGGTGGGAGGACTCTGCTGTGCTAATAGCACTGCTTGGTGAGCGGGATTTAGGAGCTGCAAACCAGAAAGCCAAGGACAACAAACAATTCCTTTTTCCTCGCTGTAGCTTGTTTTTTTTTGTTTTCTTTTCTGCCAGGACTAACAAACGTTCATACAGTCTTAAAAACAAGTCCAGTATATTTTGCAATCTTCTGCAATCTTCAATAACAATGAAATCGGACAAGCAAACCAGCCTGCTCGGTGCCCTGGATGTCCTGAACTGGAAGGCGCCCGCCCAAACGGCACCCTGCTTAAGATCCTGCACCGGATTAGCGGTCTCGCGGCGGCACAGACAATTTGAGTATCGGAGCTTGAGCAAATAGTCTCCCAGCTTCGTCCCCGTCCCACCGGGAACAACGTAAGCACATCGAGAGTAGAAAACAAGACGAAGAAGCAGGTGGCACAGCACAAGGTAGCACCGGCGGCAGCTCAAAACTTCCCGCCAAGCTCGTAATTGATTTGAACGTCTCAAAGCGTCCACTGTCACCCGTACTGTTGGTAAACAAAACCAACAGCAATAACAGTGCCAGGAGAAGCAGAGACACCGAGTGCAAAAACCGTAGCAGCAGGCGCCTCTCACAGACGTCGCCAAGAGTGTATTCGATATCGGTCAACAGCGCCAGCAACGGCGGGAAAGAGAGCGGCTGAGCGGCAGCAACGACAGAGGGAGAAGCTGGAGAAAAAGGAGAAAGTGACGTTACTACTCCGCTACGGCCGCGCGATCCGGTTGTAGAGACAATGGACTGTACAGAGACAGCCAACTTAGATTATCTTGACAATGAAGGCTTTCAGCTGGTGGAGAGAAGAAGCAAAAAGAAGAGATAACTTGCAAGTGCACGCGGTGGACCGACCAGCAACAGGATAGCAGGGGTAGCAGGATGGACGCCTGGGGTCAAAGCCGAGCGATGCCTCAAGAAGATCACAAGCAAACGGCAGCGGAAAAATGGGAAACTAAAACGAATAGGAAGCACCGTTTTCTTTAGACAGGAAGTGCAGACGTGAGCTAACATTGTGTAAACATTGTGTAAAAAACCGTGTGTTGCCTATAAGGGCTCTCCGTTTGAAGGGTTTCAGCCGAACAACATCGGCAGACCAGCTGCGTGGCTGGCTAACCGGGAGGCATACTGCAGTGCGTGCTATCTGGAAACTCAAGGTTTCCCGGCCGCGCTCCGTCTTCTGCGTGGCCTTTGGTGTTAATGAGTTTAGTAAGTTGCAAGTAGCACCCTCTGGCCGAAAGGCGTGGGCTTCCGGCGCTGGCTGGGGGCTCCGCCGGCTTAAACTAGGGTATGCGAAGAGTTTACTGACGGGCATGGTTTAAAAGCTAGAGAGTAATGACGTCTTATGCCTTAGGCAGCTGCATGCTGCTCATATCTGCAAATTATTATCCCCTTGGAATTGCGAACGTTTATCTGGAGCTTTACAGCTAGCACCAGAACGGTTGTTTGAAGGTGTGGACATTGTACTCTTGATGGAAACTTTTATGCAAGAGGAACAGCATTTCGATGAGATGCAAGGTTTTTATCTGCTAGTGAGTCCTCCAGACGGAGGGCGGGGAAGACCAGTAGGTGGACATTCAGTCTACTTACGAGCAGGGTTACCCCGAACGCAATATGTGTCGAAGTGAGTTTTGCATAACACTCAACTCAGGTAGTTCCAACCTCGCATTGGTGTAGTTGCCACCTCACAACGATGGTGTTGAAGTTACCGTTGCGATCAGTGCTGGTCTAGCGGGACCTCCAGCTACCTACTCTGATCTGCCGCGACTTCAATTGTCGTATTGATAGTGGCGCCACCGACAGGAGGGGTGATGGGTTTGCGCAAATAAGCGTAATAAATTTACGTTTCTTTTTTTTGTTTTAGGAGGTTTCGGAAATGCATGATGCACATGCGCCACTAGCAGCCTGCGTGACTAGTGTGAGACTGGCAAACCCACTAAACCCGGATTCCTCCCCACCCCCCAGGCTCGGTATTACTTTGGCATTACTTTGGAGCCGTAGGAAAGGCGTCTCAGCCGTTCTCTTTCAATCAGCTCTATCCCTGACTATCATCCCGCATGTCTACCTGCGGTTGGATAGGGAGATGCCATCTTGTAATCCGTCCTGTAAGGGTGCTTCGAGACTATGAAGACCTAGCTGCTCCCCCCCCCCCTCTCTCGGCTCCTCGTCTCGACCACTCTCCCGAGAGACCCGCTCAAACCTCTCCCGCCTGGCCATTTCCTTGGCTGTCTTGAGTGTCAAAACGGCGTCGAACAAGTTTGTCGCCTCTTTCCATATTTCCGCCATCATGAGGACGACCACCTTCTTGATGGGTCGACCTTTCGCAGCCGTTGGTGTTGCGTCCCGTGCTTCCCTGAGAGCACCGCACCGCAGAACAGTATGCTCCACATTGCCATGTCCCCCAGACTGGGGCTGCGTAGAGCGCCGTTAATTCGGCCACCGAGGCCAGGAGCCTATTTTGCTCCTCAGCCACCCCACCGACCCTAGGTATGATCCGCGCCAGGTTCAGGGAAACCCTTTGGGTCTTTTCGGCCACGTACTTCATGTGTACCGATCCGGTCAGTCCAGTGTGTGGCATGATCCTACGGTACTTTACCTTTTTCTGATTTCTATCGGGTGGCCCGCCATCACGAGGTTAATTCCGGCTGTCCTCTTTCTGCCTGTTAGGTACATCGCCTCCGTCTTGTCGGGCGTCAGTTTCAAGTGATGGGACTCCATCCACTCGGACACCATAGACAAGGCCTCATAGGCGGCGCTCTCCAGAGCTCTTTCGGTCCTGGACGTTACCATGAGTGCAAGGTCGTCGACGTACGCCAACGTCTTCACCCTGTACGGGAGACCTCGGATCTCGAGCACTCCGTCGTTAGCTATGTTCCAGAGCACGGGTCCTAAAATCGAGCCCTGTGGGACTCCGGCAGTAACCTCGTACTCCTGCCCCCCTGCAACCAGACCTCTCTCATCCAGGTAGGATAAAATCATTCGACGGAGGTAGAGGGAAACACCTTCACAACTACTTTCCTGTTCATTGTGTTAAAGGCATTTTTGACATCCAGGAGGATCAGGAGCACGAATCCCCTTGTTTTGGGGGTCTTTATCCTCACCCGCTCGTGTCAGAACCTTCTTTAGAGACCCTAATGTGGATCTGCCGTCGAGTTTCCGCATTTGCAATCTCTTGCTAATAAATTCACGTACGTTTGCCGAAGTGGAAGGAGCACTCGTGTTTCATAACCTTAAACATTCGACGGAATTGCAAGGATGCGAGGTTCTTAATATTCCAGCGCGAAAGTATTATACCTACAAAGCAACCACGCTTTGAAGGACACTGTTAATGCGGCTATAGTTAAGAAGAAGTACAGACAAAGACGAAGTCAAGAAGAAGTACAGGCCTGCAACCTAAAACGTCGGGAAGTGTTGGGGCTCCTGCGCAGAGCACGGGCTCTACACTCCGACCCCCAGATAATTGCTGATCGTACGGAACTTCATAGCCGACATAGAGCAACCTACCAAAACCTGCTTGTGGAGAATTAGCGCCACTATGATAATGAGGAGGAGAAGTTTTGTATGTTTGAGATAGCAGAGCCCAAACTCCATGTTTACATTGTTCGCCGGCTGGAAGAAGTGGTGCAGATCGTGCGCGAGTTGCCCGAGAAGAAGAGTAGTGGTCCTGACGGGATGTATTACAAACATTGGGCTGAGTCGTCCGATGCTTAAGCAGGGGAGCTGTGTAATCTGTTTAATCAGATACTCAGCGGACTCACATCTCCCAGGTTTGGCACGAGGCCAGACTTACTCTGCTATTCAAGGGAAAATACGGTGACAACGTGGGCGACCCAAATCTCTACCGGGGTACCGCGTCGGAACGCACTCTTAAGAAAATCATCGCTAAGTTGATTCTCTCGAGGGTGTTTCCAACTGTGAAGAAGGCCCTATTTCCGGAGTAATTCGGATTTAAAAAGGGTCGAGGTACACAGGACGCGATCCATGTACCCCAGTCGGAAATTGAGCGGATGTTGGCTGTGTTTGATGGTCACTTGTACGCCGTCTTTATCGATTGTGCCAAGGCCTTGGACAAAGCTCCCCGTCACTTACTAGTCAATTAATTTTGACATGCTGGGGTGGGTGTTCATTTTCTATGAGTGTTCTCCAGCTTCCGACCGTATTAAAGTAAGCATAAAGGGCGAAGACACCTTGCAGCTGAGTCAAAACGTAGGGACCCCCCAAGGAGACTCTCTCAGTTGCCCAGCTTTTTCTTTGCTCATCGCAGGCCTAGTCCGCCATGTGCGAAAGAAGTTTAGAAACGCTGTCGTCGTTATGTATACGAATGACATAGTAGTGGCTCGCCGGGACCGCGGCGCCATTCGTCAAATTGTCGGCAACGTTAACAATCACAACTTCACCGTAAGGGCCTACAAATAACACCCCAAAAGACGAAATCCATAAAGTTTTGCCGTGGGAGTCGATTGGCTGCAGCAGACGTAATGCCCTGTTGTACTATACGGGAATGACCTCTACCCAGCACATCGGCGACAGGTGTCGGGCGGCTATTGGCTTCATTCATACAGAGGTGAAAGACCTTCGACGACTGTCTCTAAGTACCGCGGTGCGTCTTTTTGAACTTAGACATGTGCCAATGTTGAGCTACAGCCTTGGCACGGTGTGGGGCAATCCTTCTGCGGCATATATTGCGCAGCTAGAAAGATGTTTTACAATATATATCAAGCGCGTTCCTTGCTTGCCGCGGACGGCAAGAAACTGCTTTGTGTATCTGCAAGCGGGTTGCAGAACGGCAGTGGAAACAATTGTAGTCAGGGTTAAGTCACCTATTACTAAACCAGTTCAGTATTTTTTTGTTAGAGTGGCAGGGAAAGTGACCAAGGCTTCGGCTGAGGTTGCCCAGTTGGGTGTGTCCCTTGGCTAAGATAGCGCAATTAGATGTGTACCTCGCCCGGGAGTTTTGGTATAGAATGGCATGCACTAGCCGGCACAAGTATACATGGCACATTGTGCATAGCTATCATCACTTAGTGTGTTCGACTCAAGGATTTCACCAAGTTGGTTCACCTTAAATCGACCACTAAACAACTAAATTAAAAGCAATAGAATAATGAGTACTGATATTCAATATTTTGTTTCAGACGAGACACTGTTCAATACTTGTGTTCAATATCAGTTACTAGAGTGCACTCATGAGGCACACTCAATATCATGTCTTTTTGCGATTTAGTGCTGGTGAAATGTTTTCTAAATTATTTTTGTCGTACTTTCAGAGCAAAATCATTTAGGTTTAAATTGGCAATGTACTTTTGGATGCGATACCGGTTGTTGCACGTGTTCCATACCACTCTGCACTGGGTTCACAGTGCGGTCCTGCATCAACCTACTATTTAAGTCGTTGATCATTTTTTTTAAAATCCCAATCAATTTCCAATTAATTGATAAACATAAATTGTATTAAGAATGCAAGTAGAGCGACACTTGGAATATTACTCTATCTCGTATTGAGTCGGTACCACATCAGCAGAGTGCCCGGACGGGCGCCGCGTTCCCGCGCTGAACATCGAGGTCGATAAGTTATCTCAAGAAATCCGCAGTTCTTTGTCTCCGGTAGCGAGGTTAAACTGCTCACCGACCCTGTGGAGGAATTTGCGAGCGACGTTGCCTAAGTCGCCCAGGATCTCGAACGCTAGGGATTAAATTGCATGTGGGTGACCTATTGAAGCGTATTTTGCGTGCTTCCTCGTCACGGCTAGATTACCAACGTGGCCTGCCGAGACCGTTCCGCCACCGACCATTGAAGGTGCTAATGAGTCGAGGACCGTGGCGTCGCAGATAAGCAGCCTGCTTTTACTAAAATGGGTAAGAGTCATCCCATCCGGACGCTTGCCATCGTCGGCGGAGAGGCCCTGGGGCTCTAGAATGCAAGGGAATCTGCATGATTAAAGCGCTCAGCCGAAGATGTTGTTAATACCGGCATGCCTGGCACGCCGTTCGGCACCCATGATCCGCGATGTAATGAGCTAATTTGTCAACGGGTTGGCCAGAAGTACATTGATGAGGGGAGACAAGGCCACAGCCGAGACGAAGAGCTGCCCCGATTCGGGTCGTTTCGTTGTCCAAGAGGGTGCGCAGTGGGGTGCATGGAAGCGCATGCAACCAGGCTCCGGATGCCTTGGTGGCGACCGCTTGAAGGTGAGCATTTGCGGAGTCGTCAGGAGAAGTAAGCCGCGATACACGTCGTATAAGAATTCGCTACAGTCATGCTGGATCAGAGAGTTGTCCGCAGCGCCACCGCAAACTGACATTGGCTCTTCGTGCAGATGTCTCTTAAGTTTATTGTACTGAGCAATGCTGGCCGCGTCTAAGAGTGCAATGGCGTTCTCGAATCCGAAAAGGAAAGAGACTATCGTTGGCCCAGCCGAGACGAGTGGGTCCGGGATCCCAGGTTCCCCTTTAGTGGCGCATGTTTTCAAGCGGATTGCGCCAGCGATGTAATAGGAAAAGACTCGAGGATGTTTAAGGTTAAGTCGTTTAATGGACGAAGTTGCTTAACCGCCCTGTTAGATCGGCTTCGCGGAGAAAGTGGGTGTCCCTGCAACGTGAGCAACGTCCTTTAGCTTATTGCCACTTCTTGAGTGCGCATGTGATCCCTTACGGCCAGAGGGGGCTTCCAGAAGCTCCAGGTCATTTTCGAATGTAACCTTACAGCCCGGCAATAAGTCCTGAAGGCTGCGAAGGTCGGGGGGCCTGTGCACTATCGCCTGTAATACAGATCTCACATTTTGCGGGATTCACCTCCAAACCCGAGGTCTCACGAAATTCCAGCACGCGCCGAACGCCCTCGGCAATTATGTCTGCATCGCGCTCCAGACGGCATTATCCAGGCGAACGATTATATTTGACAAGCTGGCTTTTTGCGGTATCTCATTAAATATATTGGAGCTCACTAAAGGCACTTAGGCTCATACGTGCAAGTAATTATAGATGACGGAGCCGTTAAACACATGGCGATCTTACAGACCACTGGTGTTGCCCAAGGTGATAATCTTAGCCCCCTGCTGTTTTCGGTGCTGGTGAGAGACCTTCCTGAAGAGATAGACGTCCTTATGCATGCAGACGACTTGGTGCTATATTCTCGCAGCCGATTCCATTTGCAATAATCCCTTGCGACCTTGCAGCATTAAGTTCATTGAAATCAGTTGGAAATTGGCTGGAATCGACGAACTACAATTAGGTACGAATTTCTCAGGGCACATTGATAAACGAATTCGGAAAGGACTACAGTATTTTCATAGTATCCGAGACCCTCATAAACTACCAATAGACGTTGCCGTTCATCTGTTAGCTGCATTGGTGCTATATTCTCGCAGCAGATTCCATCTGCAACAATCCCTTGCGACCTTGCAGCATTACGTTCATCAAAACCAGTTGTAAATAAATATAAATAAAACAAAGGCAACGGAGTTTAGACGTGGAGGGAAATTGGCTGGAATCGACGAACTACATTTAGGTTCAAAATCTATAGAATTTGTCTCAAACTTCTCCTACCTAGGGGTTATGTTTTCGTCTCGAGGTACGAACTTTTCGAGGCACATTGATGAATGAATTCGGAAAGGACTACAGTCTTTTCATAGTATCCGAAACCCTCATAAACTATCAATAGACGTTGCCGTTCATCTCTTGAGCCTAAATATTGCGCCTACTGCTTCTTACGGTCTACACGTGATATGGCCGTATCTATCGAAGTTAAACTTTAAGGGGCTAGGCCAAATCAAGGCCGCTTTTCTAAAGAAGGCGCTAAGAGTCCACCGCACTAGTTTCAACAGATTAGTCTATTTAGTAGCCTCGACTCCGCTATTTCTTGAGGACTTACAAAAAATACACGTGTTACCGAAAACGGCAGCTTTCAACGAGTACATGTCTGAACGGGAGCATAAAATGGCAGACATTGACCCGCTTTTTTATGAAACCCAGGCAATGACGTGTAGTTCGTGGAAGCGCTGCAACTATGAGAATAGACACCTAATTGCTGTACATGGCTTCCACATTAATATCTATATTCAAGAGAAGTTCCATGGAATTTCCTCGTTATGCTGGTGCAAACTCTGCGGGAGACAGTGTGACTTATATCACATTCAACAATGCGATAGAGCAGTTCCGTTGACTCGACTTTTAGAACCGTGATGAATATATGTATATGTGAATGTGTGCTTTCTCTGTACGCGCAATATTGTAAACCAACCATCGGTTAATAAAGCCATTATGTATGTATCATCCAGATATCAAATATTTAGTGGGCTATTGAAGAAGTTAAGTAGTTCTTTGATACTTAGACAAAACAAGGGGGGAGGGGTGCAAAGAATCACCCTGTTGTTGCAGCTCCGTGGCCAAAGCTTTGAGATCATCTAGGAGGATCAGGTAAGGAGGGTTACGGCACGCTTGGTTGACGTGGTGGGTTAGATGGGGCGTTGTGTGTCGCAACCGCCTTCAAGAGGTGATCCCCTGTTTCCGAGTGAAAGGCGTTCTTGAACTCAAGCTTCACGAGGACCTCAGGAAGCGTGTGTAAATCGATGAAAGTTCGGGCAGCGTGTATAGCGGCCTCAGCACCGACTGGTGCGGCAAAGCCAAGCTGGTAGGGACCCGCGGCCTCGCGAATCCTACTCCTGGTTCGATGGCAGGCAGTTCGATGACATAGTAGTGGCTCGCCGGGACCGCGGCGCCATTCGTCAAATTGTCGGCAACGTTAACAATCACAACTTCACCGTAAGGGCCTACAAATAACACCCCAAAAGACGAAATCCATAAAGTTTTGCCGTGGGAGTCGATTGGCTGCAGCAGACGTAATGCCCTGTTGTACTATACGGGAATGACCTCTACCCAGCACATCGGCGACAGGTGTCGGGCGGCTATTGGCTTCATTCATACAGAGGTGAAAGACCTTCGACGACTGTCTCTAAGTACCGCGGTGCGTCTTTTTGAACTTAGACATGTGCCAATGTTGAGCTACAGCCTTGGCACGGTGTGGGGCAATCCTTCTGCGGCATATATTGCGCAGCTAGAAAGATGTTTTACAATATATATCAAGCGCGTTCCTTGCTTGCCGCGGACGGCAAGAAACTGCTTTGTGTATCTGCAAGCGGGTTGCAGAACGGCAGTGGAAACAATTGTAGTCAGGGTTAAGTCACCTATTACTAAACCAGTTCAGTATTTTTTTGTTAGAGTGGCAGGGAAAGTGACCAAGGCTTCGGCTGAGGTTGCCCAGTTGGGTGTGTCCCTTGGCTAAGATAGCGCAATTAGATGTGTACCTCGCCCGGGAGTTTTGGTATAGAATGGCATGCACTAGCCGGCACAAGTATACATGGCACATTGTGCATAGCTATCATCACTTAGTGTGTTCGACTCAAGGATTTCACCAAGTTGGTTCACCTTAAATCGACCACTAAACAACTAAATTAAAAGCAATAGAATAATGAGTACTGATATTCAATATTTTGTTTCAGACGAGACACTGTTCAATACTTGTGTTCAATATCAGTTACTAGAGTGCACTCATGAGGCACACTCAATATCATGTCTTTTTGCGATTTAGTGCTGGTGAAATGTTTTCTAAATTATTTTTGTCGTACTTTCAGAGCAAAATCATTTAGGTTTAAATTGGCAATGTACTTTTGGATGCGATACCGGTTGTTGCACGTGTTCCATACCACTCTGCACTGGGTTCACAGTGCGGTCCTGCATCAACCTACTATTTAAGTCGTTGATCATTTTTTTTAAAATCCCAATCAATTTCCAATTAATTGATAAACATAAATTGTATTAAGAATGCAAGTAGAGCGACACTTGGAATATTACTCTATCTCGTATTGAGTCGGTACCACATCAGCAGAGTGCCCGGACGGGCGCCGCGTTCCCGCGCTGAACATCGAGGTCGATAAGTTATCTCAAGAAATCCGCAGTTCTTTGTCTCCGGTAGCGAGGTTAAACTGCTCACCGACCCTGTGGAGGAATTTGCGAGCGACGTTGCCTAAGTCGCCCAGGATCTCGAACGCTAGGGATTAAATTGCATGTGGGTGACCTATTGAAGCGTATTTTGCGTGCTTCCTCGTCACGGCTAGATTACCAACGTGGCCTGCCGAGACCGTTCCGCCACCGACCATTGAAGGTGCTAATGAGTTGAGGACCGTGGCGTCGCAGATAAGCAGCCTGCTTTTACTAAAATGGGTAAGAGTCATCCCATCCGGACGCTTGCCATCGTCGGCGGAGAGGCCCTGGGGCTCTAGAATGCAAGGGAATCTGCATGATTAAAGCGCTCAGCCGAAGATGTTGTTAATACCGGCATGCCTGGCACGCCGTTCGGCACCCATGATCCGCGATGTAATGAGCTAATTTGTCAACGGGTTGGCCAGAAGTACATTGATGAGGGGAGACAAGGCCACAGCCGAGACGAAGAGCTGCCCCGATTCGGGTCGTTTCGTTGTCCAAGAGGGTGCGCAGTGGGGTGCATGGAAGCGCATGCAACCAGGCTCCGGATGCCTTGGTGGCGACCGCTTGAAGGTGAGCATTTGCGGAGTCGTCAGGAGAAGTAAGCCGCGATACACGTCGTATAAGAATTCGCTACAGTCATGCTGGATCAGAGAGTTGTCCGCAGCGCCACCGCAAACTGACATTGGCTCTTCGTGCAGATGTCTCTTAAGTTTATTGTACTGAGCAATGCTGGCCGCGTCTAAGAGTGCAATGGCGTTCTCGAATCCGAAAAGGAAAGAGACTATCGTTGGCCCAGCCGAGACGAGTGGGTCCGGGATCCCAGGTTCCCCTTTAGTGGCGCATGTTTTCAAGCGGATTGCGCCAGCGATGTAATAGGAAAAGACTCGAGGATGTTTAAGGTTAAGTCGTTTAATGGACGAAGTTGCTTAACCGCCCTGTTAGATCGGCTTCGCGGAGAAAGTGGGTGTCCCTGCAACGTGAGCAACGTCCTTTAGCTTATTGCCACTTCTTGAGTGCGCATGTGATCCCTTACGGCCAGAGGGGGCTTCCGGAAGCTCCAGGTCATTTTCGAATGTAACCTTACAGCCCGGCAATAAGTCCTGAAGGCTGCGAAGGTCGGGGGGCCTGTGCACTATCGCCTGTAATACAGATCTCACATTTTGCGGGATTCACCTCCAAACCCGAGGTCTCACGAAATTCCAGCACGCGCCGAACGCCCTCGGCAATTATGTCTGCATCGCGCTCCAGACGGCATTATCCAGGCGAACGATTATATTTGACAAGCTGGCTTTTTGCGGTATCTCATTAAATATATTGGAGCTCACTAAAGGCACTTAGGCTCATACGTGCAAGTAATTATAGATGACGGAGCCGTTAAACACATAGCGATCTTACAGACCACTGGTGTTGCCCAAGGTGATAATCTTAGCCCCCTGCTGTTTTCGGTGCTGGTGAGAGACCTTCCTGAAGAGATAGACGTCCTTATGCATGCAGACGACTTGGTGCTATATTCTCGCAGCCGATTCCATTTGCAATAATCCCTTGCGACCTTGCAGCATTAAGTTCATTGAAATCAGTTGGAAATTGGCTGGAATCGACGAACTACAATTAGGTACGAATTTCTCAGGGCACATTGATAAACGAATTCGGAAAGGACTACAGTATTTTCATAGTATCCGAGACCCTCATAAACTACCAATAGACGTTGCCGTTCATCTGTTAGCTGCATTGGTGCTATATTCTCGCAGCAGATTCCATCTGCAACAATCCCTTGCGACCTTGCAGCATTACGTTCATCAAAACCAGTTGTAAATAAATATAAATAAAACAAAGGCAACGGAGTTTAGACGTGGAGGGAAATTGGCTGGAATCGACGAACTACATTTAGGTTCAAAATCTATAGAATTTGTCTCAAACTTCTCCTACCTAGGGGTTATGTTTTCGTCTCGAGGTACGAACTTTTCGAGGCACATTGATGAATGAATTCGGAAAGGACTACAGTCTTTTCATAGTATCCGAAACCCTCATAAACTATCAATAGACGTTGCCGTTCATCTCTTGAGCCTAAATATTGCGCCTACTGCTTCTTACGGTCTACACGTGATATGGCCGTATCTATCGAAGTTAAACTTTAAGGGGCTAGGCCAAATCAAGGCCGCTTTTCTAAAGAAGGCGCTAAGAGTCCACCGCACTAGTTTCAACAGATTAGTCTATTTAGTAGCCTCGACTCCGCTATTTCTTGAGGACTTACAAAAAATACACGTGTTACCGAAAACGGCAGCTTTCAACGAGTACATGTCTGAACGGGAGCATAAAATGGCAGACATTGACCCGCTTTTTTATGAAACCCAGGCAATGACGTGTAGTTCGTGGAAGCGCTGCAACTATGAGAATAGACACCTAATTGCTGTACATGGCTTCCACATTAATATCTATATTCAAGAGAAGTTCCATGGAATTTCCTCGTTATGCTGGTGCAAACTCTGCGGGAGACAGTGTGACTTATATCACATTCAACAATGCGATAGAGCAGTTCCGTTGACTCGACTTTTAGAACCGTGATGAATATATGTATATGTGAATGTGTGCTTTCTCTGTACGCGCAATATTGTAAACCAACCATCGGTTAATAAAGCCATTATGTATGTATCATCCAGATATCAAATATTTAGTGGGCTATTGAAGAAGTTAAGTAGTTCTTTGATACTTAGACAAAACAAGGGGGGAGGGGTGCAAAGAATCACCCTGTTGTTGCAGCTCCGTGGCCAAAGCTTTGAGATCATCTAGGAGGATCAGGTAAGGAGGGTTACGGCACGCTTGGTTGACGTGGTGGGTTAGATGGGGCGTTGTGTGTCGCAACCGCCTTCAAGAGGTGATCCCCTGTTTCCGAGTGAAAGGCGTTCTTGAACTCAAGCTTCACGAGGACCTCAGGAAGCGTGTGTAAATCGATGAAAGTTCGGGCAGCGTGTATAGCGGCCTCAGCACCGACTGGTGCGGCAAAGCCAAGCTGGTAGGGACCCGCGGCCTCGCGAATCCTACTCCTGGTTCGATGGCAGGCAATCTTTGCAGCCAACCTGCGTAAAGTATTTGAGCAAGCACTCGGCCTCACTGACCCGTCTTCTTTATCTAAGATGAAAAGCCTCGTGAAGTTAGGCAAAACAAAACTAGTCCTATTTGAAGCCAATTCGCTAGGTCGCGCTCATGTAACCGCTGAAAAACTCAACCAAGAACTTAACCGAGCAAGATGGCTTAGTGGCAGCCTTTGCCTTGCATTCGGAAGGACTGGGTTCGAGACCCAGACCGGCCACTCTTAAATTGGTTTGCATGGTTTCCAATTTAGACACGATAAATGCCGGAGTGGATTAAAATTAGTCATGAAAAAAACGTGCACGGGCAATTGCAATACGGGAAATCTTAAAAAAAACGGTGTTCCACTTCCCACAGTGAAGTCTCCACCGTATTCCTAGAAATTCACTGCAAAAGAACTTCAATTTTAATTTTAGGATCTAGTTACCAAATCTAGCATTAAAATGTAGGACATTCATTGCTTGACTCAGTCGACTTTATGCTGAGGATTTTTCAGCTAGCGTTATTGTTCATACATCGTGTGTAGTTATAAAGCCAATACTGATAAATGTTATCACCGTTTGAAGTCGAACCTTTTTAAATCTTAAGCGTAGAAAACATATCTTCGAAACGACGCACTTAGACTTGTAGGTGGCTTTAAATATGACCAAACCTGTTCACTGTTAGAGCTGCCATAAACGTCTTTAAGTTGTCTAGGAGCCAACTTATTGTTCCTCGTAACAATACCGTTTATTCGTAACAAGTTTCGCAGATTGAAAGTGTGATTGCATGAAACACTTTGTTTCTCGCTCAGGACAGTTGAAACTTCGTGACTTTCCAAACGCGCCGCCAAGAGATAACCTATTAGATGCGGAGCTGAATCCAATAGTGTAAACTATAATGGGAAGAGCCATGGGTATGCCCCTTGGTGTAACCTGTAAACTACCTGGTTAAATAATGTTGCAAAACACTGGAACGATCATGAAGGCACTAAATTCGAACTTCAAGAAAACCAACGTTTAAGCAAACCAACGATTAATTATAACGACATGCCTTATATAAAGCATACGCTGTTATGTTTTATATAAGGCACGTCATGGTAACTTACCCGGTATAGAAGTATTCGTTCACGGTGACATTCACAAAGAGGCTTTTCTTTCGGACATTCTCGCGTGGCGTGCCATCCAGATTGAAATAAACTATGGCAGCAAAGTTGACGGTTGTAAATTTATCCTTGAGGCTACCATTTGACATACTAGGCTCAAAAATGAACCTCGGCTGTCGGAAATAGTTAAAACGACCGTTTTTATGAGATCCCCATCTCTTTAGGTGTACGATCCTGTGCAAAGTCCACACAAACACAAACGCATTATATACATAAAAAATAACAGTATTATATAAAGAAAAACTAATAACTAAATGTTTTACTGTGTCTGCCATCACTGCCAGATCTTGCCTTATGATCAGAAACGTTTAAATATATTTTGCGACTGTTTCAATGCTAGCATAAATCTATCACAGAAGAGGCACGTACTACTTCCAAACACTTATAATCACATCCCCTAGATTGGAAAGAGCCCTGAGCATGTTCCTTTGTGTAACTTACAAAGTACCTGGTTAAATAAGAAAATACAGAAAATGTGTGGATGTTACGGTTAACGGTATGTCATTTTTGTACAGCAATGAATAAAATACACACCAATATATATAGATACGATTACGCTTTGAAATAAATTTGAAAAATAATAGTGTCGGTTAAAGAGTTTGTTGTGGCAATGCTAATGGCTAAAGAAGCAATGGCGATTCCATCTACTGCAGCGTTCATGTGCGGCTCTACGCGGACGGTCTATTTACGTAGAACTCCGTGACATGGACAAGGCTGAATGATAATATTTGTGACATTACCGTCTACAAACACGTCTACGCCTAAGGACCCAATGAGTAAACGAAAACGAGTGAAGATTGTGAACGAATAGCGGTTTCAAGCGCATCCTGCCGGTAGCGTAAGGCCCTGCGTGGTACACTAATTGTGGCGCCCTACGCCTGCATGTGGTAAGCCCGTAGGTTCTCTGGGCCGCCATAACTTGGTGTTTGCATAGTGCGAGGGCAATCCGTTACATATAGCGACTAACGACACCTTTATCACAGCATACCTTCCGTGCGGGAACTTATCGGCTTGGCCCATATGGGTAACCGTAGCCCTGATGGGATGACTCTTTTTCCATTTAAAAAGGCGCTGAGAGCGGCCACTCCGCAATTTATACTCGATCATCTGTATCTATTTCGGACATGTGGCTTTGTGTGCAACATTTGCCTCTACCTTCGGGTCTTTGTGCTGCTTCTTTCGTTCCCCTGCTTTAGGGCCCTAAATTGTGGATTCTGCCAAAATCGCCCGATGGTTTTATAGCCTCCAATTATACGCACAGCAGCAAATCTGTGGCTTCCAACATTACTGATCGCCATTTCCGAGACATATTGGGCATCAGCCCTGTTACTTAGCGTGTCTTCATAGCTGTTGTTTAATTATTTCCTCTTGTCCCTTTGTTGGTGTCTAGCAAGTAGATTGGCCAGCTCCTTTGCTGGCCTCCTCTTAAAAATGTGATCACCATCTCGCCGTTTTACTTATTGTTAAGAGTGTTTTAGTAGCCTCTGGAGAGTTATACTCGAGACTAGATGAAAGAGATCTGTTTCACTCATATGGCCGGATGATCCAGCCCAAATGAACGTCCCTTAATAGGGCTATCGGGGTGCTACAACGTCGCCAGAAAGGTCAACAAGGGTACGTAGACTTTTGGGAATATCCTGACCAGATACGGCCAATTCTGGACTTATGGTCCATATAGGCAAGGAGACCAGCGATACGTGCATTCTGCGCAAGCAGTCGTCAGACAGATGCTATCATCGGCCGGTAGATGGAGGGAGGGCCGGGATTGCTTGAGTGAGATAATTTAGCTAAATACATGCCTGGAAGCGTTCAGACGCGCTAGATTCGAAGCCCGACCCGTCGGGCACAGTTGGGAAGAGAAAGTTAGACAGTGGCAATAAAGCATCTACATTTCCCGCGACAGGTGACACTAAGGGAGGCAGGAACACGAAGAAAGAAAAAAAGAACAAGTTGAAGGAAAAGGGTCTAAGGGCAGAGGGGGTAGGGTGCAGCTACGCACATGATGAACTTGACGCAGCCCCTCGGGTTGGAGCTGGTTGCGCTAGGCGCTCTAAGGAAAACGAGATTCCCCCTGACGACCTCGTCCACCCGCGGAAAAGGTCTTACCCCGCTAAGAGCAGGGCATTTCTTTTCACGAGGAGCTTTTTCTGGTCGGCACAGACGCTCCCTCGGTCCTCGGATATGCTTTAATTGCGCTCCCCCGATCCAGCTTACCTAGGCTGAGAGGTTGTCGCCACAAAGACCTCCAATTAATTCGAAGCCCTCACGGAGCCCTACTGGCCCCCGGAGTCGCTCCAATGGGTATCCCTATCTCCTGAAAGCATGGCTGGCCCCAGATGGGTGCAGACCTTACTTGTAAACGCCGGAGTTGAACCGAACATAGCTGTCTTGCCATATGTTAATTATTACAGGACCACTTCAGCGACTTTTTGGTGGAGTAACAGAGATAGATGCGTACCTGGCCAGGGAACGTTCGGATGTATACCGGTAGGGGCTGAGGTAACGTCGCCTGACCATTGCTAAGAATACTCTAACCTCCCTGGCTTACTTAAGTTTATTTCAAAGTAAAGCAAGGAGGCTGGACGAAGAAAAGCTTGTCGAAATCGATAAAGCCTAAAGAACTGGGGGAGGGGCACAACCTCGCCGCCCTACTTATCTCGGCGTAAGCACATGAATGGCGGTCGAGGTGGACTTGGTTATCGTACATCCAACTACTGCTGAAACAAGAAAATTGCAAATATGATTTGTCAAATCTCCCAAACGAGGCGAGATACCCCGTGGTCATTCTCGGTACGAGACTTATGGAATTGACGTATGTGACTGATAAAGGCAACAAGTCTATCTGCACCGAGCGCATATTCTGTCGAAGATCAGTCGACAGAGATTGTTAAGATCTCTGTGGCGATGTATGCGGTCCCGTTCTAGGGGCAGATGACAGTACGGACAGCGGAAAAATCGAGAAGTATTAAAGTCAGCCCAACAGACGCTGGCAAAAAAAAGAAGCATCAACCAAAGCACTCCTGGTTCTAGTTAAAATGCTGGCATGGGGCCTGCTCGCCGGAGAGAGAAGCAAACGCTTTCTAGACGGAGATTTGGCTCTTTTGAGTCTCTGTTAAGCAGCCGAACTGTGCGGACGTATTTGGTGGAACTTCGTGGTGCATACCTTAGCCTCGGGCTCACGCACGGGTGTTTTCGGGTACCCTGTCTTGCCGGTATATTCAATATGACTAAATTACGTCTCGTTTTATCTGAAGATCTTTTTCGGCTTAGCGCCAAATTATAGCGCTCCACATTATGCTATACTTCTGTCGCTGCTTCCCATACCCGCACCACTTGCTGGTGTCTTCCTTTGACCCAGTTGTCTCGAATAGTCTGAATAGTCTTTTGAACTTTTTCATATGACGTAGTTTGAGTCTTTCAATGGTTTTTTGTCTGCGAGGTTTTGGGAATGTTTGATGCACATGCGCCACTAGCAGCCTGCGTGACTAATGTGAGACTCGCAAACCCACTAAACCCGAATTCCTCCCCACCCCCCAGGCTCGGTATTACTTCTAGCCTTGTCATGCTAATTCCACTCCAAAGAGCCTGTATTTAAAATCGGTTCGCATATCCAACGGTAGGTGAACACCAAGTACTACATCATTGGTTTTGCATATCTGAGCAGCACTTCATGGCACTCGGGTGTTTGTCGGTTTTCTAGACAACCCCAATTCACATTGATTTGCGCCTCTATTACATATTGTTTATTTCGCAATAACTTTGCATTTCAAGATGGTATTTATTTGCGCCACTATTGTGGTTATTTAAATTGATTAACTTTACTGCCGTCTTCTCTATCTATATTAAGAAGGACGTCAACGCATGTTAACGTTTCTATTCAAACTTTCTGCAAAGAAGAGACGACAAGTGAACGCTTGGGTTTTGTCACGCTGTTTTTTTCTGGTCCTATTTCTAAACAGCCGCGAAACGACTAAGTCAAAGGTCGGTGCAACAAGGTGAATGGAAAAAACGGGCTAGAAGCAACGTGAATTTTTCAAAGCAGATTGGCTACATGTGTTCAAGTGAACGGCTAGTTTGAGCCTCAAACTGCAAAAAGTAAATGGAAAAATAAACGATAAAACAGCTCGTTTAATTATATATATATATATATATATATACACATATAAAGATATATATATACATATATATATCTATATATATATATATATATATATATATATATATACACACATATAAATATATATATATATATATATATATATATATATATACACATATATAAATATATATATATATATATGCTTCTTTGCGAGCGCTTGGGAACCTCCATTGAGACCGCTACACAAGAAACCGATTACTGGTCTCAACAACTACACAACACGTTCGATGGGGCACATTTTAAAAAAGCACACAAAACGCCCTTTGTACATTACTGGATTAAGGTTATGCCCTACCTATCTGGTAAGGAGTATTTAAACCTACTAAAGCTCAGGATCAACGCACTACCAACGCGTGCCAAATTGGCCAGGGAACGCCCGGGCTACAACAAACGTTGTAGGCACGGGTGTCATGCGCCTGAGACGTTGGCTCCTGTCGCTCAGATGTGCGATATAACACACAAACAAACCATAAAGAGACATGACGACATCTGTGATCGCGTGGCGCGTCTTCTCCGCAAAAGGGGTCATGAGGTGGTTCGTGAGCGAGTATTCCGTCGACCGGGCGCACCGGGTCTAAAGCCCGACCTCGTAATAACAACACCTACCAAGGTCTGGGTTTTAGATGCCGAGGTTTGCGGCCCGAACCGGGACCTGGCAAAAGCACGGCAGGACAAGATCACCAAATATGTCGTCGAGTTCCTAAGAGCGGCGCTCCCCGACCCGCAAAAACCTCGCAGATTCGGATCCATCACTATCTCTATGAGTGGCGTATGGGACTCCGAATCTGCGAGGACGCTCTCGGGGCTCGGCGTCACGAAGAGGAATCTTATGGATCTCACCGTTTTAACTTTGCAAGGAACCTTGAGGATATACCGCTCGCACCGGGTCCATAAGAGCGGGGGCTACCATCAAGCAAGGACACGAACAACTGACTCTTAACTTCACGTGACACCTTTTTACCACCGTTTTTATTAAAGCGAGCACTGCCGAGTGTGCAAACGTATTGTAAATGATTAATAAATCATCACAATATTTTCAATATATATATATATATATATATATATATATATATATATATATATATATATATATATATATTTATACATATATATATTATTTAGGAAGTTAATATATACATGTGAATGTTTAAATCCACGGCGCCGATGGCTCTGTTGCTGCCGAGAGAGAGAACGATAAAAACAAACAAAATTTAAATATTTATAATGAATTTTATGTTTATTGTATACAAACAATATTGTATGTATAATATAAATAATAGATTAGTAAATGTGGTACGTGCACAGAATAGTATTTTTAAAATCCTGTATTATTATTTAACAAACAATTTAAAAGGCAAGATCAGACTCGGAGAAAGAAACCAGGTCATCATATTGTGACATGCATGTATTTGGCGTCAGTGAAGTACTTGAGCCATATACACAATAAGGCTCTCTCTCTCGGCAGCAACAGAGCCATCAGGGTTCGTTAAGGGACGGAGAGGCGATCACGAAAACGTAAAAAAAAAGAGTTAAGAGGCGTAAAGCGAAACTATCAAATGATGATATTGAGCAAAAGCAATAAGGTCTGAAGAACATTTCGCTTCGGAGAGGGCTCAGGATAATGAGCGCTGTGGCAAGTGCCACTAGGGTCGCTCTATAAGAATCGGCTCACATATACAAAGCCTCGCTCCTGTTCCACTAATGTATCTCATCATGTACATGTACAGTAATAAAATAAGACTTTAACTAAGTCTTTGTTTGAACAACACATAGTATAGCGTACAGGATCACCTACAAAAATCTGGCAAAGCATCACACTAATTGGCAAATAATACAAGTTTACAGGTTACGTTTCCAAGGTCATCTAATTATTATCTAAACTAATACGTGCGCCTATCTATAGACTTTGTACCATCTTACATTTAATTTTAAAGCACCTAAATATACTAACCTGAATACATACGGTCCGAGTTCCTGTACGATAGGTGTGTGTTTTTCATATACAAACTCTTTATAATTAGTAAGATTAAACGCATAAAGCGACTCGTAGGAATAGATTGGAAAATTTAAAAATGTTCTCTCTAGGAGAGAGTTTGCCACGAGAGGTCCAGGCCGTTCTCGCTGAATCTCTTTCTGAGTCCAAAATAACGTGCCAAGTTCTATTGGCAGCAAAATGACAACCACGACTGCAATTTAAAAAGAAAGCACAACAAATGTTCAACTTAGTTTTGTGACTAATAACTAACATTTTCGATGAATCGTATGCTTATATTGAAACAATATTGTGTGGAATATATTTTTATCATTAGGTTAATAGTGGTAATTGTACTAGTGCAGAGTTAACTTGTAAAGTCATAGCCATAGTTACACTAGGCGTACACATTCTCTTAACGATAGGCCGTCTATTCTGGAAACAGCTCGTTGATAGACCTGCGTAATTTTATTTGAACATTCTTCAGTGTGACTTTGCTGGAGCCTTTTGGACAAAAATCGGAATTTACCAGATGCTTTTTTACTAGACAGCAAATTCCAAAGACCAGGCGGCGGTACGAGGCTATCAGCTAAATGACCCACTAAACGAATAGAGTATATCAACAAACATAGTGAATAATAAATCATTCAATCAACGGTTACTTAGGTTATTGTCAAATTTAACATTTATAAAGTCAATGACTGGCCTGGTGGACGCTGTTTCACCTTAGCGTGGGACTTCTCCAAGGACCATATTTAAACAGCCGCAGTAACGTCTTTGAACAAAATTCTACCAGACGCAATTTGGTGGAGAAGTCCTATGAAGTAGATCTGGTCTTGGCCGCAACTCCCTAAAATATATGTGTTCTCAAATGCGAAAGCAGATGCATCTCCACAATAAGGATTGCAGACCAGATGAGAGTGTAAAAAAGGAACGAGTAAATGCAGAGGAACGCGCTCCCACGATTTTGACAAAGTGTTTTGCAATCCTGAACCTAGAATGGGGAGAATACGGGCTCAGTACGGGCCCCAACCTCATCACTGCAGGTGGCCAGTGGTGTATATGCATCATGGCATTTTTAAAACTACTTTAGGGAAAAAAGGTAAAACTCTGGGATGAGGTGTTTAGCTGCGATCAACTGCAGGTGTTGTAGGTACTATAGAACCGTACAAACATGTACAATGGGGATGATGTACCGAACAATCAACAGACTAATGCTGTCCATATCTTTTCAAACCACACTGTGTCACAAATTCTGTCTTTTAAATTACTTTAACTGTATCATAAATAGGCAATACCTTATCCTTAGTTGCAACGTAGGATACACTTACCGATCATAACAATCCGCATAGCATGTAAGTGCATAGCTGCAACCGAACTGCAGGTACCGAGAATAGCTGCGAAGTGCGACAGTCGAATCAACAGATAGCAGACGTGACAATCTAAAAGCCAAACCGATGTCTAGATACCGATGGTCCTTGTATGAAGTTAAAAGTTAATATTGCCATGCCTTCCACACGAACTTGGATAAAGTAAATGTTGAATTAAAATGTTAGGTTATTGTACCCATATAATTTCAAATATAAAGCGATGAAGTGCATGTACCATCGACGTTTATATTTAATAATTAAATTAATCGTTTAATTTAATTAAGTGACAATATGTTTCTAGCAAATATGCACAGCCACAGGCTCACGTTGTATGAATAGTAAGTGACCTCATAGCTGTAGCATATTGATAACGAAGCGCCAATAAAATACTTTGTTAGAGATATTAATTAGCGTCTCTACAAGGGCTGCTCGGAGACCATTTATGCAAATATTCTTACCATAAACCAGAATTCATGATTTTTTAGATGCGCTTCTACAAGGCGTTGGCATGTCAGGAGATCCCCCCTCTTAGGTTCAAAGTCAGTAACTTTCGCTCAGTACTGAAAAATGTCGTAGCAGGTCGTCTGCCTCTCCTGAGTTGCACATGCGGTATAAAGGGGAGTCAGTTTTACTAGTGTGGTGTATGTATTGCTGAAAGCAGCCACCGTAGTCCGTTAGTAGGTAAGCAAGCCATGTTTTAGACTGTACCATTTTTTTTGCGGTCAGAAGTATTGATTTCGCCCAGCTGGATTATTTTCCATTGCTGGCTTTATTTACCTAGAGCGTATGTTCTGGATTAGATAGTATTTCCTGCCCGATTGTCCCTGGGGCTCTCGGCGCCATCCCGAAAGAGCAGCACGGCTTCCGCGCAGACAGGTCCACACTGACTGCGTGTGAGATTCTGCTGACCAGGGTTCGGGGAGTGATGCAGTCTAAGCACGCCAAGCAATTCCTGTACGCCGTCTTTGTGGATTTCCGCTCGGCCTTTGACGGAGCTCCCAGAGACAAGATTATCTTTAAGTTGGCTAAAGCGGGCGTGCCTGCCAACATCCTCCAGCTCATCGGGGCAATCCTGCAGGAAAACCCGATCATCATACAGGATGGGGTGGCTGAGTTGTACCCCTTTGTGCAAACGACGGGAGTCGCGCAGGGAGACAACTTAAGTTTGCTGCTGTTCTCCATCCTGCTCAACGATCTTCTGCGACGCATCGTGGGCACTCGAGAGTCCGTCCGCCCAGACATTCTGCTATACGCAGACGATCTCGCGATATATGGAACAAGCCGATTCGAGGTGCAGCAGAGCCTGGCGAGGCTCGAGCAGTACGTGACGGATGTCGGACTCGAGATCAACATCGGCAAGACCAAGGCCATGAAGTTCCGTAAAGCTGGTCGACTCGCGGCGAGCGATGAGCTACGGCTGTACTCCACACCACTAGAGTATGTCAATAACTTTCCGTATCTTGGCCTCTCTCTCCCGACCTCCGGTACGTCGTTTACCGAGCACATCGCCGAACGGGTCAGAAAAGCCCTCGTAGCAGGCGTCGGAATTGAGAAACCCGCTCTTCATAGAGGACCTGCAACGCCAGTTCCGGTTGCCGGAAACACAAGCCTACAGGGATTTTGTCTGTCAGTGGAAGGAAAGAATGTCATACGTGGACCCCGACTTCTTTAGTACGGGTGCAATGACAAACAATGCGTGGAAGGGACTGCATCGTACTAACTGCAGTGTGGTAGTACGCTATGCAGTGCACGGCTTCCATCATGTTCTCTGTAAAACTCAAGGGTACCATGAGCTGGCAGAAGAATGTATCTGTAACAGGTGTGGGAGAGCTTGTGGGAGATATCATGCGGGGGAGTGCCCCAGAGTTGAATCACTGGCCAGGCTGGCTCAGTGACCGTGTTTTTATGTATAATATTTGACTATATACCTAACAAAAATGATTAATAAATGAATGAATGATTGTCCCTGGAGCGGCGGCGGCAGAGTCGGAAATTGTAAAGAAGCTGTCCATCCAATTTTCCGCCCTGCCGAAACAACTGCAGCCGTGCTGCGCGCCAACTAAGCGTGGGAATCCCTTAACGGGGACTTTAACGCGGGGCGGCGAGGATCAGCACTTGGTAGAGGGCATCGTGGGACCCGGTAAAACGTACGACAATACCACAATGTCCGTAGTCCGCTCCGTTGTCAAGCACATGCTACAAGCACCCCAGTGCGGCTACTCAGAAGGCTCCACTCCTGTACGTGACTCGGCAGCGGAGAGACCAACGCATGCACAGAATTTTGGCAGCAATCGTCACCCAGTCCACCCAGGATGAAGTGCTTAAAATATGTCACAAGAAACCCACCGCGGTCCCACAAACGAGGTCGCGGGCGGTCCCCTCTTCCCCTCACCCTGCCTTGACCGGGCAGACATCAATCCACAAGGGTCCAACAAGGGTAGCCCGACTGCGCCGGTCGTGGCTGACTAAAGTGTCTTATTTAGCATTTTGTTTGAGTATTATCAAAAACAAAATGTGCGCACGTCAGGAGGGAACTTGTTACAATATGTGCCGTCAAAGTTTGATAATGAGAAATGAGATTGGCGAAGATCAGAAGTCGTGTGTGTAATTCCTTTGTTTTCATGGTTGATGTCGAGTGGGATAGATTGAGCAGGTAAGATGAACTTCTATTAAGATTCGTTGATCTCAGTAACGAGAGGTATCTTTATTTGCACAGGGTGGGGCAGAATTGACATATATACGTATCTATTACGCAAGAACCTTCATGGTGTCTATCCCCAAATTACTCGCAAAGTTCTCTTTGTAAACAGAATAACAGCCATATAAGCCATTCCAAATATTTCAACCGTGTATGTGTAATAATTAAGACGTAGAGGTAGTAAATGGCAAACAGACGGTTACGGGGCAGAATATTACGGCACTTAACCGGGGCAGCGATGGTCCCTACAGTTTTTTTTGTAAATATGATCTGTATGAGCTTCAAGAGACAACCTAGAATCTAAAACAACGCGTAAAAATGTTCCCTTAATAGTCATGCCAAGAGTGTGGTTTCCGCATTAAAATGTGTCACGGTTAGGCGATGTGGGAAATCGCCGACAAAAAGTGTTGTAGTCTTATCACTAAACAGGGCCAGTAAGCCGTGTATATAATGGTCAAACATAACGTTAATAAATATATTGAACAGCAGTGGGCCGATACTTATTTTAGTCACTCCAACTAATATTTGTTTTCGATATCTCTGTTCAATCTGTACCATTTGTTGTCTTTTTGACATAAAAGAACGTACCTACGATTGGACACACAACTTCAGCTCTATAGACTACCAGTTTGGTAATTAGGATATTGATATCGACGGTATCGAACGCCTTTCTCATATCAACAAAAAACAGCAGCAACTATTTTCCTTGTTTCAAGACTTTGACGGACGTCATCTACATAACTTATCACCAGAACGTGGTAGACATTTTAGGGCGGAATCCGAACTGTCAGCGATTGAGTACATTGTGCTGTTTAAGATAATCCGTGAGTTGTTTGAATGTGAGTTTGTCAAATATCTTCTAGATCGGGGCCGCTATGCTTACTGGGTAGTTTTTAGCCATTCTGTAACCGGATTTAAAAAGCGGGACGAAACAATATAAGCGCTCTAAGTACTTACAAGGCGCAGTTGACAACTTAATTAGATATGATACGTGGTCAGCGAGAACATCGGCTGCTTTTCGCAATACATAAGATACACGAAGGAAGTTCTCAGGTATTACAAAACTATCAGAGCATTCGGTGTCAGACTTTTGAATACCGCATTTTCTCATTTATCAATGCCAACAATTCCTAAGTGATCCAGGTTTTCCTAGGTGCTCCGAGACCCTTTTTTTTATTCTTAGTTCCTGCTTGTTGCTGTTAACAGACGCCATTACTCGTGCATTACTGCATCGATGTCATCCTAAAATACAAACACGACCTGTTCCCATGATGGCAAATGTCGAGTGACATTGGTGGAATAGTTGTTTGGTCCCCGAATTTAGTTGAGGCCAAGATAGTGCTTACTGTGACTGATATTGGTGGCACCTCAATTGTAGTTTTATAAGCAGTAATTCTAAAATCTGCGTGATTGAAGTTGGGTTCATTTCCATGGAGGCCAATCTATAAAAAATCTCTGTAAACTACAAAGCGGCGTTTAACACTACCCCCAGAGATATTGTCATAGAGAAGCTAGCCGCCGCAGGCGTGGGCCCACGAGTTTTGGGAATACTGGCAGCTATCCTAAAAGCAAACTCGGTCATTGCAGATGACGGCATTCAGGAATACCAACCTTTCCTACAAACCACCGCTATCGCCAGGGCGAGACATTCAGCCCGCTCTTATTCTCAGTCTTAGTCAGTTTCTTCCGGGTTAATCAATATCAATGAGTGGATATTTTGAATGTGAAGATATCTCCATTCTTACCATTCCTTTATTCTTTCATATATACATGTGAATGTTTAAATCCACGGTGCCGATGGCTCACTCCTCATCTATCACTCGTGTCCGAGTGGGAGTCTTGCCCGACCCCTGACGCGAAGACGCGGGTCCATCCAGTCTTTCATAGTTCCGAGCACCGAAATCGCGTTGCCTCTCTGAATCTCTAGGGAAAGCCGTTGGCAGAAGAAAGTGCCCGCCCTCTTGTCCATCGTAGCCTGCTGTAAAGCGTCGCCAACCTGGGGAATTAGCGTCGTTGTGAGGGGCCCAGGGCCACCCAGCGTCTCGAATGCGAAAAGTGGTACGCCCGGCCTAAGTTCGCATACTTTCTTATCTTTGATGTCTCGGCGCGGGAAGCGGCAGTACCTGGGCGAGAAGCGCCGGGACCGACAAGGGAGGGGGTCAGAGAGTCGGTCACCGTCGCATCCCACACCAGGGAACGACCCTTGTAGAAAGGTATCAAAGCCAGGCCGTCGGGCCGCTTGCCATCGTTCTAGAAAGACCAGGCGGTTCCAGGACGCAAGGGATTCCGGCCTTTCGCAACGACCTTGCAAGAATGTCATTCAGAGCGGTGTGACGTGGTCGCCGGCCCGCCGAGTGAGCGCAGGACAGGCCGTGTCTGGCCAGGCGTCCGACAGGCTCGCCACAAGTGCATCTGTGTGGCTCGGCCAAATCGGCTCCCAGTCTCAGGCCAACGCAGATCCGGGTGGATTGGTCGTCAAGGCGGGTACCCAATGAGTCAGCGGGGAGTGCGTGTACCCAGTCGCTCGAGTCGCGCAAGGAGGCGCGCTCTATCCTGGTCGTCACCGCATTCTTCAAGCAACTCAGTAAGCGAAGATTCGTGAACCTTCTCGGCCCAGGCCCTCTGGCAGGCAAGTCTATTCATATCAGGCGGTGAAGCTTGGAGTCCAGCCGCTATAGCGTCGCGAGTTGCCTCAAACAATGCCCAAGCCCCCGGCGGGAGCAGGCGTTAGACATGACCCGACGTAGCGTGCATCGAGGCGGCCACGGCAGGGCCTGCCAAGGAGCGGGTTGAGGGAAGACCAGGACCGCCCATGGAGGTGGGGAGAGCCGCCTGGCGCACCTCTCGTGGTCGTAAGTTCAGACCCAAAACCGTCTCGAGGGCCTCCACCACCTGGTCGTAAAATGGTTGGAGAAGCTGGTTGAATGTACCCGTACAGTCTATGGATCGTATGATATGTACGATGCGACACGCGGAGAACGACGAGCGGAGTAAGTAAAGCCCTTGGTGGGCTCCGACCAGAGGCAGACGTTCTTGCATCGCCCACAATCTGTCCACCATGGGGTCGAGTAGACTCGACAGTGCAGATGGTAGGAGCGGTGCGCCAAGGAGCGTAATTTCGTGTTCAGACACGACTCTACACCCCGGTAGTAACGCAAGTAAGGCACTCAATGTCCACCGAGTGTGCCATCGTCGAGGTACCAGGCGTTGAAAGGCGCTTGTATTGAGTTGACCAGCTCACGTATACCCAGGCTGAATAGAGCCGGCCCCAAGGGGTCTCCCTGCTGTATACCCGATGCCGAAGACAACGTGTGGGCCCCAAACAACAGGACGGATGGCTCTCTGTATGCGTGATTCACTAAGTTGAAGATTTCCGGTACTGCATCACGAACTGCACGAAGTATATGATCCCTTCGAATAGTATTAAATGCATTGCGAAAATCCAACTTCAAGAGTGCCGTTCGGGGCGGGCTTGATTGGACGAAGGCTATCGCTGCATGTACAGCTGCCTCCGCTCCGCCTGCTTAGCCAAAACCCAACTGGTGCGGGCCAAGCTGCTCCATGATAAGATCTTTGGCCTCACGACAGCCTATTTGCAGCAATCCTCCGTATCGTGAGAGAACAGGCGATCGGGCGAATCAATGAGTCTTTTTTGCGGAGTGCGAATAGCTTGGCGCCGAATATAATCTCCCTGACCTCAGTCGGCAGTGCATACCATCTCAAGACGTCCACCACTCTGGCAAGTGCTGCGGCCAGTCTCCTTGCCACCGGTCCAAGCACGGGTGCAAGAAGGTCCTTCAGATGACGCGGACGCAAAGCGTCAGGACCGGCGGACGAACTGGCCGGAAAGCTGGCAACAGCTCCCAAGACATCATCGACTGAAGAGTGACGCTGCGTCATAGAGTCAGGAGGGTCCGGAAAAACCGAGTCCGATGGAGAAGGTGGATGCTTGGCGGATCATATCAATGATCACTACCCCTGTGTCCGCATAACTCTTGATGCCGATGACCTTGTGGTATATAGTAGAGTGTTCATGGATCTAAAAAGGTCTGTGAGAATGTTGGATAACATACAACAAGCAAAATGGTTTAACGATTAACGCATCGAAGACAAAGGCTATGAAATTTAGATCCGGGGGACCCCTGAAGAGAAGTGATAGGCTTAGCTTGGGCGGTATTTCGGTAGAATTTGTCTCGGAGTTTCCCTGGTTGCTAAACTAACGCCAAGCGGCACATCTTTTGCGGCCCACATATTTCAGCGAATTAATAGCAGCATCGTCGCCATGACCTCCATCCCGGCCCCACAGAAGTTCTCAGTAAAAACAACTCTAATACTGTTTAGCCTGAAGGTGGGGGTGGCATCATATAGCATCACATTAATTTGGGACCACCTATCCGCTCAACAGCTTAGCGCGAGCTAAGAGTTTTAGGCCTTCCTTAGTCTGTCGAGGACCACGCCGTTCATCGAGGATCTGGTAAACCGCTTTCAACTTTCGACTACCGCGTCACTGCGAGAGTTACGTAGGCACTTCGAGCAGAAGATGAGACAAGTGCCAGAAGCGTTCTACAAAACACCGGCAATGTTGGACAGTACATAGATGGAACCGCTCTTCGCGCAATGACACGTTCTCAACCGCTACTCCGTCCATGGGTTCCACCACAAACTGTGCCATCGCACTGTGTTTCATAACCTTTCCAACGAGTGACTAATCATGAACCTAGCCTTCTTGTTCCCTTTCTTTCTCGCTAGTGCCTGCCATTACATCCGAAAGTTCGCTGGCCAGGTACATATTTAACTGCGCTACTTCTGCCGACGCCTCGGTCCTATTTCCCGGCCACTCCACTAAAAAGTCGCTGAAGTAGTTCTGTAATAATTGACAATAAAGAGACGCGGGTGACAAGTATGTCCGGTTTAGCTCCGGCGCTCACAAGTAAAATCCGCACCTATCTGGGGCCGACCATGCCCTCAGGAGATAGGGATACCCGACCTTTCAGCCTAGATAAGCCGGATCTGAAGGGCGCAATTAAAGCAGATCTGCGGTTTGGGCTAACCAAGCAAAGCTCCTCATGAAAACGAATGCCTTGCTCTTTGTGGCAACGCATTTTCCGCAGATGGACGAGATCATCAGCCCCAGAGGGGGAAGCTCGTCTATTTAACGCTTTGAGCGCCTAGCTGGAGCAGCTCCGATCCGAGGGACTGCGTCAAGTTAATCATGTGCCTAGCTGCACCCTACCCCCTTCTGCCCGCGGCTCCTTTTTTTACTTTGTTCCTGTCTCCCCTGGCACCATCTGTCGCGGGGGATCTAACTGTTCCATTGCCCCCTGCCTAGGTTCCTCCTGCCCACTGTGCTCAACGGGCCGGGCTTTGAATCTAGCGCGTCTGGACGCTTCAGGACATGTATTTAGCTGAAATATTCCACTCAAGTAATCCCGGCTCTCCCTCCATCCTCCGGCCAATGTGATTTGTCCAACGACGGCTCAAATGCACGTATCGCTTGTCGCCTTGCCAATATGGACCATAGATCTATCACTGGCCGTGTCGTGTCAGAATATTCGCAAAGTTCTACGTGCTCTTGTTGACCTTTCTGGTTACTTTGTAGCACTCCTGCAGCCATTATAAAAGACGTTCGTTGGGGGTGGATCATCCGGCCATATGAGTAAAACAGATCTTTTTTCTTGTAAGAGTCTCGAGTATAACTCTCCAGAGGCTACAAAAGACATTTCAATCGCATTTTTAAGAGGAGGCCAGCTAAGGAACTGACCAATATGCTTGCTAGACACTAACAAAATGACGAGAGGAAATAATTGAAGAACGTCTATAAGCACACGCTAAATAACAGGGACTTCTGAGGATCCAGAGTTTGGGGCCGCAAAGCAGAGGAACGCAAGAAGAGGCACGAAGACCCAAAGGTAGTGACAAATGTTGCACCTAAAGTCACGTGTCCCAAATAGATACAGATGATCAAATATAAATTGCGGAGTAGCCGCTATAACCTCTGAGACTAAATCTGAATAAAATATCTTTCAATCTCAAACTGCTCTAAAATAAAGCCACACCGTGTGAGTGTGTTGGTTTTAGGAAAAGCTTGGAGTCACAGAAACGATTGTCCCAAAGCAATCTTATTTTGTTATAAATCTTAGTTTACTTAGATGACCGGCTATGTGTAATGGGTTACCATTGCACTACGCAAACCCTAGGCTAAAGCGGCCCGGAGGACCTACGGGCTTGCCACGGGCAGGCGTGAGAGCCACCCATGTAGAGACTTACGCTAATTTGCATGCAATTTTCACGGATGCCGAGTACATCTGCGGAATGCGCTTGAAACCGTAATTCGTTCACAACCTTCGCACACTTTCCTTTACTCTTTGGGTATTTAGGCGCCGCTTAGGCGGTGTTGTTTGTAGACGGTAATGTCACCAAGGTTATCATTGAGCCTTGCCCATGCCACGTAGTTCTGCCTAAATAGACCGTCCGTGTAGAGCCGCACATAAAGGCTGTAGTAGATGGAATCGCCTTTGCTTCTTCAGCCGCCATCAGCATTAACACAACAAACCCTCTAACCGACACTATTATTCGTCGCATTTATCTCAAGCGTGGTCGTATATATATATATATATATATATGTATATATATATATATATATATATATATATAATATATATATATATATATATATATATATATATAATATATATATATATATATATATATATATATATATATATATATATATCTATATATATATATATATATATATATATATATAATATATATATATATATATATATATTTGTGTGTTTTATTTCTTAACATACAAAAAATGATATATTGTTAACCGTAAAATCTGCACGTCCACACATGTTCTGTGTTTCCTTATTTTACTAGGTTATTTGTAGGTTACACAAAGGGACATTTTCATGACTCCTCCCAATCCAGTTGGGGATGTGACTCGAAGTGTTTGGAGGTAATACGTGCCTCTTCAGCGATAGGTGTATGCTAGCATTGAAACACTCGCTAAATATATTTATACGTTTCTGATCATTAAGCAAGATCTGACAGTGATAGTGGTCTCAGTAAAACAATTGGTTATTCTTCTCTTTATATAATATTGTTATTTTTCTGTGTATAATGCGTTTTTATTTGTGTGGACTTTGCACAGGATCGTACACCAAAAGAGAAGAGAATTTCATAGAAGCGGACAATTGAAGTATTCTCGAAAGCCGATGTTCATTTTTGAGCCTAGTATGTCAAATGGTAGCCTGACGGATAAATTTACTAAACTTTGTTGGTAAACTTTGTTGCCATAGTTTATTTTAATCTGGATGGCACGCCCCGCAAGCATGTCCGAAAGAAAAGCCTCTTTATGAATGTCACCGTGAACGAATACTTCTATAGCGGGTAAGTTGCTTGTATGCTTTATATAAGGCATGTCGTTAAAATTGATTGTTGGTTTGCTTAAACGTTGTTTTTTTTTAAAGTTGGAATGTCCCTACATAATCGTTCCAGTGTTTTACAACATAAATTAACTAGGCAATTTTCAGGTTACACCAATGCCCATGGTTCTTCCCAGCTCAGTTTGAACTATTGGATACAGCTCAACATCTAATAAGTTATCGCTTGACGGCGCGTTTGGAAAGTCGTGGCGTTCCGACTGCCCTGGGTGAGAAACAAAACTCGTTCCATGCAATCATAGTTGCAATCCGCGGAACTTGTTATCGACAAACGATATTGTTACGAGGAACAATAAGTTGGCTATCATTAGCGTCTTGGCTTCTGCTTTAAGCATAACAAAAGACCGCTTTATACATTCTTCTAGTTAAAGCATACATTTAGACAACTTAAAGACGTTTATGGCAGCTTTGAACAGGTTTAGCCTAATTGCTTTGTTTCGAAGATCTGCTTTCTACGCTTAACATTTGGAAGGGTTTGATTTCAGACGGTGATGACCTAGATCAGTATTGGCTTCATATACACGCGATGTATGAATAATTACGCTAGCGCGTAAACCCTCAGCATGAAGTCGACTGAAACAAATGGTGACTAGTGGTTTTACGTTTTAATGCTAGATGGGAACCTAGATCTTGCCACTTTAAGTTCTGTTGCAGTGAATTTCCAGGAAAACGGTGGCAGACTTTACTGCGGGTAGTGGTACACCGCCTAGGTCAAGTTCTCCAGCGGCTACATGAGCGCCACATAGATGGACTTCAAATAGGGGGTCACCCACTTTCTCCGCGAAGCCGATCTTTGTCTCGGCGGTGACCTTGTCTCCCCCTATCAATGTGAACCTGGGCAGCCCGTCAACAAATTTTGTCCATTACTAGTTATCGTGCATCATGAGTGCCGGTCGGCGTGCCAGGCATGCCGGTATTAACGACATCTTAACTGAGCGTTTCGATCACGCGGATTCCTTTACATTCTAGAGCCCCAGGGCCTCTCCGCCGACGATGGTAAGCGCCCGGATGGGATGGCTTTTACATCCTTTACTGAATTGTCCAGGGCTTGGAAGCAACGGATGAGTTTCTCCACCATCACAGTCGTATTCTCCTTATTATCTGGCCGGACATAACCCGCGATCAAGTTGAGGCGAACACCTTGTAGAACAACCAGGTTGTCCTCGGCGATCTTGATCTCCACGATCTTGACCTCCACCTCTCCAACTCGCTGCGTGTAGAACACGGACGTTCCACCGCTCGCCCTGCCGCGGCCAGCTTGCCGCTCTGCGAGGGCATCAGCTCCGTAGAAGCCGGGGAGTTCGGGAGAAGCCAAGGCCCAGGCCTCGGTCAGCACTAAGATGTCAATGCCCTCTAGACATGAGGGATCGAGGAGTGCCAGTGACGAGGCACCCTCGCAGTTCCATTGGTCAATTCTTAGTTTCTCGAGTGGAGGCTGCTCCGAGAACTGGAAGAGCCCCGGTCTTTTTTGCTCGAACCTCCCTGCTTGCCCATCGCCTCCTGGACGGCCTGCATTATGAGCTGCTGCAGCGTCTCCCGAGGCGGCGCGCGGTAATCCCTGAAGTGCTCCATGGGGTTGCTGTGGGGCTGCCTCCCGCCCAGTCTGTCGCCCTTGTTGCCACGACGCTAGGGGTCGCTGGGGGGCTGCGGAATGTTTTTCCTAGGCTTTACGAGAGGTCCTGTATATATATATACATATATATATATATATATATATATATATATATATATACATATATATATATATATATATATATATATCTATATATATATATATATATATATATATATATATATATATATATATAGATATTATATATATACATATATATATATATATATATATATATATATATACATATATATATATATATATATATATATATATATATTCCAACAAAACCGACTGTTTTGTATTGTCGGCATCACCAGTCTTGTATCCTCAGGAGAGCGTACACCCAGCGAAGATATATGCGTAAAGAAGGAAATACGTTCATTTTGTCGAAATCGGGTGGTTTCTGTCCTGCCTGTCGATATATTGCTGTTCAGTTCCAACTAATGATCGGATCTAGGGCTTGGCAATGTGCCGCTTTAAATATAGCGTAAGCGTACCTCGTTGCACGTATGGTCAGCTTTAATGCCTGTGCGGCGGTGCACAGTAGCTCAGTCGAGAAGATGCCGCCATGATAGGCGTAAAAAAGGGGCTCCTTCTATGACCAAGTATATATATATATTTTTTTGCCAAATATTCTTGCTCTGGCATCGCACCGAGACTAGTTTGCGGTTTGGCATTGACCTTCCTCAATTTTGCTTTAAACGCCTGCTTGGGGTATATTGAGTATCTAGCTTTTGCTCATTAGTTTTGATTTATTCACGCAGAAGCACGCACGTGATTACGTAAGCGTCTCTGTGCACTACGTCTGTCTCCACATAGTTTGTTAAGTAAAGCGTTTTACTATATTTCGTAAGCCCGGTATAGATAAACGAAAATTTCACACACACAAAAAGGCTGTCGCTAATTTAAAAGTTGTTTAGCCGGCGAGCGCATAGTGCGGGTTGGTCGATAAGGACGCAACAAAGTGCCGTAAGCTTTTACAGAGTTCCGTTGCTTTTGAATAGTCTACGGCAATATATAGTACGAACTCGAGCGACATGTCCACAAAAAATAAAGACTTAGGCATGACTCATGGCAACTGCCAGCTCCAAAGGTTTGCGTGCACCTTCGCCGTAAGGGCAAAATTTTTGTCGGGCTCAGCCAAGCACGCGTCCGGATCATGGGTCTTATAGTGAAGCATAATCGCAGGCGACGGCGATCGAGACGGCCTTTTTCAGATCATGCTTTTCTTATGATCTGGGTGCTTAGTCAGCAGGCGGAGCCAAAAGCAGCAAATACTACACACTACGGCGCAGCATTACGAAGGCAATATGAGCTCGGACGAGCTTCTGCTAATTAAACGGCTATATAGCCATATTTAAGATTTGCCCCTTACGAAGGGTTAAGTAAGGTCGGGTCGCTCCTTGCACCACCAGCTGTACCTTGTAGGCGTTTGTTATCCCACGGTGCGCGGCTGACCCAATTCATGTACAGTAAGCAAGGTAAAGAACATCTCGCAGTCACGCTAGCGGTAAACTTGTTTAGCGAAGAAATTAGGTTTCTTGCAGCACCGCTATCTGTTAGCTGTGCCAGATACCTTTATCGAGTAGATAGCAACAACAACAACAACAACAACACCAATAATAGCAATCAGTCCGCTGTTTACTATGTTGCTGTCTTTACGCATCTATTTTCAGGGATACAGGTACATTCATTAGTTTGACACATTTTTAATTGAACAAACCCTCGGCCTCTCTCTCGGTTTACCGTCGTGTTGGCATCGAATCGCAAACTCATGGCATCAGAGTGATAGGCTGTCTCTGCCACATTGGTCCATCGGTATTTACATACAATGTACGTACATACAATATTGTTTGCTGTTAACATGCGGCTCGACGTAATCGTCAACTGCCAAACGGATTGCGCCCGATATACAAAGGAGAAACTCGATGTCGCGTTTTTTCTTTGTTTTAGAGGAGTCCGAGATACTTGCCTTGCTAGAATGTATGCCCTCCATGACCGCGTTTTATTTCTCCCTGTTTTGCCTGCACTTTTGTGCAATACTGCTGCATATGATGATGTTTCTGTTCTTGTTCTTTTGTTGTCGGCATCTATTTACGCTACATCGTCGTGTTTCTTCGCGCCACCAGCAGGCCTGCATTGGCCTGTGCGACAAGAAAAATGAGACACTTTTATTCATGTTCACGTGCTGGGGCGGATTTCATTACCATACTCCTGTAGAGGTGGAGTCTCGTTCATCTTGGACTCTGTTCTCCTACAGCAGTAATGACGCTGGCCTCCCTTATGTGGAAGCGACGCCTCGAGAAAGCCGGAGCTCTTTCGCCGCGGCGCATTATATGAACGGCAAGGGAAACGGGTTATGACCGCTCATCATCGTGTCTGCATAGAGATTTTCTTGTCTCTAATATCTAGCTTTTGCAATCTACACCACTTAACCCCGCACGTTCACACACACACACACATACATTGCATATTCATTCAGGCCACGGCCTTCTTTAAGCGTCGATGGAATAAATTAGCCTCGATCTGCCTAATTCCGAAAGTCACGAAGAGGCAGCGGAATTTAGCCGTTTATCCTAGCAGTTAACCGAAAATATTTATTTACAAGGATTTTGTTTGCGTTTAATATTTTACCTTTAGTATGAATGTGACAAACAGCCCATCATCGTCGCCTTAACGCTGATGGCCAAGGGTCTTTTTTAAGAGCAAGAACAAATTATACGCACTGAGTTCTAGGACAGATTTTACGTTTTAGATTTCACGACGCATATCCTCTAAGGTCTACCGTACCGAGGGACGATGTGATAAATATGTCAAAACGGCCATGCTGGAGCAGTTGATAAATCAGGCGGCAGATTTCTATTAGAATGAATTTTAAATTATTAATGAATTTAAAATCTGGTGGTACAATCTGATAAGTGCTTTAGCGAATGTGGAAATTATGTTTATAAGGAAAGTACGATCTAGGTTTTCATGTTAAGATAAATGTGTTAAAATTAATGTTGATATATATGATTGGATGACGTCTTACATTTAATTAATGCAAATATATGCATGCGGCTTTCTTCGTTTGTTCCCAATGATGGTAAATTATACACTAGGTTTAAATATGCACTATCGTCAAGAATGCGGCTGCGAAAAATGCGGGAAGATGAACAGAACCAGATCTATGGCGGGAAACGGTGTCACACCCGAGCGTGGCGAGAGTGAGGTAATTGGCTTCGTGAGTGCGCTATGCAGAGTTACAACTAAAGGGTGATAGTGACAAAGCGGGCATATGAGGAGGGGGGTAAATCGCCCAAAGTGGCAACTGATGTGATCTTCAACTATCTGCTTGTAGACCAGACAAGAGACCCAGAAAATACAAATTAATTTAATGATGAACAACGTGTAGTGTATCATAGATACTCGAGTGCTGGTGTCGCATGATAAACCGAAAATGGTACGGGCGGCATATCTTAAAACGATTTCGAGTTGCCGGAAGAATGGACGACAGCAAGGTAGCAGCAATTCTGCAGGAAAATAGTGAAACAAAGAGTGTGTTTTTGTATAACACCAAAGCAATTGACCTCCAGAAGAGCGTCGGAACCAATTCGATTGACGTCAATCTGCCTGTCCATGATGATACATAAAAGCGGCAATTTTTTATGAGAACATCTTCGGTTTTAGCGAAATTCAGGTACATACAAAATTGTCGGATAGACACATTTTATAGATTTTGCAGACTTCAGGGATCAGAGCTTCTCCAGAGTTGCTTAACTCCAGTGATTTTTGGTTGCTGATGTCATATTCAAAATATCATATTCATAAATAGAATAAATATAAGTCGACCGTCAATAGGCGTATCTTTGATAACACGACAGCAACGTGTATGGGATAGTGGAACGCTAAAATAATACGCTTCGTTGTAGACTGTTTGAATAATTTTGTACATTCGGTCGCCGAATTAGGTTTCGGCAATGGCGGTTATAGTTCGATAGTGCCCTAACGACAATTAGGGTGGACTCGTGGACAACTAGTCTGCAGTCAGCGTGACGCTGGCTTGCATTACGTCTCAATGAAGGTTACCTTATCACCAAGAGTGCCCAGCTTTCAGTAGGCTACGTTCGACGTGTATTAAACGCACTGAACCGTAGCGCAACAAGGCCGACGCTAGGTTACCTTGTAAGAACATGATGGAGAATATGATCTTATGCTATCCGAGTTTATGTGCGCATATACTAGAACATACACATGTTGGATATTCCTACTAACAAGCAAACACGTATCTAGTGTCTACTCGTGTAGTCACTAGATACGTGCTTAGAGATTAAATAACTTAACGTCTACTCTTGCGCTTGGCCACGTTATTCCGTAGGACAAAAGAAGATCCGAGATTTCGCACAGCAAACGTTTAGACTATCTACAACGCTCATTGCCAAATATATTTTGCCACCATGCTGAACATCCACTTTGAGGCAGCGTTTCAACATGTTTGTGTTGAGTCACACAAAAGTGAGTTTGAGAACTGAAATCTCATCTCTCTCCGTTTGCATCATTACAAAACTCCCGTAGGATACTTGGTTCGTAATAGGTACACGCATAAGTAAATGCCAACGACGCCAAAAACAAAACGACAAACACGCAATATTCTACTTGCAACAATGCTACCGTTTTTCTACTAGATGTCGCTAAATGACTGCTTGGCTCTGTGACGGCGAGCGACAATCGCCACAACTCTAAGCGCAAATGCAAGCACCAGCTAGTTTCTTCGCCTTCCTCGTATGTGCATGGGCGTTACGACAATCGCCGTTATCGCCAATAGCGTTACGACAGTCACGGAGCCGTGCGTTGTTGGTGCGAGTTGTCATCACTCGACAACACAATTCGGTTTTCGCCGAAGCTCGCGTCCTTCCTTCAATACGCCCGCCCACCCACTTACCCACCAAGCAATTTTGTCCACCTTCCTCGTCTGGAGGACAGTGGATCTCACGGACAGCCTCTTCTCGCTAACGACCCTCTCCTTCGTCGAGTCCTTTCCTGTGGTCAAGTGAAGCCCTTTCCCGTCGTCGTCGCTGTCGTCTTCGTTGTCATCGTTGTCGGGCGGTGTTGACGCTGTCAGCTCGGTGAGCTCAGTCCGCGCTCACCGAGGCCGATCTCCTCCTCCTCCTCCTCGATCCGTGCTTCGTGACCTCATGACAGCAGCCGCAAATGCGCAATTACAGTTGCAGTTACACGCTCGCTTGTCGTCGTCGTCGTCGTCGTCACCAGTCCAGCGCAAAGCAGCCAGCAGAGCGCACGCCATGGTACAGGTGCCAACCGAGGACCTCTCGGAGCTCGAGCACGATGAGGCGTCCTGTCAGGACGACTCGAAGGCGGGTGGCGCTGGCACCGGCGCCACCGCCGCCTCCGCCTCCACGCAAGACCCCGCACCGCGCACAACACCGTACGCCGCCCTGCAGGGCGGCCCGCTGCCCACCAGTCTTCGCTTCTTCAAGTGCTGCTTCACGACGGTCGGCGTCTGGCTGACGCCGAACGAGCTCAGCCGCTGTCAGGAGCTGTGCAAAGTGCTGGCTGCGGCCGTTATGCTCCTGTGCACGTGCCGAGTCGGCTACCAGACCGTCTGCTACGTCATCGACGGCAAGAAGGTGTCGTCGACGAACATCGTTCGGATGGCGCTCAACGTGTCGGAGTTCGGCGCCCACTCGTACTGCTGCTGGTGCGTGTGGCGGCACGAGAAGCGGCTCGCGTCGATGCTACGCCGGCTGCGGTGCGCCGGCTTCCGCACGCGAACGTGGACCGTTGTCGGCGTGTCGCTGGCCGGCGTCGTCCTGCACGGCGTCAGCCTGTCGCTGAAGGTCGCCCGCCACGCACTCCGGCCCGAGAACTACTCGCAGGGGCTGTGGACGTACTTCGTCGCCTATCTGCCGCTCAAGATCACGTGGTCGCTGTCGATGGCGCTCTACCTGGTGCTCGCGTGGAGCTTCGAAGACGACGTCGTCTCGTTCATGGAGTCGCTGAGCAGACGCGTGTCGAGCCTCGACCTCGCCGAAGTCTGGCGGGTGTCGTTCGCGTTCAAGACGCGTCTGCGGCTCGATGTGGCCGACGTCAATCGAGTGTTCTCGTTGACCATCCTCATGCACTACGTCAAGGTGTCGCTGCACTCGCTCACGTTTCTCTGGTCGCTCGTCGTGCACAAACACATCCCGCTCGACGTGGCCAACTCCAGCCTGCTGATGGCCTACTATCTGGCGGAGATCGCCGCGCTGTCCTGGATGGCCACCCGGCTCATACATCGGCTCCAGGACGCCGTCGACACGATCGAGCTGCTCGTCATCGAGCGCGAGCTCAGCAATATGTTTCTCGTGGCCGAAATCAAGCGCGTACTGGCGTTCGACACGCACCGCGACGCGCTCACGATCTGGGACTCGTTCATTCTGTGTAAGGCGACAACGGTGACGTTTCTCGGCGGCATGGTGTCCTGTGTCGGAATAATCCTACAGTTCGACTTCGAAGTGAATCGACACCTCATGTCGATGGCGCCGCGGTGATAGGGCTCACACTCGCTGACAGCCGGCGGCCCAAGCAAGCCTGGACTCCTGGACTCTAACGAGACACGAGACGCTGATTATTCATGATTATTTCTAACGTTGTTACGTTGGACGAGTATCACATATCGAAGTGTTTGGCACGTTTATGCTTGCTCTCTCTCGCTCTGTCTCTTTCTACCACAGCTGCGAAATACAAGGGCAGCAAGAGCAGCACTGGCAGTGCTACAATTCCAAACGACTGCATAGCGGGTTAGTTCACAGGCAGCCAGCATTTGTGTAGCCTGTATATATATATATGTGTGTGTGTGTGTGTATATATATACATTTAAGTCAGTACAAGTCTGAGACTGTACATTGTTTCAATAGTGTATCTATATATACGAAAATGTTAATTATCATAACACTTCTATGACCCGAATTTTACCTGTCACAGCCGCAAAAATGGGTGCCGCTTACTCTCTGTATAGATCCACTTCTTTGAAGATTGATTATGGTTTTTGATCAACGTTAAAAATCTCTTTGTGGTTAAACATCTGGTCAAATATTGTTTGGGTACAAGGATCAACGTAGAAGAGAGCAGTCGCCGCTCTACTTCTGGTAAATTATTAAAAGCGTGGTACGCCCAAATCTCGAGCCATATCAGGACTAATTTTATTTTCCCTTAGCGGTTGTTACAAAAGAATCATCACACTTAATGACAAATATAGGTTTGCGCGTTCCCCCGTGCATATATATATATATATATATGATCCCTATGTCTTATACCTGTATATGCACACAAAAGACGTACATAAATCACTAACTTAAGGTTATAGAAGATACATCTCCCATTAGCAACAAGCAGTTTCACGTCGGAACTGTTGTTGCGGGTAAGGACGGGCTGACCCAAGAGTGAGCCAAAATTTTACTATACGCAGATGATGTGGTGACCTTTGGATGCAGCCTTTTCAGAGTGAAACAAGATATGGATCGACTAGTTAGCTCCGTGGATGACAAAGGCTTGAAGGTTACTTAAGGGAAGACAGTGGCCGTGAAATATCAAAGGGGAGGCCGCCTGGCCAGGTGTGACGTGCTTCAAATTAGAAGAAATTTGTAACAGGCGGGAGTGGACGAAATGCCTTTGATTGACGGGGTGGGTTTCTTTCGTTTAAAAAGGGAGTTTTTGCGCTACCGAATAGGTGCAGAAATAGGATTGTCCACTTGGTGAAAGCTGGCCCACTGCTCACGGAGAATCTGCAAAAACGGTGGAATCTCGATGGAATCGATGGAAAACGTGCGCCTTTGACGTTTATATGCAGAACTGACACACCAAAATTAGTGAGGTGGTTATAGGAATTTATGGATCAGCAGCAAAGAGGAGCACTGAGTGTTGGGCTAGCACGATGAAAGGTGGACATCCAGTTACGACCTTTGCAGCCCACGGATTTGATCACGTTCTGTGCAGCGTGGAAACTTTTTATGAACCACATGACGGATGTCGATGCAGACAAAGCTGGAGCGAAATGCAATAGATAACACGCAGCGGTCTGTCCCGCCGTTCGGTCCATAGCAAAACTAGCAAAGCGCTAGATATTGGCTCGAGACACTTTGATGTAACATAAACACATTTGCCCTGCCCGGGTGTTGATAATAAAATAAATAAAAATCGCGTTGATTCATCTATAGGTGTTTGTTAACAACCATGTAAGATCCTGCATTATCGTCGGTTCTGCTGTGACATTGTTGCGTTCCGTATTTCTTCTTATTCGCTAAAAGGTAAAAAAGTTCAATTAAGTTGTTTATAAGCCTCTGTCGTTCGTACTCGAATGCAAACACTTAATTTTGGTTTAAATTGCTTCCATGAAATACAATTCGATCCTGCGGCTAGCTTTGTTTTGCCTAGAATCTGACGGTTACCGCCCGCTCCATGCTCTGGATCATTTTGTTGGTGCCTATTTCATTATTAGTTTGGGCACTGCATGGTCCACATACATAGTCGTCACTTCTGTTCTGTACAAAGCTCTCACGTTCCTCATTGTAAAAGACTCTACTCAATTAGCGAACATAAAATCCTGGCAGAGCAGCATGGCTTTTTTAACGAGCGATTCATATCACAGGCAGTATCTTTGGCAACACGTCTTGCGACGTCTAAGGGTCGGGAAAACGTGAAAACACATGCTTTATTCATTTGTAAATTGCAATCGACAGAGTGAGCGATTTAGCTCGACAAAATCGACTCATTGGAAGCAAAAATTCGGCAACATGGCACATAAAAATAAATTCGGCATGCATGGCACATTGTTAAATTTTATCCGCTCTACATATACATGACCATAACGTCATTACAATAACGAACTGCGAAATCTACATAGAAGGACTCGTCTATCAGGCCATCGCTATACCTCAGGGCAACTCTGCTAACTGACCTCGTTTCATTTTATATAGGTTTGACCTGTCAGGCCTGCTGCGTAGCATAAAAGCCACCCACGTCTTTTACGCGGATGACTTCGTTATATTCGCAAAGTCCAGGGAACACCTACAAGTTCATCTTAAATATATTAAAAAATGATGTTGCGACAACAAATTGACGATCAACACAAGTAAGACCAAAATTCGATATAACTTTGTTATGTTAGCACCTTAAAGTGAACACTTGCGTCCGCGTGAACGTTTGCTGATAGGCTCTCTGACCCGGAATCAGCCCAGTTCAATAATGTGCCCCAAACAGATGCTGCGTTTCCTCGTTGAATGTCAAACGACAGCCTCTGACGCAAGAATTCCGATGCTCGAGAGTTTCCCGTCGAAAGGTTAAAGCTTCTACTTACGCGCTGAATCGGCTCGAGTGTAAGAGAGTCTAGTTATCCCATAGTGCGGATAGCCACAGTCAGTGTATTTTTTAAATATCACGTCCTTGCACTTGTGAACCTCTGCTAACCTCGAGGCATGACCTGCTCGGGCCGCACCTGCACCGGCCATCGAAGGGGCTCACGGGACGGTTACAGTTGCGCCCCAGACAAGCATGTGGCCACGCTCAAAGGGGTCAGAGTGAGACCGTTGCATGACAAACCATGATGGGTCAACGCGTCAATAAGATTACCACAACGACGCCAGTGAAGCATGACTAGATCAACAGCAAGTCGCAATCCTGTACTTAAGCGCGTCGTCTCGTCATCTAAAAGAGTCCTAATTCGCGGACAGGGTAGAGAATGTAATCAAGCTCTAGCCCCTTGACTGCTAACTGCTTAAAGCCTGGCTTTATCAGCAGCGGTAGGGGCATTATTATTCAGACTTACTAATCGCATTTCTTGCAAAGGGGCCGTCCAAGGGCTCTCATTAGCCCTATCATTGGTAGGGATTCTCTTTTCTCATCGGAATTTATCGGGAGGTTCTACATTTTAATAATAGAAAATGTAAACCGCCGCCAACCATCATGACCGACCAGATAAGATGGAGAGGAGAAATAAGTTTCTCAACAACTTGTCTTACCTGGGTGTACCTATAACACCAACGCCTTCCTTTAGCAGACACATTAAGCAAGTAGTACACACAGACGCAACGGCGGTAGTAATATAACTAGAAGACCTTTGCGATGCGAGTCTACAAGCAGGAACCAACTTCTTCAAAAGCAAGGTGTCCTCAATCTTAAAATTAAAATGTTGACGTAAGACAATTTAAAGAGTCGTGACAAGGTCAGAATGCACTTTCTCAAACGAATCTTAAGACTGTTTAAAACGCGTCAACAACGTTCGCCGCGGAAGCGAGCATTCAGAAGACGCGGGGATTGAGACCATGCAGCTGGGCCGATTCTACCGAGAAACCGCCAAGCTACGACGCTTAGCGCTCACAATTACATGGAGGAAGGACCGGTCATCCTCTCTCAGAGATGTAAAAAGGCTATGCAAGTAACCTGCACAGCCATTTGCGGAAAAACGTGGCACGGCTATCACCCTTTTATGTATGAAGTCAAACTGGCGCTTCTTGGTAGAGTTTAGATTAATGTTATCGTCACGCTAGGGTTTTTTCTTAGTTTTTTTATGTAAGTAGGTGTCTCATATATTTGTTATCGTACACTAAAAAACACGTTGCCAAATGAAGAGTGCCAAACACAAGTGGATTTATTTACCCTGAATAGAATTATTGTTCAATAGAGTTCGCAAGTTAGCTAAGAGCTGAGTGTTAGCTGATTTCATAACGATGCATGAGTATACTAGCAACAAGAGGCAAAACGAAGCGACCTTGATTATCATGCATTAGAGGCACTGGTACGTTTAAAGCTAACATCGCAAAAAATCCATATAGAATAAGCCTGCCAAAATATAATTCAATTGAAGCGCAGATCTTCATTGTAAATATATTATTTAGGCAATAAAAATAAACCCTTTCGGTTGAGCCCGATAGCTATATTGCATACCTTTATAATAAGTTTTGCCAAACCCTAAATGTTCAGCTATGCCGTGTTGTTTCGAGTCTGAATACGATTCGGCTCCTACACATTCGACGAACCGCTTTGCGTAAGTGAAACAACAACAAAATATATATATATATATATATATATATATGAATTATGACTGACTGAAGGTATCATCTAAACAAACAGAAGCGTCAGTTGTCACAGAAATGCCCCATCCTCGTCTCCCTGTAAGTCATCAAATTCCAGCTGCTTATAAATTGGCAACACTATTGGGCATCGTCTCATCACTGACTAGTGTCAACGTTTCAGTTCTGAACGTCCAAGACTATAAGTGAAAAAGGTTGCTCTTCAAATCCGCGGCTTTACCAAAACATTTTCAGACTCCTTCGATTTCGGTGCTTATGAGGTGACCAAAGCCGCCGAGAGTCTGAAATGCAATAAATTATATGCCGTCGTTTTGCTACAAAGTAAGTAATAAATTAGAGTAAATAGCCCTATACACTATCTGAAAATTCAACAATATCTTAAATGGGTGCGTAGGACATGGTAAGCGTGTTTTCAACAATGCGCACATAAAACAGACATGGTATAATACTAGATATTAATTAATAGTTAAGAACGATTGTTATAGCGCGATAGCTTCCAAACATACAATAAATACGTTACATTTATATGAGGGCAAGTATATTTTCTCTATGTCTTTTAAGGAAACAGGCGACTCATCTAAGCAAGTCAGATGCATCAACTAATACTAAGCGTTAGCCACAAGTAAATAATCCTACTTAAAGTGATGGCAAGTCAAAATATCAAGTATGTTCTACTTGACGTTTTGCTGTTGGGACGCGCATGTTGGCCCGACCGTATTATCGCGACGTCTGTAATAAGCGAACGGCGACACCAACTTCGACAATGGCAGGAAATGCGAGCAACAGCTAGCCTTCCCCTCTGTTGGGGAGGTCCTGAAGGCGCATAGCCCCCGGGGGGCACGGGGTTGTATGTTTAGCCATCACTCACTGGGTACGAAGGGTCGTGTCTTACCCATCGGTGAACTTCCTGCTTGCAACGCTCGTAGTTGTAGTTGGCCCGAAGCCAGGCGCACGTCTCGAAGGACACTCTTCTCTTTCCTGATCAATTTCTCCGTCGTGGGCTCTTTTCCCCCGAGACACGGGTTGGTTGTCGATCTTATCACACTCTCCGGATACCTCCCGTCTTGGACACGGCGGCCTCCGCCGCCGCCGTGATCTCATGATGTCAACCGCAGGCAGATGCAGTTGCTAAACTCCTCCTGTATGCCGCCTGCTGCCGCCAGAAATACGTGGGACGTGCAGACGACACAGAAACAAGCAAACGAGGTTGTCTCTCAGAGCAGAAGGAGGAGGAGGAGCTGGATAATAATCGGGCGTCGCGTTTAAGGAAAGCAAGGAACAAGACAAGGCATCCATGCACGCTCTGTGCGCGCTCACCTCACACGGCTTCAGGCAAGCTGCCTTCGGCAATTCTTCTTTAACCCTACTTTGATATCGTTGAAAGCTAACTCGATTCTTTTAGATAGAGTTACATCGGTTTAAATCAGCTTAAACGATGCAACCAAAAATTCTCAATGCGAGTACTTTTTTTGTGCGTACCAATTCGCCTACTTAAACTTGCTATGCGATATTAATAAATTAAAAAGTCGCCGTTGCGCTTTAATTAGCTTCTAGCTTTGTCAAGCCATCCATGCAAAGAAGGAAGAGTAGATAAACTTTGAGACGTTAGGGTCTAGCTCGACGTCTCTGGCGGCAGCCGACTGTTATTGTTTACGATTCACCACATACAGCAAGATATCCTTTACTCCCTCATGGTGTGTCTCTGATCTCGAGCCATTGGCTGTGCAACAAAGTGGCCGCCCCAGTCAAGCCTGTTGATGGTATTTACACCCTATCAAACATTTCTATATTATTGTGGACACCCGGTAGGCCTGCTCATTCCACGGAGTTTGAAATCGTTTTTTATTTTTGAAAAGCGACGGCGGTCACGTTTTTTGATGGAATGGCATGTTTTGTTGCTCACAGTCCTACAGTTCGATCGTTTGAGCTAAATAAATACATTTATAAAAAATAAAGGAAAAAAAGATATATATATATATATATATTGCTTAGCAAATTGTGCAACCTACATTGCCAGTCGTTTTCAGCCTTTTTACTTGAGAAAGAACACTCTCATCCACGAAACATTAGAAAATAACTTGAAGCTGTATACGCCCCAATATCTCTGGCCATCACTTTTTGCAGACTAAAAGTGGAAGTGTACATTTATCATCTTGAGAGGAACTTTGGCATAAACTAGCTACTAGAGGTTTTTTAAGTTAACTTTCTGTCACTATACGAGTTAATGATTTGCATGCCAGAGCAAAAATCAAACATCCGTTAGATTTCCCTCTGGGGTCAACTTGACTAGGCATAGGCGCCCTGGCAGTCGACAAGCTTCATAGCAAAACTAGCCTATTTCTTAACCATGAAGCGATAACAAATAATAAAGTTCAAATCTGCTTTCCTCCCCTATATATATATATATATATATATATATATATGGCAAGTATTTTGTGTTTCATAGCGACCGTCCCACAGCACATTTTTAATGGAAAAATTAAATGGTTCTACATTTTGAGCTTGCAAAGTGAGCATAACCCTTTGCTATCTTCACCACTGTTTACAGAAAGAATCCAACTGAGAAATAAGAACCTTATAGCTTTCATGGCTCCTTATCCTATTAGACTATTAGCGTACTAAATTCACGCTAGTTCAATTAGCACTTCTTATTAGTAAACTAGTTATTCTCTAAGTTTACGCGTTCGGTCGTGTGTATCATCAAAATGCAAACAAAATCGTATACATCATCTAAAAATTGTCGTATGCATGCAAGATCGTATCCGTCATATGAAAATAATTATATGCATACAACATCCTCAATGACTGTCTGGTTTACTATTTCGTTAGCTTAGCAGCACTAAATCCGCAGCACATTCGCAGACCCTCCGTTTACTGGAGCGTACGCAGCAAACGTATGTTTTTATGCATAGCTTGCGAACGACGTCAAGCCGAAGAGGCATTACTACGTTATGGCTTGACAAAATGGGATTGTTCCGCATCACCACTGTACTGCCCTTTTAACTTTCTGCTAGAATTAAAAATGTCAATCACAAAATATACCGAAGGTGTCCACGTCTTTATTTAATTGCTATTTCATAGTTAAATTTACTTTCTAAAGATATACGTGTTGTAATATCAAATGTGATTTTAATACTAAAAAAAACCTTTATTATTACGCTAACATTTTCTTCGTATCGAATATACATTTTACAAACATTTGCTATGGGTGCGGTAGTAGTTTCTTTCCCCGCTGTTACTCAGTCTCTCGGATAGAGGGCCGCCACCGACCAGCGGTTCGACTGATAAACGCCCATCTTTTTCCTTCTATGGTATCAGGAGGATGCCTGCCAGCAATTTTTCTGACCTGCCAAGGCACAGTACAAGCGACTGAAACTACATGAAGCAGACCGCCATCCTTCGCAGCGGTGTAGCCTGTCCTGGTAGTGGTCTAGCCTCCTGAAAAGAAGTGCGTATCTGTACATATATGCCAAGATGCGACGAATCACAGGATAGGAGTAGTGTAAACGCGGCCCCTTTCCTGCCCGTAATAGCTATTAATTGATTTACCATAGGTAATTGGCCAGGTTGTAGTTAAAGCTAACCCTGATCACGCGTAGCGAAACTAGCTTTTTTTCTAAACACGCGGCAAGGGCTCACGAGGCTGCCACATTAGCAACGTAGGTCTTCATTTGTTCCACGAAAACCATTACTTCAAACGCACTTTTATTTTGTCAAAGGGAACATATTACAATATTTACATTTCACAAACCGTTACCTAGATTTATAGGACAGTCGAGTTACTTGTGTGCCCACATTTGCACCGCAAGTATTTTAAGTTCTCAGTGCCCTAGCCATCCGCTACGAAAACATGTCATTCACGCGATCCGTCTTTGCAGTTTGTTTAGACGAGATGGTGTTACCGCTTCTAAGATTGTTCACGCAAATTGTGAAAAATTTAGATAAATTTGATGAATTTATAATTCGATTGTACATGCGATAGTCCGCTCTGGACTGCAGCTCCGCAATAGGGCTTATCACAAGGGAACTTTTTGCAACGTTACACCTTATTGATATGTATGATGAAATATTGTATTAGATATAAGAGAAGTTTGTCGGATAACTTGTGTTATATGAGTGCTAAAATCCAGTTCCGGTGTCACCGTAACCCCGAGGTCCCTAATGCTATTTAATATAGGGATAGCCTCCCCATGCAGCATGTAGGTATGGGCTCCCTTTAAACACAGTACTGCACATTTCGGCACTGACATAAGCATTTCGTTATCCAAACACCATTTAGAAACTGCGTCAATTGCACTCTGTATAATTTGTCGTTCGCTAGCAGTGTTAGAAGGCCCGTATAGCTTTAGATCATCAGCATAAAGCTTATATGTTATCGAATCAGGTATAACGTTTTTAAGATCTAAAACAAATATGCAAAATAAAAGTGGGCCGAGGCTTGATCCCTGAGGAACTCCAGAGGGGCGCCCCCTGACTCACTAAAGCTACTGTTTACCCGAACGCAGAACTCTCTACAGGTAAGATAACTAGAAATCCATGACAAAGAGCGAGTATCAATATTCAAGTACCTAAGTTTCTGTACAAGATTTACATGGTTTACTCTATCAAATGCTTTAGAGAAGTCAAAATATACACAATCAAAAGTCAACTTATTATTTATCATAATGGTCCAATCTTGAGTCATTTCAACGAGTTGAGTTGCCGTGGATTTGCCTCTAGTAAAACTATGTTGGTTTTCATCCAACAAGCCTTTAGATTGAAGGAAGTTAAAAATATGGTCAACTAACAGTTTTTAAAATATAATACATGCGATTGATGATTGAGCTACCGGTCTATAATGATCTACATTTGACTTTGGACCCTTTTTATTTACAGGGGTTACGATTGACTGTCTAAAATTATTTGGCACAATGCCATCTTCATAAGACCTACTGAATATTAAAAAAAGAGGTTCTGTTATCACAGTCGCTACTTTTTTTATAAAATATGGGTGGGATTAAATCTGGAGTAAGGCTGCACTTATTGGGTAGTTGCTTGATTTTCGTTAGAATATTATATTCTGATAAATCTAAATATGGACAGCCGTCACTCGAGGGTACGTCGATAGAATCAGCTTCGGAAGCTGAACCCCCTTGGGCAACATAAACCGACGAGAAGAAGTCCTTGAATGCATTTGCCTTAGAAGCGTCATCTACGAGGACTGCCTGCTCTATATTTAAAGCCGCGATATTCTCTTTACCCTTTAATCGTTTATTTGCGTATCTAAAAAACAACTTTGTGTTTTAAAATCAAGACTAGCTGTATCCACTTTACGACGTCGCCTAGTTACCTTGCGCAACTTTTTGTCATACTGCCTATTTGGCTCCTGATCTATCAACCGTTTTAGATTGCTTACATATTTACGCAAATTAGCATTATTTTTTGACTTGCCATCTCGCTTAGGTACAAATTCTTTAATTAGTAAATGTATCTGGTAAACAAAGTTATTATACATCGAGTCGACAGTATCACAATGTAAAAACAAGTTTCTCCAGTTTATACAGGCAAGTCTACGGCTCATCATTTCATAGCCCCCCTTCCAGAAATTATAACCTCCCTCGTCTTCCGTAGAATATTCAGCATCAAATAAAATAGTAAAAGAAATGGCATTATGGTCAGATGGGATCGGCGACTGAAATACTTGTATATCCTCAATGATAGATGGGGGTGAGGTTAAAACTAAATCGATAATGAAGCCTATATTGTCGTTGTCATCACTTGATATACCTAAGTTTATTTCGTCAGTGACCATTCCGCTAAAAGTAGGACTAGTAGTCACTTGGCTAACACTACTAGAAATGCTATTGCTATTGATGTTACTAGATAATTGATTAAAACTGTTATATATGGTATTATCATTACATTGACTAGCAAAGTTATTATAAGCACTACCTACAGTGGCAAATGAGTCACTAGAACTGATCTGCGAGGCCTCAAAGCTAGCGCAGTACAGTCGAGGGCGAGTAACTTCGTCTATTTGTTGGTGTAATCCGTTAGAAATGCAGGCGTTAACAAAGGTAGACTCCATGGTTGGTGAATCTAAAAGCGTAATATTCTTCTAGTGTATTTTTGGAAGGTTAAAATCCCCAGAAATTAAAATTGGGTTAGTTGTATCACAAATAGAATCAAATGAGTCACATATAGTATTTATGCGTGTCTTGCGTTCAGCAAGGGTGCCGGCATTTGTCGCATAATAACAGGCAACTCTTATAGAACTAAAATTGGAGTATACGTCTAAAGCGACTGCTTCAGTTACTTCTATCAGTTACTAGAGCGGGATCTCACGTGCGGATTCATTACACGTAGTCTACCTGGTTAACTAAATAACTCCTTCGCAACAGCAAGTCTAAAAGATATCTACTTCGTGTTCGCTTGTTCGAGAGATTCGGTTACTGCAATCACAAGTGAAAATACACAAATATGGCAAACGTTTTCAGCTAAACCGAAACAACAAATTGATATTATTTCAGGGCAGTTAAGACTTATCGCCTTGCTACTGCATCAGTCAACAGCGTGAGTAAATAACAGGTAAAATAAGTATGAACTGTTTAAAATCAGAAGCAAGAAAGAAATTAGGTCACACTGAGCACGTTTTGACGTCCTTGAAGAAAACATGGTCTTTAGAATGCGATTGATCTAAAGAACAAACGAGTGATATTAAAAAAACCACTAAAATGCTTGATCGCATAGAAACTCGTACGTTGATTTCCATGCACCAGTCCCAAAAATTCTGTTTGTCTCTACCAAATGTACAAGCCATGTTAAAGCCGGACTAAGCCCTGTTATCATAGGGTTCAACTTTTTTGCAACATAATTGTCTTAATTGAAAACTGATCAATAATAAGCAATCTCATGCAGTGAAGACAGGCGAGCCTATAAATGTTTTGAAACGAGTGAGCACCGTTCGACAAAACAAATACATTTAAAGATAGCCACACACATGGTGTTCTGACGTATGTTAAACACACATTATAAGTAAAGCTCAATATCAATAAAAGTCATTACGAAAATGCTATTTTCCTACGTGTGTGATTCGAAAAAAACTTAAGCAAATTTAGCTTGAAATCTCGTACCAAAAACGTCGGCCCGAAAAAGCTGTAGTTTAGGGTCAAGTGTGTCAGTCATACGTGGGCTACCTAAAAGTGGAAATGTATCTACAGCCAAGATTCGTGCATTGTACTCAACGTGTGAGGAAAATGCACGAATCTTGGCTCTTCTTCTCTATTCTAAACCAGGCCATATTCTATCTTCGTATTGCTTTTATTGTTTCCAGCATAGATACAATAACTATGAGAGTATGTACATTGGACTCGTTCAAAACGCGCCATTTTGAAACCTTTCCCAAGTACCTAGAGTAAGTTAAGATAGATAAAACAAATATTGCAGTGGAGTGGAGACATCATACACACTTTAGAAGTCATCCTAAACAACTTCAAATCGATGTGTGTTTTTTTTCTATCATCTAAGGGGATATGCATTTACGCACTTTCGCGTTGATCTGCAGATAGAGTAGGACTCGATCCGGGCGATGCTCAATGAATGCGCACAAAGACTACCTTCTGACCAGCACACCTATGAAACTGCTTCTATGTTGCTGCTCCTAGGTTACTATATAACTTCTACCAAGTTATATAGTAACAAGGGCTTCCCTATTTGTCTTTGAATTCCAGAAGAAGGTTAACCAGAAGAGCGTCTTAGATAGCAGTCTTCCTGGAGGTTTTGCAGTGGAGGACGTCGTGCTCAGCACTGTGAGAGACCTGCGAGGCACGCAGGTCTCGGGGCTTTGCCAATCCGATGCAAGTGATGGTGGAAGCAACCATGACTGCTGATCACCTGTGCCAGATCTGTCTTTCTCTAAGCTCCCGCGCGTACCAACGCATCATGTCTGGTATTAGCCGCCTAGTTCGTTGCGTGACTTCAATGGCAACCTTCCCCTTAGCGAAACCGCTACCTCATTAATCACCGCAGTTGTGGCGCCAGCCATCGACCCGCGTCGGTTATCATATAGTTTGTTCTCTTTCTTGTTGTTATATGCCCCTTAATGTTCTTTGACCTCTCTCTCTCTCTGTTAAAATGTATGTAGCAGTTTATCTAACAGCTAAAGTAAAAAACGGTGATGAGAACACTAAAAGCAGTCCACATATTTGGCGACCGCATCGACGTAAATGAGTTACACATGAAGCTTGGAGCGTATTATATAGAAACGTACCCTCTAACTCAAATTCTGTCGAAGACGATGCCAATCATCGAGGATCTTGTAAACAGCTTTGGTCGATGCATAGGTGGAACCCCTCTTCAAGCAGCGTCACATTACCCATTATTATGCTCACCACTAGCTGTGCTTTCGAGTCGCCGTCCATTTTTTGGCCTCATTTGCATTAGATGCCATCTGTGACATATAGGTCAGCGCAATTATTTGGATGTTGGATCGGTAATTTTCGGAAGCTGCATATACAGCACATTCTATATACGTTCAAGATTAACGAAAACGAGTGACGTTTCGAGACTTAATGAACACGTGTAAGGTAATTCAAATTGTGTAACATCGCCGAATGGTTATTTAAAACCAGTACACTGTTATTATATGTTGCCACGCTTAACGGTGCCTCTAGATTGTGCAGTGCCAGTATATAAATCGGGCAGTGACCGCCTCAGACGTCTCCGGGGGTTTGCGTCTCCCCATTTGACCTCCCCCCCTTCACTGCATAAAGCACGACCCAGCCATCATGGAGAATGAGCGTCGACTGCTGCTTGCCTTGGCGGTTCGACTGGTAACATAATATTCCCCAAATTATTGATCATCCTTCCCACCGTTGTCAGTAAACGTTCCACGAAGGCTAGGATGGCTAGTGTCTGAGTTAGTCCTGCTCGTCTTTATCTAGCTTGCTTTGTAATACGAGCGCTTCCTCGATCGGAAACGTAATGTATTCTTTTTGCAATGTTTTCTGGCCGGTGAGTAGCATGGCCTCTATCCCTCGTAGATGGCGGTGTGCGATCCAGACACACACCAGCTTAAGGGCACTGCCGTTTCTTGTTCCTCTTTAGTCATACCAGTCGCAACGACTACTGTTTGCGATGTTCCAAAGGATTGGGCCGAGCACGGATTCCTGACGGACGTCGGCGGTCATATGCCCTCGTTGTCCTATCCTATGACATGGCTTCCTTGGCATGTGCAAAGGCTAAGTGTGCTTTATGTGCAAATGTTAACTGGAACCGAACCTAGTTTCTCTTGCTCAATTAACAGGTTGTAATAGCTTTGAGAAGTCACTTAATTGCATCACTTGGAAGATTCTTAAAGGCAAGCCTGATGATGTTATTCAGCGCTCTTGGTAGGCTCGGAACCTGGAGTATGAACCTTTGATTTAAAAACACTTTAGCATTCGTAAGAAGAAGCTAAAAGACAGAACAAGCTATGCCTCGACTTTGACACTATTTAGTTCACTTTAGTTCACAGCAAGAGAGGACAACAGACTCACTGGGAACAGTTTGCAGACAACGATGGGAAACTCAGCATATGATCAATTGACCCAAATAGCGTGTGCGATATCTCCTGTCAACCCACGGTAATGTCAGATGTTGCAAATAAACAAAAATAATTTGTTAAATAGAACTACCTTAGTGAGTTTGCACCTGTCTAAACGATACTAGAGTTCTCCAGCAAAGTACACGAGGTGGCTTGCGAGTTAATTTGTCGTTAAATAGTGTAGTCGTCATGCGCGCTTAGTACGTAACTGGCTTAATATATCTGCTCACGGGTCGCCGAGCGGTTGACAGCAGAGCCTTTAAATTATATAGAAAAATCTTTAAATTATATTTCCACTCTAGAATGGTAGGAGTGTGTTGACAGGCATGTGGTAAGGAGAACAAATTAGTTATTTGATACTGATATACAATACTCATTGGCAATTTTCCGTTCGCAGATCGATAAGCTCAAATTTAAACGTATCGGAGACAGGTGCCAACCTGAATGCTTTGAATCTGTGCCACCTTTTTGAAGCGGAAGCAATAAATCTTCTTTACATACAATGCCAAAAATATCTGTGACGTCAAAGGCGTGTTAAGATAGGCTTAAAAATATAGTCACACAGAACCAAACCTACTAACATACACGTTCGTCTTATAATAATAGGGTTACCAAAATCACCTTAGGTTATAGCCGATGTTCACAGAGTAATAGTATTAACGCTAACTTAAATTAATTAAATTAATTTCAAGTGTCAGGAGCTGGGACACACGGCCAAAGAATGCAAAACCAAGAACGCCGTCACACAGAGGTGCTACAGATGCGGCAAGGAGGGACACTTCACTAATGACTGTAAGGAAGAAACCCCCAGCTGTTACAACTGCGGCGAAAAGGGCCACAAGGCTCGCACTACCGCATGTCCCATATATCTCAATCTTCTGCGGACAAAACTTAAAGAGCGGAATGAAGAAAGGCAGGCCTGTAAAAACAAGACAAAGCATATGGCCGAGTTTGAGTCCGGAGAGAACACGGAGCAACAACATTCCGAAGCAAGCATACCGAAGGGACCTTTCGACTGGAAAACACAGGGAGCTGCAAAAAGACTGACACAGAAGAATACCTCTACGCTGTCATAATGCAGAACAAAACAAGCATAATTCAGGTCAACTGCAACAGAAGCCGGGCAGCCCACGACATGGTCTGGGAAATAACGCACCGAAGAGGGACAGATGTAGTCGCTCTCAGCGAACCAAACAAAACGCTAGCAAAAAAAGCTCATAACTGGGTGACTGACCCCGCATACGACACGACACTCATAGTAAACCATGCCGTCAAAATACAAAACAAAGGAAGTGGATTAGGATTCTGCTGGATTGAAATAAAAGCCGTAGGGAGAATATACTCCTGCTACATAAGCCCCAACTGCCCGCACGAGGAATTCGAACAACTGCTAGATAACCTCACGGCGTCTATACTAAACCTAAAACCGGGAACAGGCTTGTTAATCACCGGAGATTTTAACTCGGCAGCAGTGACGTGGGGCTCTCGGCGAACAGACAAGCGGGGGAGAGCGCTCTTAGAATGGGCAGCGGCCAACGACCTGTACATTCTCAACGATGGAAAAGAGGCGACTTTCCGGCGCCACAGCTACGAATCATACGTAGACATAACTTTCAGTAACTCTCAGATTGCGCAGAAGGTATCGAGCTGGACGGTTCTCGTGGAAGAGGAAAACCTTAGCGATCATCTCTGCGTAGAGACTCGACTAAATCTCGGAACTGCTTCCCCGCCGCAGCAACAGAGAAAGCGGTACAAAATTTGGGATGAAGAAAAGTTCAAGAAGGAAATTGAGAACAAAATGAGGCAATCCGACTCACCCAAGACCCTGGGGCAGCTCCAGGCCATCCTCAAAGAGGCGTGTGAAAAAACAGCCACGGTGAGGGCGCGCCCAAGACGGCTAGGAAAGCTGCCTAAGCACTGGTGGACACAGAACATTGCCGATAAACGCAAAGAATGCAGCAAAGCCAGAAGGGCACTAAAGCAGACCCACCGAAACAACGAGGAGCGACTGCACGCACTGACCAGATACAGAGAAAGCAGAGTAAATCTTAAGAGTGCTATTGCTGACAGCAGAACAAAGTGCTGGAAAGAGCTTTTCGCCCAGGTCCAAGGGGACCTATGGGGAAAGCCATACAGAATTGTGTGCGGTAACAAGAAAACCGCTGTTACGGGCGTCCTCGATGAACAGGAAACAGTTGACATCCTAGCTAAGCTTTTCCCGACTCACGACTCGTTCGAAAGGGATACCTACGAAAACACATCAGAAGCAACAGACGATGATTTCCCGGCAATTCAGCCGTTCGAAGTTCTCCAAGCGGCAAATAAGCTCAAGACGGGAAAAGCCGCCGGCCCTGACGGCATCCCCCCGGCTGCAGTAAAGCTTCTGTTCAAAGAACATTCAGCTGCTGTTGCAGAAACCCTTACCTCCGCGATGAGAACAGGAGAGTTCCCACAAGATTGGAAACAAGCAGAAGTGGTCCTTATCCCCAAAGCAAATGGAGGATACCGGCCAATATGTTTACTAAGCGCCTTAGCCAAGGGGTATGAAGCCATTATTGAAGAAAGGCTTAGGCTGTTTGCGGAGGAGTGCGGACTCCTGTCACCGGCACAATTTGGCTTCCGTAAACACAAATCGGTCCTAACGGCAATCCACAGGGTCCTCAGTAGAGCTGAGCAGGTGCGCAGGTCCACCACCTGTACAAGACAGCTAGTCATGGTAACCCTCTTGGATGTGAGAAACGCCTTTAACAGCCTTCCATGGAAGACCACCTTGGACGCGCTTGTTCGTAAAAATGTTCCGCCATACCTAGTTAAAGTAATATCTGGATACCTTAAGGAAAGGTCCGTTTCAAACGGCAAGGTGGTGTTCCCAATGACAGCCGGCGTGCCACAGGGGTCAATCCTGGGCCCACTGCTATGGAACCTAGCGTATGATGACGTCTTGCGGCAAACCGGTCTAGCCCCGGGAATAGACATGAGAGCTTACGCTGACGACTTAGCGGTTGTGGCACAGGCTAAAACGGAGGACAAACTTGAGCTAAACACGAACGAAGCCCTGCACTCAACAGCGGAATGGATGAAGGCCGCGGGGCTGGCACTCGCCTCTGAAAAAAGTGAGATCATCCTCTTAACTGGCAAGAAGAGAGTCCGACCGCTGCACATACAGGTTGCAGGGCAAACAATCCAGTTCGTGAAAGAAGCCCGCTATCTTGGGGTGACGCTGGACACGTCCATGACGGGCTTATGTCACTTAAAAAAGGCTGTGGAAAAAGCATCTAAGACGGCAAACGCTATAGCGAGGATACTTCCAAACGTACGCGGACCGCGGGCTCGCACAAGAAAACTACTAATGGCAGTTGCAGAGTCTATCGCGCTCTTCGGAGCTGCCGTATGGGCCAGAACGGTTCTTAAGACAAAGAAAGCAAAACTACTCCTGCGCAAAACGCAGAGGATCGCAGCCCTTAGGGTAATACAAGGGTACAGAACGATCAGCACAAATGCGGCTCTGCTGCTTGCCGGAGACATTCCTTGGGACCTTAAGGCGTTCGAGAGACAACGGCTGTGGGACATTGGCACACCTACAGAAATCGACAAAAACGAGAAAGAAAAGTCACTTTAGAAGAATGGCAAGCTGAGTGGGACGCCATTCCCTCCGGGGCCCCCGGAAAGAGCCTGACCAAACTGCTGCCAAACATACAGGCATGGATAGCAAGGCCGGGAGGGGATCTAACCTTCTACCTAACACAGATTCTCACGGGGCATGGAAACTTCCAATCATACCTCCACCGAATTGGGAAGGCCCCATCAGAAATATGTCTTTTCTGCGAAGATGCCCTGGAAGACCGTCCAGAACACACACTTCTTAAGTGCCAGGCATGGGAGGAGGCCAGAACCGGAGCGATAAGACACATTCGCAAGAAATGGTCCAGAGCGGGAATAACCCACCCTGAAGTTCAAGACCCTCCACGAAACTGTCTGAAATGTTTCGTGGAGTACATCCTGGGTTCGGCCCAAGCATGGGAACTGGGAGCGGAAATAGCACAGGAGGTGCTAAAGACAAAGCACATAAGATGCACGGAAAGGCAGAAACCTTTTGAAGCCAGCACGGCTGAAGAAAGCGCAACTTTGAATCAAACGGGTTCGCAAGGGCTGGGACAAAGTGCGCCGGACAGGTGGGGGAACCCGTGAGCGACCCCGGCCAATTGATCCGATAGGGCACTCGCCACTTCTCCTGATGGCTCATAGCACTGTTCTATGGAGACCTGGGCCATCAGAGAGTGAAGCTTAAGGGGGGAGGTGCGTTTAGTGGGTATGGGTCTCAGCGGCGTAACATCCATCCGCTGGGGTCGAGTCCCACACAGCTCGAGATGGAAACCGAATTTTCCTACTCGTAGCAGTAGTGCGTAACTGCATTTAACCCTCCTCCACAAAAAAAAAATATATTAACGCACATCCTCATGTTATGTATATATGAGACCTACAGTGTGCATTGCATTAACTCCACTAGCATTCGTTTTTGGTATTTATACATATAGGTGCATAAATATAACCATAAACACACACATATATATGACTAAAAATATCCATGTTTATTCAACTTACGTTGGTAGTTTCATCAGTTCGTCCCAGCTTATTGCATATTTCACTGCTGTGTTCACTGACGATGTATATATCTCATTGCCTTGAATATACTATGATAGTGGTTAATATTGCACAGCCACAGTGTTTGCGTACACCGTGTGTTATCCGGAAGCAGTAGCTTTTTATGCATATACAAGTACATTAACACGCATTCCAACTCAGTCCGCGAAGTGTGTCTCTGTTGACTTGCATTTCCTACTTTCAATGGTTGAAGTGAACGCGGATCCGTCGGTGGACCTATCTATAACAAAGTTCATATTGCGCATATTGCGTAATAAATGCAACAATCAAAGGAAACATAACCTTACAATCTAACTACTGACAGCAGTACAGAGAAGACCATTGACCTTCGAATATATCGCCCACAATTTAGAATGTAGCAAAGAGCCTACCAATGTATATGTATATATATATATATAGTAATTATGAGTAATATATATATATATATATATAGTAATTATGAGTAATATATATATATATATATATATATATATATATATATATATATAGTAATTATGAGTAACATTTGTGGCTTAGGCGGATAACGCTCGGTTCTATAAAACTGAATTGTTGCCATGCGTAGGATCGAATTCTGCTCAGGTAGAGTTTTGTTTTCTTTTTGCATTGCTAAATATAGTAACTATACCTATTAAAATGGTATAAGTAGCTTAGGGGAACAAATCACCGCTTCTGCTTCTTCTGAGCTAGCTTTAAAAAACTCGCATAGCTGCTGGCACAGGAGTAATACAGCAACTTGTACACGTTGTTGTGGCCATATAATCTGGCTCCCTAGAGCACAAGTGTATCTCCTTTTTAAAAAATATAGCTTAACTAATAGTCGTTAAGTCAACAAATTCGTTTGGACAACTAAATCGAAATACGCCATACATGCGCAAGCTCTTTTTAATGCGTTGATGTAACATATCAGGGTTACACTAAATAATAGCAGTAAAATATATTTAGTCAGGTCTTCCCGACGGCTCAACTGAAATGTATGCTGCATAAGTAATAAATACAAACCCAACAAGGTAAGAATATCCAAAAAAAATGATGGGAACGTTCACTTTAACAATGAATTGAGAAGCTAGCAAATACAAAAGCGCAGCCCGTTTTTGATGTAATCAAATCGTATTTTTAGTAAAATGTTCAAGCAACATTCAGTACGAACTTCTGACAATAAATCAAACGATCCAAACGGTCCTTTACTGTTAAAAACTCTATCTAACAAATTAACTAATCCAAACACATCTGCAATTCGTCAAGAATATTGAAGTGCAGCGATGAGAACTAACTACGAAAATTCCCATTTTGCCAGCAGTTCTTCGGCTCTAAAAAAAATAGGGATTGAATAGTCAACCGCTGGGGTAAGATAGCTGCTTAGTAAAAAGTCTGTTTCAGCAACTGAGCAACCGCACATAATTCTTCAAAATCCTTTTTCCTGGATAGACAAAAACAGGCAGACATTTTTATTAATCAATATATGTAAATGATTGATTACTTTGCTATGCAGTTAGACGCTCCTGACCGCCGTCAACGGTCTGTTCATGTTGCTACTAATATGATAACGTCGTAACAACATTGTATTGTTTTTAACCCAGTTGGAATAGCCTCCGCCAGGCCACCATGGTCGTCTGAAGTGCAAGACTGCTTGTGATATTAGGGTAAATAATTACTATAAATATAATCACCGTGTGCCTATCACATCGACAGTTAGACGTCGAAGCGATACAAGTCTTACAATTCGCATTTGTTTTCAGCTGAAAGCTTAGCCATCTCAATCTTCTTGTCAACTACCAAACGCATTAGTCTTTTACACGTTGTCGTGCTAATTCGTCCCGTTTTCGACGCTTTTCATCTAATCAGTGAGGAAAATAGCGCAGTTTGCTGGCGAGTGCGAGAGCGGCTGCGGCAGACACTAAACGACCAAGTGCCCCGAGCCGAATGGACGGACCTTCTCCTTCGTCGTTGGAAGAGTGGGTTGGCGACGATAAAAAGAGCCCGACGAACTCTGCACCCTGCAGCAGAACCTTTGCGATGACAAGGAGGGCCAAAGGAGGAGGAGTTCCGTCATCCCTGCGAAGGCTACTCGAGATGATATGCAAGATGGCCTGACCTCACTGACACTGGTCATCACAACACTATCAAGGAATGACGCCCCCCCCCCCCCCCTGTGATGGGTCATGGCGGTGCCTGAGGTTGGCCAGTCCTTACGCTGTGAAGGCTATGAACCTGGTGGGGGGTGATGCTGTGTTCATGGCCGCATGCGTTGAGGTAGCTCGTGACCGACCCACTTGGGCAAATTACGCTTTATGGCCCCGGACAACAACAAAAACAACAACAACCACGGCGACGACGGCAGCGCCAACAACAACAACGACGTCCTGCGACGATCATGACAGCGTCATGACATTACAACGCCGCAGGGCACCAACCATAGTAGTAGTAGTAGTTGTAGTAACTTATTTACGATAGTGCGTCGGCATCGTAGACGGCTGGTTGGCTATCAACATCTGCTCGCATACGGATGGGCAGATCAAGCAGGCAAAGAGAAAGAGAGACGATGTATGTGTGTGTGTGTGTGTAAGAGGGAGAGAAAACGGTAGGGAACGATAGACAAATCATCATCTCCGCGGCTTGACCGGAGGTCCACCATGACTGTCTTCCCAGATGATGTAGTATGATCGCGGCTCTCGCGGCTATATATATATACATATATATATATATATATATATATATATATATATATATACGTTTTATTATTGTTATTGCTGACAGAGGTCCTGCAGCTAGGAGTGCACTTGTTTTGCAGACAGGTTCAGCCGTATCTGTGACGGCAACGACACAGGGACTGCAAAAAAATAATCGTAATGCAGAACTATGCAGAAAACGTTTTCTGCATGCTATGACTATCACCGGTGGTATTTGATATAATGTGTTAAGTTTATAATTGTCAGGTTCGAATGTCTTGTATAAAAACCTGCTCTAACTGAGCAGCAAAATTTGTGGACGCAACCGAATCATCTGCCAGGAAGTGTGATTTAAATAAAGACAACATACATACTTCTAACAGTTAACTTTATTTAGACGAATGGTGGCTATTTGTGGTTTAACTTTATCTTCCCAACATTTTGGATGTCTACGGTTAATAGGCTTAAAGGAGTTGAATAAGACACTGCAATATGTAAGATTGCCCTTCAAACTGACAACTTTTTGGCAACGTCCTATATTCTTTAGAAAAGAAACGCTTTTACATTATGGATTTATTCTGGTCACACTAGAAGAATTCTACGACAAACTCGGTGCAGAATAAGGCGTGCAAAGTTAGATATCTAAACAAATTTGAGAGCTCTCGCAGATATTCTTTTCAGCTCCGGGTAAAAACAGAGATGTCTGCAACCATCTAAACCATATCCATTCGCCTATAGATATATTAAGCCTTAAGGATATGTGTTTGCAAAAAATATTAATATCACATGCAGTTGCTAATTTCTCGACCAGTAGGTTCTAGTCAATATCAGATCTGCCTTGCGCACGGATACTGTTGGCGATGCAATGGCCGCGGCTCCAAAAAGTTCTTACTTATGCCGCAGTGCAGTAAGCAAGCGATTGTGCAGCGATGTGGGTTCTTTGGGTCGGTTGAGCCGGCCATTCATGAATTCGTTCATTCGTGTTCTTATTTTGCTAACCAACCAACCAACCGGCCACGCAATTAAATAATTAAGTCTTATTAAGTCTACCAAACGATCCATCTCGATCCAGTCCGTTGAATTTATTGGCTGGATAAGGACACAGCCATAGTGCACGGCGCCAGTCAACAGCACAGCATTTATTCGACTTTGTCGGATCCCTGCTGGTCAGCGGCGAGCGGAAGCTTGTTACTACAACACCTGCTGCTAATCTTACGCATACTATTACTCTTAACTGCAATGACTACTACTAAAGTAAAGTTTTCGGGCTGACCCTCAGCCAAGATTTAACGTCCACGGAACTGTTTTTCACATTGCTTCACAGACGGACCCCCATAAATACAAATGTGCTACGGTGGGGCTCGAACCCGCGCACCTATATGTCTCCTCCGGTTGCGAGGCGCAGACTTTAGCCATCACGCCACCGGGCTCGACCAATGACTACTACTACAACTACTACTACTACTAATATATCACTATAATATTCGAATTGCTACTAAGGCTAATAGACAATGGCTAGCACGAATTCTCGCCACCGAACAGAGAGGTCCATTGCAGCCCAATAGTCGTACTTGATCTGGACAGAGAGGATGGGGGGAGGGGGTTGGATGGTCAGAGGGCAAAGTGATGTACGGAACTGCCTACCGAAAAGTAAATAGAAACATAACGAGCGAATAGAAGATACGGTCGTACATGATACAGCAGGGACACTCTAATAAGCCGCCGCCGCTACCATATGGCTGCTCCAACTCGCGTTGGAGGGTCGCATGGGAGCAGATGAAACGATTACGCACGCGACATTGAATTTCCCAAAACTGATACGCTCCAGCTAAAATTGTGTGTTTTCGAACTGTTGAGTACACACATACGTATATATATATATATATATATATATATATATATATATACGCTGTTGCGTCAACTTAGGGAAATTGTAGACGGGTCCTTGGAAGTGCTAATATCTAAATTTATGATCCCAATGATATTCTGGTTAGATAGCATATCGGTGCCCGTAATTTGGGCAAGCTCAACGAAGACAAGGCTATAATACTTCTGGTAGCGCTTCCTCAGACAGTGGGAGCACACAACTTGAATTCATCGAACTCAAACTGTCTAAAAGTGTTAAGCGATTTTACCTGCTGTATCCGTCTTTCTCATAGTTTTTAATTGTTTCGCACTAAACAAACCTCGTGTTGTTTGTTTACCTCACCTTGAAGGTGACGTCGCAATCTGCGGCGTTTTAAAGGGAATCTTACCGCTGATTTTTTTTACGAGTCTCCACATGACATCAGTTAATCCGGTGTAGCCAGATTTCAATTTGACACCCATGCTTCAACGTAGCACCTTGCACGTTACGTTAACCATTTTCTTAGAGTAGACATAATCAACGACGGCGAGAAGTCGTGGCATTTGTTACGCTGCACTGTCGTGGCACTGAATGATGTATATTTCTAAGAAACATCGGAATTGGACATCTGCTCCCTAGCAACATTGGAAACTTGACTGTTATAGATGTAGTCACCTTCTGCGGCAAGACACATGATGTTTACCTATGAAACAATAAAATGTTCCAAACTGTGTGCAGCCAGCTTGCCTGGCCTGTGTTATATTCAGTGAGAGCCTCGCCTTAGTTTACTCGGAACAGAGTAGTATTGTAAGACTTTTCAAAAGATAAGCTTCGGGATAGTACTTAATAAGATGCCGAGATAACTCTTGGCACTGAAACGCGTCAGTTAAGCCGAACGCGACGCAAAGAGGTCAATTGCTGATGTCGCGGTAGGTAGGCTACATACTTTGATTGTGAGTAGACCGCTCCAAACCGCTTCCGCGCACACTTCCGCGTCTTTGACTATCAAATGTGCCGCCTTGTGACTGTAGTTAGACAACATTGCATGGCTCAGCTATGGTAGCGCACAGTTGCACGGGTAACCGGCCACTATGATTTCTGAAGGCGCAGAAGCCACTGGCTTTCAAGGGAGGAAGAGCTAATAAAACTAAAAATGGTTCTAGCCCGGCAGATCAATTGAACCTACGGCTCCTGAAAACCGCCGCAATGGTTTATACTCGCGTTGTGATATTGAAGCCGCCTGTGATATAGAAAATATTGTGATTGATTTATTAATCATTTACAATACATTTGCACACTCGGCAGTGTTCGCCTTAATAAAAATTGTGGTAAAAAGGTGTCACGTGAGGTTAAGAATCAGCTGTCCGTGTTATTGCTTGATGGTGGCCTCCGCTCTTATGGACCCGGTGCGAGCGGCATATCCTCAAGGTTCCTTGCAACGTTAAGACGGTAAGATCCATAAGATTCCTCTTCGTAACGCCGAGCCCCAAGAGCGTACTCGCAGATTTGGAGTCCCATACCACAATTTTTACCACTCATAGAGATTGTAATGGATCCGAATCTGCGAGGTTTTTGCGGGTCGGGAAGCGCCGCTCTTAGGAACTCGACGTCATATTTAGTGATCTTGTCCTGCCGCGCTAAAAAAAATATATATATATATATATAATTTCGATTTGAACGAAAAAGATGGGTCCAAACGAGGAGGCGCCCAGCGCTATAGCGACACGACAAGGCATGCTTACCCGTGCCGCTTAGTGGAGTTCTGCACAGATTGCATGGACAGGGGTGCATAAACTATCTCCCCCAAGCAGGAAACAATGCGGAGTGTGTTGTTATCCAACATCGTTCCCAGCTGCGGCGAGGGGAGGACTTGAAGCCACTTGCCATTTATTTGTTGAGACCACGCTTTTAAATGGGCCCTTTCTGAGCTGACAGGAAGCTGTTTTTATAGGTCGCGTTGGAGTTGAGATACCATAATCTGATCCAGATATCCCTGTGTTACGTACTCCGACATTGAATCCTACTGGTCGCAGAAGTTAGCGAGTGCTGCCCGCGTTAAATCGGCGATCCAACTCTCAGTCGAGGGGGACGATGACGATGACAAGGTACTTCAGATCGGACGACAAGCCCAGGTAAAGGAATAGGTGTCGAGTCCGGTGGCGTAGTGCATTTCGCCTGCGCCTCGCGACCGGAGAAGACACTTAGGCGCGCGGACTCTAGCCCCACCGTTGCACATTTGTATTTATGGGGTCCGTCTATGAAGCATTGCGAAAAGTATTATATAGGTAAAGGAATAGGGCAATATCGACCGATCTGTGCACACCTAAGCCATCAGCATTAATAGGAAGCGCAGCTTGAGTTCAAGAGCGATATTTTAAATCAACGTTTAGCAGAGATTGTTGGGTCTCTCGGAGTACCTCAGCAAAACGCCGTGGTAGGTTGCGCCTTTTGAAAGCTGGCGAACACCGGAGTTGGAATATTATGAGAAACGTGAAGAGACTGTGTCTCAGTAGGTACGATGTTGGGTCCGCGCCTAGGGCTTTAAGTCGGCGGCACCTCCGGTTGGCGTCTGCGAGTTTCTTCCTGAGCGCATCCTTTACTGCCGCTTCCGTAACTGGCGCATCCTTGCTTGAGTTTCAAATTGCCGGCTAAGGAGGTGTCGTCAAAATACCACGGCCACAGTTTCGACACTAGTCTGGCCTGGAGATCAGAGATGCAGATGCAGAAGAGTGCTAGCTCGCAAGGATACCCTTGCTGCACGGAACGGCATGATTATATGGCTTCTTGCCTGCCAGAGGAGATTGCTGGGAAAACGGCACATCTGATAAGCGGCTGGAGTTCCTGTACCTTGGACCTCACAGCGTTTAATAGATGGTCGCGGCCCATCGAGTTAAACGCTTTGGAAGTCCAACTTAACCAAAATCTCCTCTTAGCCACAGCGAGTCTCGCAAGAGGAAACTCCTTGTAGCGCGTACCGCTGCTTCTTCTTCACCCCTGATTTTGCAACCAAGCTTTATTGGACCCACAAGCTCCAAAATACATGGCATGGACTTCTTAACTAGGATCTTCCCACCAGCCGCCGTATTGTAAAGCTGGCAGCGATCGGCCAAATTCCGCCGCTTTTTGGCGGCTGCGGACTCGTCGCCTTGAGCGAGCTTTGCTTGCGCGCGTATTGCTCTACGACGATCAGAATCTGCAACGGGAGCTGTCCTCGTATGTCTTCTAGTGAGGATTACCCGATATAGACGTACCCCTCTGAAAACGAAGCAAGTTCTCGCGGACTACGGAAGTGAGTGTTCGGCCTTTCTTTTTTTATGGGATGCTGAACACCGTTGTCGAACGGTAAATAGCCTTTCCCAACATTCCCAGCCTCCTGGTGACACCATCAATAGTTTTTGCTCAACAGAAATATTACTTTGCAAGCTATGTGAGACGCTAGGCGTTCGACTCGCCGAGAACCGAAAATTGACGAAATACCAGGAATTAGCATCGCAAGTAAGATTTCAGCCGGCCACCATAGAGACCTTCGGCCCGATCGAACCGGAGTCTATAAAATTGATTAAGGAACTGAGCCGGAATGTCTTCGCTGCAACGCAGCACCCCCGCGCTAGCAACTACCTGTTGTACAGCATATCTATCGAGGTTCAACGCGGCAACGCTGCGGCTGTGGAAGGGTCTCTTCCGTCAGCAGCCGTAGGGGTTCCGGTGATCCCGTAGAAAGTTGCATTAATCCCCATAAGTGGTTGCTAATGGCAATAAAACATGCCTGGGGTGTTTTTCTCATTCTCATGTTGAAAAAAGAAAGTTAGACAGCTAGATACAAAGGCCAGCCTAAAGAGGTTGCAGATTTGAAGAGATGTTTCAACAAGCGGATTAGGTCACTCCTCTTTCTACGCGCTGGCCCAATTCCTTGCAGCCAAAGTTACGAGGCCTTAAGAAAATACCTATATCTTATCAACTGCTCGCCATCGCAAATATGCATCCCCCGTAGTACGAGAAGAAGAAAACGTCGCCAAGCATGCGCTTAAAATCTGTATGGCGTTTCTAGCCGAAAGCTTTTAACTGACGGGGCTTCTCAATCGAAATGCTTGTAAGCGATGCCGATTAAGATTAGATGATCAGTCATACCGCTGCTGAGAGTCAGCAACCATGCTTCTGCCACAAGGACTGTTGGGGAAACCCTAGATACCTTTACATGCCTGCCGCTCTAAGCCAAACATAAGGGGACATGTTACTCTAATAGCAGGGTGACATGTGTATTTAGGTACACATGTCGCCTTTCTCTAGCGCAAATAGAAGAGTAGTATGTGTATTTAGGTATACGTGTCAAGCGAGTTATAAATCCACCCAAGAGAGGTTGCCGGTAAACTTCAAACGTTCGAAACACGTAAAGCAACAGATCTTCAGACGGCGACAGAGGGTGACGGGGGTCAGACAGTTTGAGATTGAGAAAAAGAGCAAGTGAAATAGGGAGGCCCTATGTAGCGTCAATCGATTCATTCACAATGAGTTACTGCGTATGCGTTTTGGTTTAGCCGAGGGTGACTCAGTCGTCCGCACATAACGTTATCTACCGTAGGCGAGCGGGGGCATTCTCGTGCGTCGGTGCCTGTTTTCGTGTCTACGAAATGTCTGCTTTGGAGCATTGCTCCTTCATTTTTCTAATCAAATCCAACGGAAGCTTATTTTACCTAAGCCTGCGTCTTGCCGATTAGAGAAAGCCGACTATCTCGCACTGTGCATATATATATATATATATATATATATACCTGGTCGATATTACAAAGAAGAGGTTGTCACAATGGAAAGCAAATACTCAGTAGGCATTGAAGTAGACATGGATTATATGGATGCGTAGGTAATATATATGCTGCCGCCCTGAGCGCCCCTGATATAAAAGGATGACATGTGTATTTAGGTAAGCATGCCAAGCGAACAATAAATCAATCATATATATATATATATATATATATACGTAAGTTTTGACCGCTGTATGAGCAATCGCAGCGACCATCGCACATGCCGCATGCGATGCATTTGATGTGTCTAGTAAAAGCATTAAAATCTTTGAAATTTTCTCTTGGCCTGTCTCGTCGACATCGTCGTCGCCGTCGATACGTCGCCGAACTTTTTCATTCTCCACCTAGTAGATAGATACTACGCGAGGACCGAGAATATTCGATCTGTCATCGAAGAAGAACAGAAGAAGACGAACAAGAAGAAAGATGCGCCAGTCTGCGCCTTCGTCGTCCGGCGTTCGTATCATCGCCGTCGTCCCTCGGCGAAGTTTGCCCGTTGCCGCAATCTCATTATGGAATCGAGCCGAATTTGAAGCCGAACTAAGTCCTCGCTGTCTGTCGTCATATCATTTTTCGATCTCATCATCATAGTGGTAGTGGTAGTGGTGGTGGTGGTGGTCTCCCCAATCGTCCGTGGTTAGTTTTGTGACCATTTCGATTTGTTTGACCACCATCAATCGTACAGACGCACCCGCAAGTATACCGTAGGCGCCGTTTGTTCAGCACAGCAGCAGCATCAGCATCAACTGGCTGGCAGACGTCGATTCGTGCACAGGCACGCCTGTGTGTCAATGGGCGTCTATGTAGTCTATGTTGTAGTCGTGCACGTGGCACGTCCACCTCCCTCTCGACCGCCGTGCTGGCTTGGGCACCCTGCCCTCTCTCTGGGCTCGCCTTCTTCTCTTACTCTTCTTTCCTTTTCTTCTTCGTCTTCTTCTGCGTCTGTCTTGTCTGTGCTCTCTGTCTCTGTTCAACGCCCGCTGAAGTCGATCGTAGCTGGCGCAAAGTCGTCGATCCTGTAACCTGCGAGAACAAGGGGATTTGGGTGCTCGTTCTGTTAAGTCGTCAGCGTCATCATTATCATCATCGCCGCCCGCCGCCGCAGCCTCCTCCGTCGTGTTCGCTGAAGAAGCTCCACGATGCCGTCGGATGCGAATCCATCTGCGTCCATCTAAGCAATGCGTACTGTGTACGTAAGGAAGCTCGGTACTACTACTACGACTACGACTACTTCTGCTGCACACCGGCTACCAACCACTCCACCAGTGCGGCTGCTCGTAGGCCAGTTCACCATTTCATATTGGGTGTGTGTTGTTATTTTTGTTGTCGACTCGCCCGCGCCTGCCCGCGCCTCTTCTTCTTATGCCCGCTAGCCGATACTCGTTGTCAAACGAATGAATTGTTGTTGTTGTTGTCTTTGTTCTTGTTGTTGTTGTTGTCGTTGTTGTTGTTATTGTCGTTGTTGTTGTTGTCGTCATCGTCGCTGCTGTTTCTGTTCTGTCTTGACCCAGTAGTTCTCACTATAGTGAGAACCACTACTGAGACGAATGCGTATTTATGTAGGTGCATACCACTTTTAGTTGAGATGATTCGTATACGTTTGCATACATATTCATAATGTTATAATGTAGGCCTAAGTGAACGTGTTCACCTTCAGCCTAAAGTTAACCCTGGTCTGCACGATTTTGTGAGCGATCCTAGAATTGGGGTCGCAGTGCCTCGCTGGACGTCAATAGAACGTCCCTTGCATAAGAATTACGCAGGTTTCCCGTTGTTATCTTGACTTTGTTGTTTCTCGTAGTAATATTTTAAACGTCCGCCTAACTGAGGGGGACACTGGGCCAAAGTGGTGGGCTCTGGTCTGTTCCGCGTATTTGTGGTTCTCTGCTAAGATCAAGACGCCATGGCCAGTTCTGAGTGAATCAAAGCCGACCATTGAGGAAGAAAATGAGTCGGTTACAGGGGCGTCCCATAGAAGGATCTGAACCCGTGCAAAGGGGATAAAGGTCATTGCGTCGGGACGCTTACCGTCGTTTCTGGCTATTATGGGTAGTCTGCCTTTCTGAGGGCTCTCGCTAGTGTGTCATTAATAGCAGCGTTACGTGGTCCACGGCCTCTACTGATGGCGCATGGTAGAATTTCTACCGGCTCCGCGCATCGGCATATGTGACGTTGAACGGGCAGCGTACCGAGCCTGAGGTTAACAAATTGGCTTGATCAATAAGTAAACGAGCACATTGATCGGTTAACATGAATGACTATTCACTTTGAGATGTCATGTTATTTGGCGAAGTTGCATGAATCACAATCAAGCTGCTCGAACTGGATGTCGCATCGAGGTGAATTCGACATGACCGGGTTCGCCACGGGGGTCGCAGAACTTGCCGGAAACCTCATGTCAAGAGCTAATCGGGTTTGGTAAGCCAAGCTCTCATTCGTCCAGTTCGATGTTAAGCAGATTAGTATTTGGATCGGCAGGAAGGTCATTGAAGCCCTCCGTTATGTCAGTGAGGTCGGTACCCCTCAAAATGTGAATCAGGCGGGTGGTTAAGTCAGAGCATAGAGAGTTAGTAGGTAAAGGCCACTGTGGTGTAGGAGGGAAGGCACTCGAAGCCTGGGTCAAAAAATCGCCCGAGCTTGGGTCCCCAGTATATATATATATATATGCACAGTGCGAGATAGTCGGCTTTCTCTATTCGGCAAAACGCAGACTTAGGTACCATAAGCTTCCATAGTTCTGATTAGAAAAAAATATATATAATCGTATTTCTGCTTTCGAGACGATCACACCGACTACGAGCACCGGTGGTTAATTGCTACGAGTGAATCTACCATTGCGCGCCAGGCAAACATCGACACCAGTCCCAGTCGTACTGTAATGGCGGCTTAAAGCGGTTCACTTGAAGCGTGTATGATTGACGTGGTTCGAGGACAAAGCTGTTTAATTGTCAGACGCTCTGTGTACTGACTCGGTGACCAATAAAAGACAAATAAATACATTGTCTAGCCACCGAGTTGTAGTAAGCAATGCGCAATTAATACCCGCAGGAACTGCTAGCGAAATAGATGCATACGACCCCGCGCATCTGAAACTACGACGTAAGTCAAATGCGTGTTGCCGCCGAAGACAATACACAATCCAATCGCTTAAAAGTTAAACCTTTTTGTTTTAGTTCCTAATTATTTCCGCTAATGGCTTTCACAACGGTCGCTTTTGAGTAAAATTTGGTGAAGCTTTCGTGAGCCACGAGTAGCACGTCTAGCGTCTCCACAGGGGAGCTGTCTCCACGGATCAACACAGCCTACCGCAAATGTTGCGCGGGGCACAGGTATTTCCATTTCGATGGATCTTACGTTGGCTGCTCACATTAGAGGTCTAGTCAAATCCACATCCAAACTTGTAATTATGTTTTTACGTTGTTTCATCATTAATGAGCTAAATGAATGAATTCGTCTGTTTAAATCAATTCTGTTATCTAAACTATTTTATTGCTTACCCGTCCGAGGCCCATATTTGTGCAACCACATAGGTAACAATGAAAGTGTTCAGAAAAGGTACCTAAAAGGTTTGGCAGAAGATGTGACGTTGGCTGCTCACATTAGAGATCTAGTCAAATCCACATCCAAACGTGTAATTATGTTTTTACGTTGTTTCATCATTAATGGGCTAAATAAATGTACTCGTCTGTTTAAATCAATTCTGTTATCTAAACTATTATATTGCTCACCCGTCCGAAGCCCATATTTGTGCAATCACATGAGTAGCAATGAAAGTGTTCAGAGAAGGTTCCTGAAAAGGTTTCGCAGAAGATGTGACATCGTGCCGAATGCTTTTAACTTTCCGTCACTGTCAACTTTATTCAAGAACAATGACAGACGGATACTACCACAGCTTGTAAGTTCAAATCCTGCAACAAGACGGATTCACAGGCTACCCTACAGCCCAGCCAATTTAATTTACTCCTTTAATGCGGCTGCGCGGTCTACGCTGAAAGACCTTTAACAAAATGATATGCCAATCAATCGAACTGCCTTCTACGCTTGCTGCGAGGGTTCTTCCCTTTCGCCTCGTTCTTTCTTTACGAACAGGCATGCGTGTCGTTTGCGTCTAGACTCAACAACGACGAAGAAGAAACCCTGCCAAAAATAGTACGAATACCATAGGCTGCATGCCATGCCGTTTTCTAGAGCTCGCCACCAGCGGCAGCAGAGAGCGGCCACCAGCGGCAGCAGAGAGCGGCAACCACGACATCTAGCACAGCGCCATCTAACGGCATGTTGCACAAAAGAAACTGCTCCGGTTGGATCGTCTCGTCTTCTGCCTCGATCGCTGCTGAACACGTGGTGTGCTCGCGCACACAGTTCGTGTTGTTGGCGTTTTCCCTTTCTCCCTCCCTCCCTCGCTCAAGTACGCCGCCACGGGGTGGCCCCACTTCTCTTTCTCCACTACGACCAACGGGGGAAGAGGGAACGGGCGGCACGGACGTCCGCGAAAGACTGAGCGGGGGCAAAAACACAGAAAGGCATGTGAAGGAGCAGCGAACCCATATGTATGACCGAACAGACTCTCTGTCTAGACGACATGCCAAAGTGCCAGGGAACGAGTACGGACGAAATCATTATTCTGACGGTAAGCGCGTGGACGTCACTACCAGCGCCAGCGCCCTCTCTGGGGCTCTGTTGGTATTACTGTCGTTGTTATTTTCGCTATGGTTGTTTCTGTTGCTGCTGCTGCTGCTGCAGTTTTGCTGTTCTGAGTCTATGTAGCTTGCGACCCGCAGACAGGCTCGCCAGTTCGCCACAAAATACCTTGAGAACAGGAGAAACTGAGTCCCGGAAATACGAATGCCGACCAGTGGAGCTTAGTAGCTTTAGTCATATCTCTTTTGGGGTGGGGAGGAGTACGGGTTCAGTGGATTGTACATCCCCACACTATTAAGCAGCTGCACGCGACGCATGTGCATTATGCATTCCCCGAACCTTTCATAATAAAATTTGATAAAAACGACAATACATCGAGTACGATGGTGCATATTCTGACAGTGGCCAAATTAAGTAGGACAACACCAGCACCCAGAATAGTGTTGAAACACATGCTGTCGCCGTATGCTGAAATCATGTAAACAACGACTAATCGTCTTTCCTCCTTCTTCTGCTGCTCGTGTTCTTCGCGAGCGACGTTGTTCATCGCGCTAGCCTGCCGCCTCTCGTTGGCCATAGAGCACTGATCATCAGTGCATCATACGAGTACAATGCTGGTTCATTCTGCCGTTTCTCATTTTGCTGCTTTCTGCTGCTGCTGCTGTTGCAGCCATTGCTGGCTGACACGAGCTGGGAGATCGGTCCCTCGGAGAACAGCCCTCCACCAACAAGCATCACCACCATCTTCGGCGCCGCCAACAACTTGCCTCATTGACGAGCCGCCCGACGACGACAACAACAACAACATGCTATAATATGCTATAATATAATATATAGCCACGGTGCCGCCATTGATTCCAATTCGCTACCTCTGTGCTGCTGCTGCGGCAGCGGCGGATGCTGCCTTTATGGAGATGGGCTGGGGGCTGTCTCTTTGTCAGTCTGTCTGACCATTTGCTGGCGTCGGTGGCGGCATCTTCGGCGGCGTCATCTTCTGCGTCTTGTTTCGTTCATCTGCGTTCCCTACTTCGTCTTAATCTGCTTCTCCTCCTCCTGTCCATGTCTTCCCCGCCATTATTATCATCGTCATCATGACATCATGACATCATGAATCCTCTCCACAATCTACCAGGTATATTCAGGTAGCCTTCCTGCCGGCCGGCCAGTCTGTACTACAATCATTGCTTCTGGGGCTCCTTCTCCACGATTCGATTCGAGCCCCCCTGCTGCTGCTAGCTGGCTCAGTGTGCCCATACGTACGACTCGAGGTAGAACAACACGACAAAAGATGCACGCGCGGCGCGATCTTCTGAAGACCAGGCACGAGCAAAGGAGAAAGACGTATAGAGCAAGAGACTAAGTGAGTGAGATAGAAAGACAGAGAAAATGTACGTTTTCCCTCCTGTGGTAGCGTATTTGGCAGGCGACGCGATGCGAGAACCCTACCTACGTGCAGATGATACATAGGTTGATAGATGTACGTAGTGGTCGACCGATCTACGAAATCTACCCAAGTGGTTCGAAAGTTGATTGGCTAGTTGTATGATGTGGTCGATGCGTTCAGCCGCGCCTGCCGTAGACTACAGCAGGCATGTAGGCGCGCGTGCGGACGTATGAAGACCACGATGACGACACGATGACGCCAGCTTCTCGCCGGACGCCGATCTACTCATTCGCGAGCTCGTTTGCACACTTCGTCTATAGATGCTGGTGGATTGTTGATTTTTGTCGTCGTTGTTGTTGTCGTCGTCGTCGACGACGTTATTGTTGATGGTCTTTATGATTTGAATGTTGTTTTTACTGTTGCTGTTGTTGTTGCTGTCGTTTTTGTTGCTTGTAGCTGGTGTGTAGCAAAGAGCAGCCGATAAGGCTTTTTGGTCTGCCCTTTGGTTGCCCGGTCGTTGGCTGTGGTCATCGTTGTTGTTGATGTTGTGCTGCGGTTGTCGTTGTTGTTGTGCTGTGGTCGTTGTTGTTCTTCTCGTTGTTGTCTTGGTCGTGAGGGGGGACAGAGGTGAGGGCAAGCTGCTTCGCCGTCATCGTCATCGCTGGGGCAAGAAAGACGACTTCAGAGCAGAGAACTCTGCGCTATGGTTGAAGTCTCGCTGTCGGCATCATCTCACTCTCTTCTTTCTCTTTTGGTATTTGAGCTCATCGTTCGTCGCCGACAGAGCCGAGCAAGCAGAAGGCGGAGGAGAAGAAAAAGAAGAACAAGAAGAAGAAGAGAAATATACCGCCAATCGCTAAAGAAGCGCCAAAGAAGAGGCCCGTTCGCTTCCTCGATTGTTGTTGTTGTCGTCGTCGTCGTTTTTTCATCTTTGTTGCTGTTGTTGCTGTTGCTCTTGCTGCTGACTATGTCGCTGTTTTTGTTGTTGTTGTTGTTGGTTCGGATGTTGATGTGGTCATCGTCGCAGCTCCACCGTCGAGGTATCCGTCCGTCGTCTGGTCACGGTGCGTGGTCACTGTCCTGCTCCTGCGGCCAGGCTCCTACGGACAAAGAAAAGTCGTACATTCAGTCGAACAACGTACACTAACCAACACTGCGGACATGCATGCTGCGGGACGGAGATAGCGTGAGGCCCATTCACGCACTCATCACTCGCTGATTCATTCGACTAATCAATCCGTAAGTTAGTTAGCTGGCTGCTGTAGTCTAGCTGGTAAGATAATGACTGAGTCAGCTATGAGAGTGAGCTAGTTGGACAGGTGTAGTTTCCGTGGTGTAGTTTTTTGTTAGCCAACAACGATCTTCCTCTCTCTCGGGCTAGAGCTTCTACACACCGCTACACGAAAGCGTGGAGCAGGTAAAAAGTTGTCGTTTGACATGGAAGTCATACGCATGTGCAAGCGTCTCTATCTATTTGTATGTGTGTCTGCATACGTGCATGTGTGTGTGTGTGTTGTGTGATTAAGAGTGAACGTACGTACCCTATCATAGATGTAAGCTTATGATGTTGTCATTAAGCGGCGATGAAGGAATGGCTGTGCTTGTAGAAGAAATGTTCGAAAATTAGTTCAAACAAGGAGATAGGCCGGCGGACCACAAGCGTCCCGGACAGACGAACAACTGGTGCGGAAGGCGAACGAAACGTTTCCAAGCAGCAACAGATAAAAGCTTGCAAAACAAAGGCAACGTTCATGCACATTATTGTGTTTGTTGCAAACATGTGCGCTGGTTGGAGACAAAACCACCCTCAATAGCAACAACAACAACAGACATCAACATCAACAACAGCGACATCAACAACAACAACAACAACAGACATCAACATCACAACAGCGACATCAACAACACAACAACACAGACATCAACATCAACAACAGCGACATCAACAACAACAGACATCAACATCAACAACAGCGACATCAACAACAACAACAACCTTAGTGATGGTCGTAATCGCGTAAATATTGGTCAGCTAGGGTCGAGGAGCACTGCTTATGCACTAGGGCTCGTGTTGCTGATATTGTTGTTACTGTTGCTGCTGCTGCAGCTGCAGCTGCAGCTAGTGTCATTTCACGCTCGACTGCCACGACCACGACACAGGAGACCATCCACCCTGCTGCCAGCCAGCCAGCCAGACGCAGCCAATGACGCCCACACCCATTAAGGGCATTCGGGCTCATCTCGGCTCGGAGTGGCGCCGCCATGGCGTTCCGCGGACGGACGCCTCCAATGTTCAGGCTTCTGGTGAGTGATGATGATGATGATATTACCGACCGGCATTGGCGGCCGGTCAGCAACAACATGTCTACGACGACCCAGCGAGTGATGCCCCCCCCCCCTTATCCTCCTCGCCATTCTCCAGCCAATACTAGCTACGGTGAGTACTGGTTGGAGGATGGCGAGGAGAATGGGAAGGGGGGAGGCTCACGATGGCCAGGATGATGATGCTGCTGCTGATGATGGCGGCTGCCGCTGCTCCTGCTGCTACAGCATCACCTATGCGGTCATTCATGTCCTATGATGTGGCGCCGTGCATGAGGAGAATGGTGAAGAGTGTCAGGAGGCCTGACTACTGAGTGGGTCTATCTCGCTCAGTACGGCAGAGCCGGACAAGGCAACAGCGGTGAGACGACCATCGATGATCGAAATGAAGGAAAGGCGCGGAAAATTCGTAAAAGCTCGTAAGCGAGAGACACTGACACCCGCTCACATACCGATCCGTTCATTTATATATATATATATATATATATATATATGTATAATATATATATATATATATATATATATATATATATATATATATGCATACATACCTACGAACAAACTCTCTCCCATTATCCCTGTGTTTTTGCGCGCTCTTTCTCTCCTCCTTTCCCATTTGTTTTTTGCTTCGCATACTAGAGAGAGGGAACCAGTAGAAACAGCATCGCGGCGGCGCTCCGGGTGAAACGGAGCTCTAGCTAGCTCACATTCACCACCATCAAAACTGACGAAAGTCATTGAGAAACGCGACGAGACGTCCTAGAGAGAGAGAGAGAGAGATAGTTTGATATAGAGAGGGATTGGGCGTCTATCTGTGTGTGAGAGAAACAGTCAGAGTCCGAAAGACAGCTATTTGCGAGTAACATACGACACAAAGGTGAGCGGGAAAGAATTCGATTGCGCGCCGCGTTCGAACACATGCAGCTACAAACAGCTACGCTAGCACACGACTGCTCTATGGCGAGTGTATCCTGGGTGACTCACACTCAGACACAAGGCGAGAGAGAGAGTGTTTGAAAGAGAGCGGTGGGGCTTCCTCGACGACAATCGGACTCCACGCACTCCGGCCCACTGGCGGACACAACCAGTGATTGTTGTGGTGATTCATTCACACAGTGTCCTCTTCGCGCCTCAGAGACGCGGCCTGTGGCCTTCGAGGCGCCAAACTGAAATGTCGAGAAAACGCGGTTTTTTCATCGAGCTGTGTTCGTCGTCGTCAATGGTAGAGTTCGAGAATCGAGAGCAAACGATTGCGATTAGAAAAAGGTGCTGCTGCTGGTGTTGTTGTTATTGCTACTGCAGCTGTTGCAAACATTTACCTATCGGTGGGCAGCTAATGGTTGATGCTGCAGCTGTTGTTGATTGTTTGTGTTGTTGTTCATTTTCATCGTCGTCGTCGTCGTCATCATTGTCGCCGCTATTAATGTGACTGAGGTTGTTGTGTGTATCAGCAATAAAAACCGAGTCCGGCCTGATCACACTGGTGTATACCACCCGAACCACCGAAGAAAACTAACCCACAGGTGTGTATGTCTACAATGTACGGAGAATCGTGAAGAGTAACCGTCAACGCTGTTTGTGCCTCTATTTGTGGATTACGTGTTCGCCGGTGGCGTACTCAGTGATGACCGTATCGTGTACCTGTTCTTCATCTGGTACAGCAATAGTCGTAGTATAGTAGTATAGTGGTACTACATCGTTGCTCAGAGGCTCGTTACAGAGAGGGAATCAGCGCCCACGACACTGATGACAGGTGTTGAAACCCATTTCTCTAAGTAGTGTCTACCCGCAGCCCGCGATCCCGAACGACAATTCTCTCTCTCACCACCGCTTCCCGTGTGATCCCGGAACGCACGAGCAGGTTTATTCCCCCCCCCCCCAGATCCATGTTCCGCGCCAAACTCATTACTGGCCATGTTATGAGCAGCCCTGCCTGCCCCCCAGGCCCTAATCCTGTTACCGGACGGGCTCCACCCCATGCTGATCGGGTGGACTTCAATCGTTGTTGTTGTGGCTGGTAGAGGGAGGTTGAGGATGCTGGAGGATGAGTGAGTGCGATAAGCACTAGCCTTAATGAGGTCACATAAGGGGATATCAACCTCATCATCATCATCTTCATCGCTTTTCTCATCTCTTCCTGGCTGGCGTTGGCTAAACACTAGTTGGCTGCAATAGACAGGCCGCCGCACCTGTCGTCAACAAGGACGGGTTGTCCATCTGGTGGATTCTTTACTTCTCGTCCTAGTCAGGAAGGAAGAAGATGCACTGGCGAAGCTCGGCGTCAGAGTTTCATCTGGCTGTATGGGTGGCTGAATGACTGACTCGATTGCTATGGTGGTTGTGGAAGTTGCTGTTGTTATTGCTGTTGTGGTTGTTGCTGTTGTTGTTGTTGTTATTGTTGTTGTTGTTACTGTTGTTGTTCCGCGTCGGCACCGCCGTGTGGCGTTTCATTTCCGTCGTCGGTCGGAGTCCGCTGCCACAAACGGGAAGAACGCTGCCTGTGGGAACCGCCAAAGAGAACGCAGCGGCTCACAACAGTTTGGAGTGTATGTGCTCAACAGGCAGCCGGATAGATAGCGCTAGATAGACAGATAGATAGAGACGACTTTAACGGGCTTCGTCGGGAAGGCCAGACATGCGTACATCTGTTCTTCTGCCGTACGGAGCTAGCAGACACGGCATCCCGCCCGTAGCCCACTGATCGTTCCCAGAGCTGTGGCGGTCAGCGATAGTTTAGGCGGTTGCCTCTGATATATATGTATAAATATATATATATATATATATTCCTGTGTACATAGACCGTCAACGAGGCCAGCTGCGATTCCGTGCCGCGTCAAACTATCCGGAACCGGTGGCGATGTAGTCGACGTTCACTAGTCTACTCGAACAGAAGTCGACAGCAACAAGAACAGAAGCCACGGAGAACGGATAACTGCAAACACCTACAAAGACAACAACACCACCGACAACAACAACAACAACTGCAACAACAACAACAACTGCGACAAGAACAACAACAACAACAAACATGCAAATACTAAATATTACGCATTCTGATTTTGCTATGGAAAAAACGGCATCGACCGTGACAACAACGACAACAACGACAACAATAACAAAAACCACAATAACGTCGACAAAGACGACGTCAAAGCCGATTGCTACCAACGTTCCGCGCACCACCCCCCCCCACCTCATTGACTCGACCTCATCATTAGTGTAGAATGCAGCAGCATCCTGAACGTACATCCTACCACTGGTGCCACAACACCTCTTAACTAATTTAGTTAGCATTCGCGTGAATTAGCATGACTATGACTACTACTACTACAACTGCTACAACTATTACTCTTCCTATTCCTATTACTACAGCTCACTAGTACGACCATTTCCATACAAGCGTCTAGTGTAGCTCTGCAGTTGACGCGGCCGGTACCCCTACCAATGTTCGCGCCGGCATGTTCGCCGTCTATTCATGCCTGCTATGGAGCTGCTCAGCAGAGCGATGAGGCGAGGGTAGCGGTTGTTGTTTCTGCTGTTGCTGCTGCTGGGGTGGTTGTTGCTGCTGCTGGGGTTGTTGTTGTTGTTGCTGCTGATCGACGACGGTCCTGGAGAGAGGGTCAACTGACGTACTGGCGACGGCGGCCGCAATTGTGATGTGGTTGGTGGTAGCGACCGCGGCGGCAGCGATGCGCGGACCTGTTGCTGTGTGACTAAGCGAATTCGACAACAACAAGAACAGCAGCAACAACAACAACGTCATCATCATCATCATCATCATCAACAACAACGACAACATCAGCAATGACAGCAACAATTACAACAGGCACAACATCATTGACAGTGGAGTGCCGAGCGCTGAGCAGAAGAGTCACTAGTGCCAGCAACAACAGCAGTCAAGCAGTAAGATAGTCAGGCAGGCTGTCCGTCGCTCGGAGCAGTTGTGGAGAAGAACAACGAGGCACGTCAGAGTCGGCAGAATCACTGTTGATCACGGCGTCATTGGCGTCACCGTCCCCGCCACTGTCGGCGGCCTCACCACAGGAGCAGAGAGAGAACCACCGAACGGATCTGGCCTGCCTGCGCGCCCCAACGGCCTCACAACCACGACGTTGACTACTGCATCTTCATCGACGCTACCGCGAACCACGACATCGACTCTCCGACCGATATATATCAGACTCAGATAGATACAACCGAGACACATCGAGTGTCGACGGCGATACTGACGTTACAGTGTGGACTGTGTTCGACAGTGGCAGCTATCAACGAAAACGGTGGGCATCGGCTAGATGAAGTCCTGGTCGCTGTTGCTGTTGTTGTTGTAGTTGTTGTTGCAGTTGTGGTTGTTGTTGCCGTTGTGGTTGTTGTTGCCCTTGTGGTTGTTGTTGTTGCTGTTATTGTGACTGTTGTTGCCGTTGCTGCTATTGTGGTTGTTATTGCTGTTGTTGTCGCTGTTGTGGTTGTTGCTGCTATTGTGGTTGTTATTGCTGTTGTGGTTGTTGTTGTCGCTGCTGTTGTTGTGGTTGTTGCTGCTATTGTGGTTGTTATTGCTGTTGTGGTTGTTGTTGTCGCTGCTGTTGTTGTGGCCGCGGATAAAGTCCTTCGACAGCAATCGCCAATCGAATACGGTCGGGTACACAGCAAAATATAGAGACAGGGAGAGAGAGAGAGAGCTGAACTGATTGACGGCACACTGTTCGTTCGACTGCTTTGAGTCGATCAGATCGACAATTTTCGAATCAGTGGCGTTTGCTAAAATCAGCTGCACGAGCCCCAGGACAAGCCGTTGTTGTAGCCATATAGCGCCAACCTAAACAACAAATGTTTTAATTGTTGTTGTATAAGGTTCTGTAGTGCCAGTCAGTGACAAGCAACAGCAGAACGTACTTTTAGGAAGTACACAAAAAAAAAAAGTTTTCGGGCTGGCCCTCAGCCAACATTTAATGTCCACGAAAGTGCTTTCGCATTGCTTCGTCGTAAGACGGACCCCATACGATATACAAATGTGCACGGTAAGGCTCGAACCCATACTGCACCTATGTGTCTCCTCCGGTCTCCTCGCGAATGCACTCACCATGCCACCGGGCTCGACTACTAAAAGTAGTACACAGTAGTATTAGAACGTAGCGATTGAGGTCTGTACTTGGCGCGCCGTTGGGCGGTGCTATCTTACGCTGCACGTGCGAACCTCAACTGCAGGGGTGTCGTATAGGCATACGTAGGTCAATGCATATACACCACCTACTCATCTGTCCATCCTTATGAGGGTGCCAGTGATCAATCATATAGGCGTGAACGTGGTAGACAAAGAGCCGACCAGAAGAGGAAAGCTTAATTTGTGTTCCCGTTCCTGTTGTTGAAATTGAACTTGTTGTTGTTATTATTCCTTGTTGTTGTTATTATTCCTTGTCGTTGTTATTATTCCTTGTTGTTGGTGGTGGTGTCGTGTTTGCTAATGGTGTGCTTGTTTTTGTTGTTGCTCATAGGTTGGTGTATGAGTGGAAGCCAGGTTACTGGCGGAAGGCGAACTTATGGTGAGGGCCTCATTCTTCATCATGAAGATGAAGATGGTGAGACTGCGACGAGAACGCGTCGACAGCAGCAGCAGCAGCAGCAGATGAAGCGGTAAACCCCGAGTGAGCGCGTGTTGTACAATCAACTCGCATATGCGTGAAACGGCATACGCGTACCATTCGAGCTTCGCTCCCCAACGAAAAAGAAGACGTTGCCAAGGATCGGGGCAGAAGAAAACGACTACGACGAGATCAACACAGCAACTACAGCAACTGCCATTGAAGATGTCTGTTCTACGGTGGGCATCGAGAAAAAGTGAAGGCCGTGGTGTCTCGAGTCAACGATGATGACGAGGTGTTGTTCGCTTAGTAGTAGTGGTGGTGCTTGAGGTGGAGTGGTGAGTAGTGCTTCGTGTCGCTTCGTTCTATTCGGGATAATCCCCGTCCAGGGAAGAGGCAACAAAAGGTCGTGGACGGAAAAGTTCCCCGAGACCAGACGACTAGATCAACCATGAGGAGGTTACGGTGTTCCCCCACCGCACAGTGCTGCTAAACGTGCCCACAGGACGTACTAACTAGAAAACGTACTCTCTCGACTCAGTAGTCAACTTGCTGTTATCGGTGTTGTTGGTAGTGTTGTTGTTGTTCGTGTTGTTGCGTTTGTTGTGGTCGGTCACGGCCCGTTATCATCTCATTGTTGTCCTCGACATCGTCGGTGTAGTTTGTGTAGTGCACCGTGGTGTCGCTAACAATGGGGGCCCGGTGCACAACGGTGAGTGGCACCTACAAGGAGGCCAAGCTACGCTCGGATGAGATTGACAGACAGCTCTCGCAGTTTGCCTCACAGGAAAGCAACGTCTCCAAGATTCTTCTGCTGGGTAAGTGCCCTGTCTGTGTTTGTTGTTGTTGTTGTTGTTGTTGTTGTTGTTGTTGTTGTTGTATGAGAGCAGAGGCACTGGTCTCTGTTCTCGATAGTTTGATTTCGAGTATTCACTCTATTTTACGCTATTGCCGCCGGTCAGTACTAGCGTGCGTCGTGTGTGGCACTCACACACAAGCACATATATATATGTATATATATGTATATATATGTATATATATGTATATATATGTATATATATGTATATATATGTATATATATGTATATATATGTATATATATATATAGTATAATTACGTATTTATTTACTCTTACATTATGTATGGAATACTTAAGCTTTATGATTAGGTCCATCATTTTTAGCTTAAGCAACAAAAAATATTGCAGCAATAACGAAATGAGCACTGACAGCAATCGACACTCACAGAGATCGCTCATAGCAAATTGGTAGGCCAGTACCAGCATACACTGTCGCCAGTGGCACTGCCGTTTGCCAGCTTACGTTAGCCATAGACATTGTTCGAAACGGATAAAGTGTTTTAATCTCAGACGACGAGCTACTACTACAACTAAGCTGACTTTGTTGCTAAATAAACAGCCGTACAGTCATCGCTGCTCGGTTTGCAATTGATTTAAATTTAATGCAGACCGGATCTATTCGCTGGATCACAACAACACGAGTCGTTTGTGCAAGTTAGCCAACCAAGTGGACAGTCGAGCGAATATCGTCAAGCGAACACACAGCGTACAAACGCCTTTCACTCCGAAATTTGGTGTTGTGGGTCGTGTCGGACCTTCTTGACAAGTGTTATTCGGATGCTAAGATTTACCAGCAGCTTGGCTAACAACGCGTTGTTTGTTCAATCTGATCAATTGCGGTTGCTGTCTCCGCCCGTGTGGCAATGCACAGATACAACTAAATGCGTAGTGCAGCAATCTCTTACTGACACTAGTAACATGGGAACGATGATAAAGTAGACCCGTCATGACGAAATAAGCATTTATTTATCGAACTGATTACGGCCACACTATGATTAGTACAGTAATCATAATTTTACGACGACTACAGCAACAACAACAACAACAACAGTAGTAAGCAAAGTAAGTCAAGTAATAAAAAGCATGCCAATATCGGTTATATACTGAGTACCATAAAATGAGCAACAACAACAACAACAACAACAAACGCAACGACATCGTCGAAACGATCAACCACAACAACCATTCTTTAGCTAAATTTACTATGAATGTATTGTTTATTAACCAATATTTGGTTTATGCATATATGTGCTACAGCTGCTTTCCTACACCACTTTCATCAGCGATATAGCTTTTGTACACTGTTGGAGATGATATAGATCAGAACGATTTTTCGCATAGCTTGCATTCAAACTCGGTCGATATTTCATGCAACCCAATTCGTATACATGTCTTCTAGTTAAATTAACTAGGACTACAGCTAGCGCTTGGTGATCTTCAGGCCGACCCCATGACTGAGATTTCGCCAGCTCGGTTTGATAGCATACCACAATGCGTTGCTAATCATTTCCGAACGAATTTACAAACGCCTCGACTTCTTTTTTGTTCTTTTTGTTGTTGGGCCACGTAAAAGACGTGACGTACTAGCTAGTTCCGTTCATGCCGTCCTCACATCAGTGTGTGCAGTAAACCCCATTGGCAATTGCGGCCGACATAAAGAACATTGTTTTTGCAGTTTATATATATATATAACAGTATCTGCTTGTCTAAGATATTGCCGTCCCTTAATAATTTTTATTTACACAATAGTTTGCCTTCACGCTGTTGTACGCACCTTATCTGGCCAGGAATAAGGCGCTCAACTCATCAGAGCGAAACGCAAAAATCCAAGGCGCTCCAAAGACTATAAATCGCCAAACCGCAAAAAGCAAAGCAAGCATAACGATATCCGTCCAGATAACAGGCCCGTAGACTGGAATCGCAACAAATGGCTTATTACAATTACTACACGTTTTTTATTGTTTGGTCATAGCTCTGTGTCAAATAACGAGTTGATGGAATTACATTTCACCGGTATTAAGGCTCAAGCCTTTAACTACGTACGGTGCGTTCATTTGAAGCGTTAACTACCGTCCTTATATATATATATATATATATATATATATATACATTACTATTATTTAATTGCTCTCGCATATATGCAGGTGAAATCGCAGAGCGAATTTCAATTCATGACGTTGTTTTTTGGCCATTTACCGACTATTAGCCGCAGTGTTATGCCGGGTTATTTCATTGTTGGTTCTGCAATATTATTAGCTTTGCAAGTCATTGTATCGTGGTCTGCCAACCTGTCAAAGTTAATGACGCGCGCAAGAACAACAACAAGGAGCAAAAGCAACAACAACAATAACAAAAACAACAACAGTAGCAAACACGACGATTATCTCACTAATATTGAGTATAACGACTTCACATTCGGTTCTCATATCGCTACGTCAAAGCGGATCAATCTCACGGGAGAGGGAGATAGAGAGAGTTTTAGGAGCAAATCCTGACGGGAGTAAAGGGGACGTTTGTACGGGAGTTTGTTCGTTCGACACTGATCTCCTCGGCCGGCATGGCTAGTATGCCGGGTGCACACTGGCAAAACCGCGGCAACAACGGTCATCAGTACCAACCGCGCACCCGGCGCTTGCGTTCTCATCGTACGTTGCAAACACATATACAAACATAAAGACATATACATTCGATTGCACTACCTGTAGCGAAGAAGACAAGAAAAAGAAGGATGGAGTAGAGAAGCCAGACAGACGCTAGAATGCCACTGCTGCTGCTGCTGCTTCGGGTCCAGCTGGTTGTTGAGGATTTGCTCTTTGATTTTGTTGTCATTTTTGTTATTATTGTTGTCATTGTTGTTGTTGTTGTTGTTGTTGTTGTTGTTGTTGTTGTTGTAACTACTACGTCTGCTATTGTTGTTGTTGCTGCAGTTGTTGTTGTTACCATTGCTGCTGCTGTTGTTGGTGTTGTCAATGCTGCTGCTACTGTTGTTGTTGTTGAATCATCACTGGTGTGCTTGTAATTATGCCCAGCTGCTAATTGCTGCACTTCTCACGGCCGGTCGGTCGAACGGTATCTGTCGACTGATGTGTAGAAGGAATAGACGCTTATTGTCACACTACTACTACTACAATTACTACTACGACAACCATGATACCATGACGATCAATTTGACTGTGATGTCTTTGACATCTACAACAAACTACACAGTGACACGCTATTGACGACAACGACGACATCGCCGTCGAATTGACGGCAGCTAATCGAGCCGGGTCCGGGTTTCGTCCTGCATTCACTGCTCCGCGAGACTTGACTTCACGTCCCAACAAAACACTCCCCCGACCCACCTTTTCCTGCGGTCATTTACAAATGTTGTCGCCGTCGGACGGCGCGGTTATGTATATATATATATATATATATGTACATGTTTTTTATTTAATTATGTAGTCGTGTTCGTGTATACAGGCCCGTGTCCATATTAGTGCATGTATCTGCGCATAGATGTGTATGCGTCGTACGAATGTGCCAGGAGGCATCGGTGTGACAACGACTGCAACGATGTCCGGAACATACAACGACTAGGGCGGCAGCGACCGTAGCATCTCGATTACATCAGTCTCTTCGTGGGCTCCCGTTGTTGCGAAGATTTTGCTGTACATTGCTCAAACAGCAGTTGGTCTGTGTTTAGTGACAAATCGTTTGTTAGCGTATCATATATATATTTTTATAAATATATATATATATATATATATATATAAAGTGTGTTGCAAAAAATTAGCAACTCATGTTTTTTTGTGATAATTTCGGCTTGGTTTATTTGAATGGCTTGAAATTTTAAGCGCATGATGTACATGACGAAACATGAGTATAGTGTTGATTTCATTGCAATCTCAACATCGGTTCATACAAAAAATAAAAAAGTGGGAAAAAACAGTGTTGCAAAATATTAGCAACAATAGCGCCTTACAGCGTATTCGATTCTTAGCAGGGCGGTATGACTCATTTGAAACTACATATTTTATTCTAGAAACGGTTTTTTCATCCCTTCTTCTGAATCAAATCGTAAACTCGGTCTTTCATGGAGTTAATGAGCTGTTGTAAGTACGAAAGTGGAATATTAGTCCATGCTTGCTGGACAGCTTCTTTGAGGTCCGACAAATGATTATATTGTCGATCATTTGCGTAAATCTGCTTTACCAAATGTCCCCAAAGATTTTCAATAGGATTCAGGTCTGGACTTAATGCCGGCCAGTCAAAAAGTGGCACTCCTTGTTCTTGAAAAAAGGCTATAGTGCTAGCCGAGGTATGAAACGTGGCGTTGTCTTGTTGAAAAACTGCGTCAGGTCCCCCAATTCTTCTGAAGTGGGCTTCTAACTGGGAACCGACAATGCGCTGGTACATGTCAGAATTGTTTCGGCCCACAATCTCGACTAGAACAGACTTCCCATTATATCCAAACGCGCCCCAATATTTCACAGAGCCACCACCGGCCACACGTTTCGAGAACCATTTAGGTTCCTTCCGTGAGTCGTGCCAGTAGTACTGACAGCCGTCAGGGCCATCGAGATTAAATTTCTTTTTATCCGAGAAGACGATGTTTTTCCACTCGTTATCCCAAGTTTGGTATCCATGCGAAAATTCACGCCGTGCGACAATGTGCTTCGGTTGCAGTCGCGGCATAAGCTTCCTTTTCGCGTATCGCACGTTTTTGTCAGAACTTAACACTCGGTACACTGTGGATCGGTGCACTGGCACTCCCAAAGTAGTCCTGATCCTGGAAGAAGACATTTGGTCATGAGTAGCCAACTGTATGATCCTTCGCCGATCTCGAATAGTCAAAACTGGCTTACGCCCACTGTTAGATCTGCACCTTTGGTTCACTCCAGGGTGTAAGAACCTGCTGATGGTGCTCTTATGCCGTCCTAATCTGGTTGCTATAGCAGTTACTGTATGACCGAGCTTAGCATATGCCTCAATTCTTGTCTTTTCGTTATCCGAAAGATCCTTTGTACGACCCATGGTTTAAACATAAGATTCGTCGTTAGTTCGGAACAACGACTAAGCTGTAGAATATTTTGCAGCTATATAACGATTGATTTAGCTAGACAATATTCCTGACATTTGATCCCTGGGATCGAATATCAGCTGTAGTATCGACTATCCTTTACAAACAAGAGCTGTGTTGTTAGCATGTTATTGTTGCTAATATTTTGCAACACTGTTTTTTCACACT